>VXAB01004344.1:131750-171838 GCA_013399175.1 Odontophorus gujanensis | reverse complement strand
GTCTTCTGTCTATCTGTCCCCCGGCTCTGTGTGGGCTTCATGTGTCCCTTGCACAGCTGGGCTCAGTGCTGTGGGTTGAAGTAGTCTAGAGGGATTGTGCTCACACGCGGCTCTGTGCTGGGCTGACATCTGGCGACTGTGCACACTCAGGAAGGATTACTCAGCGCTCCCAGCCTGATTCAGTCATGCTTTTCCTGTCTTGCTCCTCTCTTTAAAACTGCAGAACACTCTAGCAAAATCTAGCTCTTACCCCTAGGCCACTTGCTGCTCATTTTGCTATTGGGTAAAGTATATTTATCAGGATGTCCAAGTCTTTGAAGCAAGCGTGAGAAAGCCCTTAACATCCCCTGGCCCCTAGAGAGGGGCCAGTCCTGCCTGAAGACATTGATGCCATTTTTGCTGCTGGACTGGTTCTGAAATGGTCATTTTCCACTGGCATCACATGCTTACAGCACAGTTTTCACTTCTTTCAGTGAGCCCTATCTGGATGTGGGAAACTGGAGCACACTGTGCCTATAGTTCTGCTGGGAGGAAGAAAGAAAGATATGAAACTGAATGATATTATTCACTATATATTATATATTCATTATATGAGTATGAAATAATATGAAAAAAACCTACTCTCTCTAAACCATATTCTGCCTTTCATCCATGTTCTGCAATTCCATTTCTTCCCAAGGACTTTCCAGCTGTATTTAGGCCAGTCTTTTTGTCCCCTGTCTGCTTGCTCCCCAAAAGCTGCATCCTTGGATGTGTTCTAAATGCCCTCCTCCTTATGTTTCCTCCAGGGCAGAGGTAGACAGGGAGGTGAGACTCAGAAGAAGGGAGTGGGTATCCCATCATGTCACTGTCAATATAGGTAGGGCACTCTAAGATCACCTGGTCCAGCCATCAGCCCATCCCCACCATGCCCACTGACCATGTCCCTCAGTGCCACATCCACACGGTTCTGGAACACCTCCAGGGACGGCGACTCTGCCACCTCCCTGGGCAGCCTGTGCCACTGCAGCACTGCTCTTTCAGATAAGAAATTTTCCCCCATATCCAATGTGAACCTCCCCTGATGCAACTTGAGGTCATCATTTCTCATCCTATCACCTATTTTTGCTCTGAGGTGTCTTCCAGTGTGCCATCTTCTGCACCTGGGCCTTTGACTTTTGGGATGGTCACAGGAGACAAGGTCACAAGAGCCAAGGCGCAGCTCACTCCTCTGTGAGCTCTTGCATAGGAGCAGGGAAGCATGCCATACTCCAGGACTGATTTGTGCCTGATTTGGTTGGGGTTACTGGGGGTGGAGAGGCTGTGAGGCTGGGTTCCTCACTCCAGAAAGGCCCAGAGGCCTTGCAGTGAGATGGAGGGAGAACTGAAAGCAGCCTGTCATCAGTTTTGCAGTTGCTGGGCTGGAGTTTTTCTGGCTTCATCCAGCATTTTGCAGCTTCCTCTTTGCTCTTGCTGTGCTTTCAGTGATCAGTGGCTGCACAGTGCCGGAGGGAATGGTGTTGTGTGGGACTACTGCTGAGTTTGCCTGGGGGATTTCTAGGAAGATAAATCAAGCAGCCTGAGGCTGATATTTGTGATAGTGATGGGCTTAAAAACTTCAGTCTGCCTGTCTGAGTCTTTGAGAAAATGTTTAAGTTGAGGGATGGGTTAGAGGAATGGTTAACAGCAACAAGTCATTGAGAAATCAGTGTTGTCATCAGAGGAAGGGAAATGGGGGAAATGGAAAGGGACAGACTCTTTAGCAGGATCTGTTGGAACAGGACAAGAGGAAATGGTTTCAGATTAAAAGAGGGGAGATTTAGGTTGGATATAAAAATTCTTTACCATATAGGTAGTGAAGCACTGGAGCAGGTTGTCCAGAGAGCTGGTGGATGCCCCATCCCTGGAGACATCCAAGGTCAGGCTGAAGGGGTTCTGAGCACCCAATTGAGCTGTGGGTGTCCATTGCAGGGGAACTGGACCAGATTTAAAGGCCCCTTCCAACTCAAATGATTCTGTGACACTAAGATTTTCCTCTTTATGGACCTAACAGCTTATCCTGACCATCGATTTCACAGTCACAACCCTCTGGTTACACCGTCATCCCCAGAAAACAAAGCTCTCCTGCCCTCTGGAAGCACTGCTGCACATCTGGCTCTGGTGCATTGCTTCTCAGCAGCTTGGCCGGTGTGAGGAGGCACTGCCTGCTCACAGCCAGTCTTGGCCAGCAAAGAAGGAACTGATGGATGGCTGAAACCATGACACAGCAAAATTTAGCCTGGCTGGGAGGGAGGGCTGACTCAGCAACCATATCTTGCTGTGTAATGGAAAGGAAAAAACCCACGCAGCTGCAATACCTACATACAGCTACTTGCGGAAGGAGGGAGTCACTGCTGGAGTCCAGGGGACGTGCTGCATGCTAGTTCATGTTTACCAAAAGGAGGCTGCCCTGTGCTGGCAGAACAGATCGTGCTCACTGCTGTCAGCACAGAACAATGCGAACCCAGATCCAAGATACAGGTGGAGCACAGTGGGTGGGAGCACCAAGATCCATGGGCACCTCTGGGGGATGGATGCTGCTGCTCTGCACAGACCCCGTGCAGTGCCCCAGAGACGGATGTGGTGGGGGATGGATGTGCGTGCTGGATTCTCAGGATGATGGAAACAGGAAGCAGCGATTACAATACGCATTGTTCCATATGTATGGATGAGGGAATCCCCTGGGGCTCAGTGCTGTTGGGACTGGGGTCTTCGAGAGACAGGGAGGTGTGGAAGGGAGCAGCTAGCAAATACAAACCCCACATAGCCCTGTGTGAAGAAAAGGGAACCCTGATGGAGAAAGGGACATGCTGCGAGTGGCTGCATTTGAGAACTTGCACGTAGGCACTGAGCAAGACTTTGTACCGCAGCTCAGCGGAGGGGAGGAGACAGACTGGAAACCAAGTTCTGCAGATAACGAAACCCCACTGCACCCCGCTGCTTCTAAACCCCAACTGCGTGGCTCCCTGCTGAGGTACAGAAGGTGCATGTCCCGTGCAGTGCTGGGGGCTGCAGGGCCGGGGTTTATTTCTGGAGATTTCTCCATTCGTCCTGAGAAATGGGAGCAGGGCCAGGAACAGCAGCTGCAACCTCAGCGCGGTGCGGAAGCCGCCCTCCTGATAAACAGCCTCACGTGGCCGCTCTCTGCCATGACTCAGCAACTGAGAGCCCCTCTGCCGCAGCCCAAAAGCATTGCTCAGCAAAACCCAGTGGCCTGGCGTGACCCTGACTCAGCAGAATGGCCTCTCCGGGAAAGGGTGACTCAGCATTTGCAGGAGCCCCCGCCCTGTAGGCTGCGGGACTTGGGGTCTGGCCCAGGACACGTGCGATGCTGGAGCCCTTGCCCTAGGACTGGGAGAGATCCTGCTCCTTATGGGGGAAACTGGGGCACAGATGGGGTGTAGGATGAGTGCCTGCTTCACTGTCAGAACACATCAAGACACAGTGAGTGGAACTGAGCTTATTATTTCAGAGCTGGCATGCATGACACACTGAACCTGAGGGGCTTATCCAAGGCACAGCCTGTATTACCCCTTCCCCTCCCTTTTTCTTCATCTATTACGAGAAATCGGTTCAGGGCAGGTAGGTGAGACTGTCTCCTAACCCAGATGCTGCTTGCAAGGGCTTTCATTTGAAAGCAGAAGACTAATGAGGAGGAATAGGACTATCTGGTTTGCCAGGTGAGAAGGCAGCTGGCATGTAACTACGGAGCAAGGACATTTGAGTCCCAGCTTCCTCCAAAGCCCTGCATTTTGGGGCAGGGTTTGGTTTCAGAGAGCCCTATGCACTGTGACCACTACACCAGAGCAGGAACATCCCCTTTCTTGGAAAAAGCAGGCAATTCCCATGGCCTTTCCCATCAGGAAGCTGGTCCCTCTGTGTGGCAGAGCATCCTTGCCTTCATGCCCTAACAGTGTTTGGCATGGCAAGCCCTCAGGGCTGCGGCCGCAGCTCTTAAGCTAAATAATCATAGAATCAAAGAATATCCCGAGTTGGAAGGGACCTATAAGGACCATCAAATCTAACTCCTGGCCAAGGACAGACTCTGCCCCTCTCACCTGATTCCAGCTCCATCATCTATTCCAACCCAGCTGGCAGAAGAAAGTGACCCCAGCCCATGAAGGCTGAGTCAGCTGCAGCTCCAGGCACTCCTGCTCACAAGGTTTTGCAAGGAGATGTCAGAACAAATGGGAAGCTTTCTTCCTGGAAGTCCACACTCCTAAATCCCCACTTCCTTGCTTAGGTTTTGCTGTCACCGCTGCGCAACTCCTCTTGGTCACCTCCATTTCCTTGCTCCTGAGCATTGGGTCACCTATTTTCTCCCTGCATTTTGGCACTTTCTACTTCCCTCTTCCCTTCCCTTCCCAGAAATGGAAGAGGCTTCATTCTCATTTGGGAAGGAAGTGGGAATCTTGTTGTCCCAAATAAGCTTTGAGGAAGTTTTGGCATGGTAGAGCAACATGAAAATCCTGTGGGGTGGAGAACAGCCTTCCCAGGGTACCAGCAAGGAGTATTTCTGTGCTGATGCGTGAGATGATGATGTGGGAAATCAGGAGACTGATCTGTTAAATGTCCTTTAAAAAGAATAAATTTCATGTACTATTTGAGTGGGGATTTTTTTTTTTTTTTTTGCCTCAAGGAACGTGATGCTGATATGCTAAGAACTGCACAACCCAAACATCATGGAAACTCTCATGAGCTTTTAATAAGCGCTTAATTTGTAGAGATAAGGAGCAAATCTGACCCAGCACTGGGATGTTCTGGCTTTTTTCAGCTTATATAAAGACAAGCACTCCGGAACATGCAGAAGATCAGTGCGGGTCAGGCTCCTGTTCCCAGGGTAGTTTTTAACGGACGCTTCAGCCCATGTGTGCCCACAACACCCACGTGCACGCTCCAGAGCGGTCACCGCGTGAATTTGTTCCAGGTTAAAGGTTGCGGTGTACTTCTCGGAATAAGGCACAACTTTGTTTCGGCGTCCTGCGTAGCGCAGCTCTAAGCAGCTCACTGCAAAGCAAGAGGGCTTCCTCCGCAGCATGCAGAGCTCAGGCTGCCAGCGTGTGAGGCGCTACAGCCATCTGCTGGTAGAGATCAGCAAGCAGCCTTGCGGGTTCGTTTAAAAATGGAGTCATAGGATCGTAGAATCAATAAGGTTGGAAAAGACCTCTGAGATTACCTGGTCCAACCATCAGCCCATCCCCACCATGCCCACTGACCGTGTCCTCAGTGCCACGTCCACACGGTTCTGGAGCACCTCCAGGGATGTGACTCCAGCACTTAGGAGGGTTTTCCAAGCTCACACTCAGTCTGACGCCAGGATGGCACAGGGACAGCTGAGGACATGCTGCAGATACCACAGAGCCCTTTCAGAGCAACTGTTCCTTGCACATCTTTGAGTGATTTATGGACTGGAGATGTGCATTTGGGTCTGATCAGAAGGCAGAGGGGGGATGGGGGGGGAGGTAGCTCACTCTCTTGCTATTTTGGGGTGGGTTGGAGCCACCTCCCCAGGAGACCAAGATAAAGCAGCCAGCACCTGCCTTGACTCACAGCACCCTCAGCCCCATGCCATGCCTCCTCTCAGCACCACTGCGCCCTCACTTGGAGCGCAGATGTGGCCACGTGGCTGCATTCCCCTTCTCCCTTCCCCACTCTGGCACGGAGAACACACGTGTTCCTTCAGTGGAGGTTCAAGAGTTTGCTCCTTTAATGTGCAATAAAAAAGGCGACTCTCCCACATTCAACAGGAAATCCCATGAGCAGGAGCCCCAGGCTCAGCACCCCTCTCCCCAGCTGCCATATAGGATCGGGCAGCGTGTGTGGTTTGCTCAGAATGGGTTTCTCCCTCGAGCAAGTCGCTCCTGGCTGCTCTAGGGCTGCTTTGCTGTTGTGAGATGACTGATGTCTTCCTTCCCCTCTTGCGCTCACCAGCTTGGACAAGTTGCCCCAGCAACAGCATACTCCCAACAGTGCCTATGAGGGCCTCCTCCGTCAGGCAATGCAGCTCTCTGCCACGGCTCACAGGGAGTCGACAACTGTTAGCCAGATCATGGGCTAAGAGATTCTCCCTGCACCACAGTGGGATGTGGTGGAAGGCATCAGTGGAAGCGAGAGGGAGGCGGGGTCGTACTGGGGACAGAAGGAAGGAAAAGATAGTAATAGGGGAATTAGATTAACTGCCAAGAGTTTGCTGAAGGCACATCCTAACCCACAGCAGACAGCCCCTTCAGCCTGCAGGTTGCGTACCGCTTGCAGCTCAAGGCCTGCGTGCTGCCAGGGGCTTTGGTAGCTGGCTGGCATGCAACAGAAACAAGGGCTGTGGGTAGGATTCCAGATAAACTGATGGGTAGGAAAGGAAGAGAAGGGGTTTTGAGTAAGAAAGTGTTGCATACCACAAGCACTTGTGCAAGAAAGACTAGAGCAATAGGGCTCCGCTGCCAGTAGTGTTTTTCCCCTGCCACCTACAACGAACGGATCGTACCCCCTTTGCTTTCCAGGCTAACAGCAGCAGGCAGAGGGCTGGAGGTCTGCTCTAGAGAGAGAGCTAGGAAAGGGGCAGGCAGGTATGATTTCAGCAGCAGGCTGCAGCCTCTCCTGTTTCCTGGGCAAGATCTCTGATTTACTCACTGGAGAGGAGGATGGGGAGCTTCTGCTTTACCCACACTGTACCAAAAAAGCCGTCCGCTGAACTCCCACGTTCTCTAGCAGCTTTGAAAACCCTCTTCACAAGCCTATCGTGTGACATCCCTGAACACAACAGATTATCTGATATCTGAAAGCAGCTTTAAAATAAAAACAACTCAAAAAGAAAACAGGAAGAGAGTGGAGGAAGGGGACAGAGTCCTTCCCCTGCTGGCCCCTGGTAGGAGGCGAGCGAAACAGCACACACAGCCTCTTGCTCCACAGCACTCCAGTCAGTAGTGTTCACAAGGCAAACATAGCATCGTCTTCTTTTGCTTGCTTCTGATGGCGGCTGGCAGCAGCGGGGGAGACGGACGTCCCTGCTGAAGAGCTGGACAGAGTGGGTAGTCGGTCTGCAACTTTTGCTCTTTCTTCCAGAAACTTGTCAAACTCTGGGGCAAAAGCAGAGCGGAACATCAGCAAGGAGGGAGGCTTGTGGAAAAGCCAAAGTGATGCCAGCTGGGAAAGGGGCTTGCTGGTGACTCTTACCTTCACTGGTGACACCTTTTCCATCCTCTGACTCTCCCTGGAGAAGGAGAAGGGCGTGGTTAGAAGCTCTATATGCTGACACAGTAGTCCAGATCCTGTGTCCTCAGCTTTTCCTGACCTGCTCCTTCCAAGCAGCCTGTGCCACGCACACAGCAGTGCCAGTGCTGATGTACACTGCCCAAGAGCCAACCTCACAGGCAGCTCTGACAGCACTGCCGCCTCCAGCTAAGCAGCCCCTGACTTACCACGTCAGTAGAGAGCCATTTTTCTATGTCTTCCATGAAATTTGCCTGGGGAACTGGCACCTGGGACAGAAGGAAAGAGAGGCCAAGAGAAGAGAGGATGTTCTTGAAACCCACTCTGACAAAGGAAAGCCCAACCCAAAATCTAACCCTTTTTCCCCATCACTCAGTCAGTTCAAGCCCTTCCAAATCCCACCACTGCCATAGCAAAGCTCTCCCAGCTGCCAAGAGTTCACCTCCTTCCTCCGCCCCATCCACATCCAAGCACGCATTTCCAGGATACATGACATTAAAAGCATCTGGGGTTTGGCAGCTGACTTTGGGGTATTAGCACAAGATGCGGCTTTTCATTTTGGTAAGGACCCACAAGGTGGAAGTTGGCTGCTGGTGTGAGGAAGCCAGAGAACTGGAGACGTGCTTTACACCACTTCCCTTCCACGAAGCAGTGACAGCCTGATGTCAAAGTCTGTGGTGCTTAAGATATCGAGTGTTTGATACCATACAAAGGGAGAAAGGCCAAGAAGTGATTCCCTGGCAGGATCATGGAGCAAGGCAGTAATTGACATCACACCAAACTACAGACACAGATCAATCAAAGATAAAGTCCTCTACAATTGTATCTTAACTAAAATCAAAGTGAAAAAAATATCTTCCAGTAGGGAAGAGGTTACCTCAGAAGACCTCACATTTAAGAAGCAAAGAAACACCTTTTTAATGGACAGGGATATCCAGGACAGAAACCAAGTCCAGTTCAAGCCCCCAGATCCTTTTCTCCAGTCATGAACTCCTGAACAAAGCTGAGCAGGGGGCAGCTAGAAGCTTCACAAGCAGATGTGCCAGAGGGTATTTTTAGGAACTTATTTCTTGGTCTCCTCTTACAAATAACTCCCTCACCCTCAGAAAACAGCAAGATCAAGAGAAGAAGCAACCTTTTCTCACCCAGGACAGCCAGACTTCCCCAAACCAGGTAGCAAGTTAAGATAGTTACCACAGCTGGCAGATGTATGAGTGGGGATGGAAGAGGATGTATTAAATTAGGGAGGTTTCAAAGAGTTCCTCTCTGGGTAGTGCATTCAAGCCAACAGGACAGCACGTGGGGAAACTCCCTAGAGCAGACATCAGTCTAGGCAGTGCCTATTTTAGGAAGAAAGGCTAGCAAACTTCGCACCTGGGACAGTATCAAAACTTCAGCATGCCCGAGCAGATGCAAATGCAGGAATTCCTGCTGCCAAAAGACCAAATTTGAAAGCTTGAACACTTAATCTGCAGGAGAAGGCCTCCAACATGATAAAAGCCAGAATATGTTCTCTTCTAAATGTGGCAGCCTGTGCTAGGTAGGAGAAGCTGCAGAGGGAACAAACAGTGGCAGCCTTCCCTATGCCACTGGTTCATTCCTTTGACCCAGAGTGGCACACACTCTTTTGGCCTCAGAACTTCTGGGATTTTTCCCTACTGACATGCTTGAGGAAGGACTGACACTGCCTACTTCCTTCCTGATCTCCAAACTGGCCCAGACCAGGGTTGCTCCATTTCAGTTTGCAGTCTCTCCTGATGTCTGCAGTGCATCCACAGGTGCTGTGCCAGCACCACCTGCAACCCAGCAGCCCCAGCCTCCTTTCTCCCTACTGGTGCTCCACGATCTCACCATTCCTTGCCGCATCATCCACTTAGTCAGCTGGGCTCCATCACTGGAGGCACTAGACTCCTCCTGGTCGAGAGAGAGTCTGGACTGAACGCTGTTGTTGCAGAGGTTCAGGGAAAAGGGAGGTAGTGGGTTTGGGGTAGGGGAAAGAACACACTATTACCAGTGGCCCACTTCTCTGATTGCAGAGAGGAGGCAAATGGACTTGGAAAGCTACTAAAGTGTAATAATAAATCATATTTTCAAGTGGTTACTTCCTGCAGATGTAAGGAGACCATCCTATGTCTGTATGAGTCAAGTTCAGACTTGACACATTTCCCCATCTCTGGGTTGTAAATAATGAGGTATAGAGTAAAGCCTAGAAATTATCATCAGCCATGTTAAATGCTTGACTTTTTTTTTTTCCAAAAAGACAGCACGTATACTGTGTTAGTGAGCAAGGAGCATACTCCCACTCCCGGTCACATATTAAAGGCTCTGCAGCCACTTACCGCTCCTGTGTTCTGCTGCCGGGCATCCAGGGCACCAGCAAGTCCTTTGGTGGCTTGGGGGTCTTCGTACTTCACCCTGAAAGCATGAAGTTACATAACACACAGGTTGATATAATGTCTGCGAGTGAAGATTGGGAAGTTTTAAATATATACTCAGGGCTGCTGACTGCACAACTTTTCATCTCTCACCACTCTCCTCCCAAGAGCTTCTAGAAAGGTGCACAAAACTCCTACTAAAGACAAATGCAACCCACCATAAAACAGACTAATATACTCACTGCAACATCTTTATAGATACCAGAGGACAGCTTTGGCACTTGACAAGGGGATGACAAGGCATCACCTAAAAGCAACTGTCCAGCAGACTGAAACACAGTTTTACAGAGCTAGGTGCATCCAACATGACACTGATCTTCCCTGGGGTTGACTACAGAAGAGAGGTAACTGACACAGACTGTGCAGTAGAGCAACAAAGCCCCTGTATGCTCACATATCTTCACGGCAGAAACACATCTCAAAATCCTCTCTCTAACCAGCACTCAAGAACTGATGGTGGCAGAGACTCACAGGTTTATACCATATAGGAGGTTTAGCCGAGTGATCAGAAAAGCATGCTGTTGCTTCAGGGTCTCCAAACATCCCATTACATTTCTACACACAGACAAGTCCCACCCAGCATCTTCCTTATCCCATTTCTGTGTCCCCTCCAGGCTGCTACCACACACATTAATGCCATGCTTCACCATCTGATCCATGCAGACTGGGGAAAACAATCCATCCATGCTAGGAGAATGAAGCCTCTCTGAGCTCTCCTCAGGTTTCCCCTCCAGCCAGGCTGCTTCTTGAAGCTGTAGCAGATCATCATGTGGAGCTGTTTTTGTTGGGGGCTGAGGGCTTGGGCCACCGTCGATCAAACTTCTCAAAAAAGTGCTCATCAGTGAAGGGGCCGCTGTGGACAATGGCATCAAGGATGAAGTACAGCACCACTACCATGCCACTGATGAGGAAGAATGGCAGGAAGGGCTTGAGGTGTTTCAAGCACTGCTTTGCTGAGCAACCCATGAAGCATCAGGAGTCAGAAACAGACTTTAGCTGCCTTTCTTGTGTCTCCTGCCAGCACACCCTGCCTGGGAGCAGCAGTGAAGTGGGTCTGTTCAAGGAGAGGGAGATACTGAGAGCAGAGGGTGCTGAGTGAAATGGGAAACCTGAGACAGGGAGAATAGAGACTACCTGGCAGGGATGCAAGTGCAAGCAGATGGAGGGCAGTGAGGAATAAATAGAAGACGCCTCATTACCGCAAAGATCACAAGCCTCAGTCTATTAAGGATTGCACCACATTGGAGAGGATATGATTCCACCCCTGCCCAGCTGCTCCTCAGCCTCTAGCACTGAGAACATACCAGCAGCTTGGGTTTCAGAGGGGCTGTTGGCACCAGTGTTTCTGTCCCATTCTGAGGCATCGCGCTTTGCTATGTGCTGGGAGTACCCTCCATACAGCAGTTTTGCACACCCTGAAGGACTCTGCACATTGGTTCACACGCCCTGACTAAAGTGGATCAGAGCTGCAAGTGTTGGCAGTCATGTTAGGCTGAGCCCAGAACAGCTGTGTGTGTTCAACCACTGCTTCCCACCAGCCCAATGTGCTCACAGCCCGTTAGTGTGGTGCCCTGAAGGGTGGTGTAGAGCGGAGACAGTACAGAGGACAGTCAATGAGACAGGAGCAGAATTCCTTCCTAGCAAGGCCTGCCAGGGCAATCAGCTTGGGGAGCTCAGTGCTTGGACAGGATGACCAGGAATAAACTGTGTGCTGCCCATGGGTTACTAGATGCAGTCTGAGGCAAGGGAGTGAAAGGAGACATCTTTATGAGATCTTAACCTGCCACTGTCCAGCTACACGGGAAGGCACTCCAGTGGATGGAGATCAGGAGCACAGGTCTCTGAGGGCTGGAAGCAGCCATAAGCCTATGGACTCTACTGTTTGGTAACCTATGAAGAACAGTGGGTGATTCTGACAGGAGAAACAGAGTATGAAACAGAGTATGATTGTCAAGTCTGTCAAACCAGAATGATCCAGTCAGCACAGCTGTTGTTGGCTCTTTCCAGAAAAAGAATTCAGAAAATTCACTCTTTGCAGAAGAGGAGAGACCTGTTCAGTGTACGAGGAGGTCTCAACCACACTAGAAGATGAAAAACCAGTCCCACTCACCAAGAGGGAAGCTGAGGCCTAGATCAATGCCCTGCCTTGCAAAGCACGACAGATTGTGCACTTCCTGCACTCCAGCTAAATATTCTGTCCAACAGATTCCACTGATATTCAGTGATAACCAAGTTCAGTAGCAGCCCAGCCAGTGCACAGAGCAACTCATGTTTTCAGAGATAGACAAGAAAACTGATCCAGTCTCATTCTGCGCCTTCGTCTCTGACACTGAGCCTCGCCAGCACATACAGCACTGCAATGTCCATCGGTGAGGGATGTGTATACAAGAGACCATTTCCTTTTCCACTTGATCAGGAGAACTCCGCGAATGGGGGGAAATGGCAGCAAGGGAGAATGACTGGAAATATAGAAGTAATATAGAAGTAATCCTACAAACACTGTGTGTGAGAAGAGTGCATTTCTGTTGAACCCTACTGCCTCCCACAGACTGTTGCTGGCTGGAATCATCACCCCAGTTCCCCTGCCACCTCCCCACTTGCAAGAAGGCAAGAACAGAGGGATTGCTACACTCACTCTCTGCGTTGCTCAGCCAGTGAGCTGCCACGGGTCACGGCAAACATGTCAAACTCTTCCTCCAGCTTGCCAGAGGTGTCGAGGGAGTGCAGCCCTGCACTCACACTCCTTGAGCCCAGGGCTGTGGAAGAGAGAAGAGAAGTGAGCAAGCAGCATGGAGACATGAATGGAGTGTCATGGGCTTGGAGGTGCTAAGTGGAAGGCTAACAGTAGAGCAGGTTAAACTGTTCCAGGCCCACTAATTGATTCTACCCCTCAAAAGCAGCACAGTGTATTCAGTGACATGGGTGATGTGACAGAATCAGTTACTTCTCCTGCTCAGCAGATATTTTTAGCTCAGTCTCTGTCAGCAGCAGCAATTTGCTGCGCTGATTCTGAAGGGAAGGTGTTTCTAATCAATTAAAACAACACGGGGAATTCCTCCATAACCTGTGGAAAATGTGTTATGCACCAGAGTGGATTTTCAGGAATTAAGCATCACCTGAAAAACTCTGACTTGAAAAATATTTCCATTGGCTTGTTTGTAAATACAGCATTGTTAAGTTTTCTCCAGCTGCATCCAAGTTGTACCGAGTATGCTCACAGTCAGTGACAGCTTCAGGCCTGACTTTGTAGGATATTGGTATGTCCTGAATATCCCTCAGGATCCCCTAGGCTTTCTGACAGCATGTCAAGATCTGTTTCTTAAGCCCAAGATGTTCATGGATGCCTTTGCAGTACAGCTCAACAGCTTTTCTTCTCCCAGACCTTGGCAGTCTGCTTGATACCACACGGAAAGAAAAACAACTGCGCTGCTGCTAGGGGTGGGAGGGAGAGCAACTTTCTCCCTTTCCCTGCTGGAAAGCCCAGTTCTTAGCCACAACTTAGCACTGAGGTCCTTCCATAAGAAGGTCCACCTCCTGCACAGTGTGAGGTGTGAATGTTGAGACGTGCTTGAGTCCCTCGGCATGCACAGGTATCTTCACTAGTTTGTTAGTTGACAATATACTCAGTTTGTCTAGGCTACTTTATGAATATAGCTAAATTATTTTAGGTGGTGACTGAAGTGCATTACAGGTTTCTTACAGCAGCACAGAAGAAAGACTGAGGAGAATACTGCGTGGCAACATACTCATTCCAGCCAGCTGAGAGGAGAGGTTGTTGGTGACTTCAGGTTGTTTCACTGCAGAGGGAGTACTGGGTCTCAGGTCAATCAAGCTATTCTCTGCCTCACTTGGTGCCTTTGGAGAAAAAATGGAAGACAGTGAAGAGTTTGCGAGGCTCGGACACTTTGACTCCCCAGTCCTAGCTCATTAACACTGAAAAGGAAAGCCTTACTGTACCCATTGAAAGATATCAACTGGGGAGTCTGTCCTTGGGAGAAGGGGGCCAGCGATGAGAGAACTGGCTGGGAACAGGGCAGAATGCATCTTGGTACCCAAGTCCCAGCTCTGTTTGGATGTCAGTAGGTTAGGTGCTGGCTCAGACAACAGGCCAGTGATGACACAAGCAGGCTCATTTCAGACATGGTCCTCTTCATGCTCAAAACCCAGAAACCACATCTACTACTAGTCTGTCCTTATTCTTTGGGTGAGGGAAAGGAGCCTACTGCTAGGAAAGGAAAGTCTGGCACTGGTTACTGGAGTGTCCTGAGCACTGGTGAGGTCTGGTGCAGCTGGGCTGGGAGAGGAAAGCCTATAGCTTGCAAGTGGGGCAGACTGAATCTCTTTTCAACTCAGTGGGACATCCCAGGTTGTGCAGGATGCAAACTGAGCTGTACAAAAGGCAGTAGCTTTGAATTACCTTAACTGGCTGTCCTGTCCGGACACGCTCGAACCTACAGGAAAGATGACAGGATGTAACAGAATGCATTTCAGTAGTGTGCACTTATTCACCCTCAGCCCAAGAGATTTCTCAGTGAGGCCTGGCATACCCTGCCCCTTCCTACATACTAGAAAAGAGGACCATGTTCAGGGCCCAATTTCTCTCCCACACAGAAGACACCACAACCCATGGAGCTGATATGTTTCCAAAGATGAGACATAAGGAAGCTTCTTGTGACACTCCAAAACTACTTCTAATCAAAATAGTTCAAACCTAACTCTCCTAGACAGACACAGGAGGCCAAATTCTCTTCACCCTAGTAGAAGAGATGAATTTGGTGGAGGACAAAAACAGGTGAATATTCTACCTAGACAAGTCCTTTCTGTGTTTGTCAGAGCTAGAAAACCAGCTATTTTCACGCAGTTACCTTCTCCTGGGTTATGTTTATATTCCATCAACAAAAACCACTGTGTATTGAAGGGGTAGGGATAAGTCAGCAAGATCTGAGGACTGGCTCTTCTTTCTAAGATGGGTAATACAGGCTGACAAACCTTGAGCATTACATTCATGGGCAGATAAAAAGGTGGGATTGACTACCAAAGGGCAGTCAACTCTTGTGGAAGAGCAGAGCAGGGAGGAGAGAGGTACCTTTCATGGCGTAGAAACACATTGTTGAGATTGTCATTGATGAGGAGTAACTCCTCAGTGAGCTGCTCATGCTGGACACGGGGAATCAGCTCCAGCACACGCTGCTGCATGGCTCTGCACGTCCGATTCAGCTCCTGCTCATAGCAAGAAACAGTTACCACAAGGGTCAGGCTAAGTCTGAGCACTTGCAGATTTGGAAGTCTGAATGCAGCAGACTCCAGAGCCTACTGGAGCCTATCAGCAAGTACAGAGGAGGAACAGAAGTTGGTGAGAGATAAATCAAGTCTGGGATTTATGGTTACTAGTTTCCTCTGTCCTTGCAATAATTGCATACCACTTGCTTTACATGTTAGTGAGGAATCAAAGCCCTCAGGGATTACAGGTCCTTACGTGAGATGATTCCAACCTCAACAGGGCAAATTCCCTTGACCACTGAAACTCCTCAATGCTTGTGTCTCTTTTATCCCATCAGTCCCTGATAAGTCCCACACTGAACTGTTCCAGTGCAATTGTTCCCCATGCCTGGCATGCATAATGTCTCAGTTCATCAAGTCATTGCTAAATTGAGCTCCATGAACCAGCCCTCTGTCCCACCAGCAGCTGCCTTGTGTTCCTTACTTGCAGCAGCTCCAAGTCAGAAGTCTCAGCCTGGGATGGCACCAGCTCTGTCAGCATCTCCGACATGACCTTCACATTCCCATTCACCACTTCCAGCTCACTGCGCAGCTTCTTGATCTGCAGAAGGGAGGAAAAGTGACTGCTTACCCTGTGAAGGCCAGGGGATAGCTGAGGTAGCTGAAGGGCAGTGCACAGTGTGGATGCATTCACAAAGCTGCAGGGAAAAGCCACTGGAGAACTCATTTGTCACTGCTCAATTTGGTTCCCAGGAGCTCTCAGCAGAAGGAAACCTCATTACTTACCATCAGATTCACTTGCGGGTAAAAGATGCCAGGCTCTCATTGGGAACCTTTGCCACTATGCCTAACCTTGATTTTTAATAACCAGCAAAGGCTGCTGTTATGATTCAATCTCTCCCCAGCTAGCATTTCCTCTGTGGCAACCACTCAAATGATTTCATTTCAGAGGCAGCAGAAGAGGGGAAAAAATGAATTCCTATTCAGAAGGTGAGTCTGGGCTAAGAGTGAAGTTGAAGCTTTTCCTCTCTGGTTTCAGAAGCTACTAATAAGGTCCTTGAGAGCAGTTTCTAGCTTTTATTCTGCAAGGGGATGCAACCTACTAGTAGCTGAAGAATTAATGCTGAACTTGGTGTCTTAAGTCAGGGTGAGGAAGGAAAAAAGAGGATGAGGAAACAACTGAGAAAGCCCTGGTCTTTGCAAGCTGCATAGCCAGATAGGGTTGATTCATATGAAGTCAGCAGTGAGGCAAGACAAACAAAGATGATACAGAGGCATCTACAGAGCAAACTTTTGCTGCACTGCACTACAAAGACCTTGCTCAAAGCCTGTATGTCTCAGATCCTCACTTCCTTACAGTCTGAAGATCCTCCCAGTAGCTGCAAGCAGCCCTGTCTTAGGGAAGAGTAACCACTCCGTGGTCATCACTGTGACCATGATAAAGCTCTAGGAAGTCCCTGAAGAATGATGCTTACTGACCTAGGCTGGGGAAGAAGCAGGACAGCAGTCCCAGAACAGCATTTGTGAAACAGACCCCAAGTGGAAGGACAGCCAGCAGCAGCAGAGGGTCTGTGTCCAACTCACCTGCTCTTGTGTGGGTTTGATGGGCGCATCACTGGGTGTGCCTCTCCCAGAGGGCAGGGTGACAGGGTGGAGGATGGACTCCATCTGCTGAGGGGAGTTGACCGGAGGTGAGTTCTGTCCAGACTGGGAGCTGGAGCTGTACACAGACTATGGACAGAGGTGGGAAAAGTGGTAGAGATGTTAGACACTCACAGCTGACAGGATAGTGCAATTATGAAAGAAATGTTGATGTTAAGTCCCCATCTGCTTTCAGTAAGTCTTCCAGCTTCTCTGCCTCACCTCCCTCAAAGCTCTTACCCTGTAGCTGTAAGCCACTTTGTCCACTGTGGCCTTGCAAAGAGACCCTCCTGCAGCTTCTCATTCCCCCATTTCCTCTAACTGCAACCTAGAGCTACTGTAGTACCCTCACAGCTCCAGAACAGCTGCAG
Source organism: Odontophorus gujanensis (assembly GCA_013399175.1). Classification (NCBI taxonomy): domain Eukaryota; kingdom Metazoa; phylum Chordata; class Aves; order Galliformes; family Odontophoridae; genus Odontophorus; species Odontophorus gujanensis. The sequence goes on along the minus strand of VXAB01004344.1, from coordinate 154,947 downwards.
TACAATTCCATTCTCCTCAGAAATGCTTCCATACCCTCCGTGGTGTGTGGATGGGTGACAGCATGTCCAGATCAGTCATGGGAAACTCAAGGCCTTTCCGTCTAAGGTCTTCATAGACAGCAACAACACCAGTTAAGTCCGGTGAGCTGCGGAAAGCATCCGCCCAGGACTAGGGAGAAGGAGATAACAATTCACATAACTGTTTACATAATTTACAGTATGCTAATATGAAAATACTTAAAGACAAAAGGTTCTTCCACTGGTGCAGATGCTCACTCTTTTTGGCTCACCTGGATGAGGGTCAGCACCTTGTCGTGCACTATGGCAGGTGGATTATTCTTCGGCAGGATTGTTCTCACCAGGACGCTTTCTACAAAGTCCTGGCTGGCTACAAGGATATGGAAGCGATGGCCGCAGTTTTTGACACATGTCTCCAAGACCTTTGAAGGCAAAGAAGCATTAGCTACAGTCTTCTCTGCTTGCATGTGTTAGCCTTGTTGTGTTTGGGTACTGTGTTTTTGCACTCAGGTACCCAGCTTTACAGCGAGAATCACAGAGCTAAGAAAGAATGGTGATCACCCACCGTCAAAGCCAGCATAACTTCGTGGAAATTCTTATTCCCCACAATCCTCTTCTTTATGGCTCGGAAGGCATCTTTGGGCCTGCAGGAAAAAGCAGATGGAGAAAGATCATCAGAAGGGTGAGACCCACCTAAGGAAAGGCAAAGCAAAACAGCCACTGGCATCCAAAGTCTCTCACTCAGTAGGTGATCTTCCCCATCATGTTTTCAGTGCGAGTTGTTGTAGTGACTGACAAAGCAGTTTTTGCATGTAGTTCTGTAAAGGAGCTAGGTCCTGCTGCTGAGTGTTGGTGCTGAAACAGGAGGCTTCTGTACTGATGTTTGCAACAAACCAAGGTGTACAGACAAAATAGAGAGTAAAAGTGACACCAGAAATGTACTGTTTGGGGTAAAGCAAAATCTGATGGCAGTGACAATGCAGACAAGATCACAACAAGCTTGGCGTAGGATAGAAACAGGAAAGAGAGACCTTTTCCTGGAGGAAAGGAGGCTAAAAAGAAGTTTGGGAGATGCAGTAGCAAAATCTTGCATAGGTAGACAAGAGTGTAGCAGCATAGCAGGGCTTCCTTAGCCACTCTGAGGGGAGAAGCACTGTGGTACTGTGAGAGGGCACTAAAGACTAATGTGCTCCAGTAGAGCAGGGGAAAAGAGGCAGGACTGGAAGAGCAGCAGTGATGGAGGACAGGAGTGAGATGGAGGCACCAAGGTAATGAGGAAGCACCTGGGGGGCCATGGGGAAGCAAGGGTGCAATGGATGGACATGAGAGGGGAGAGACCTCAAAACCAGGATGATACAGCTGCGTTAGCAGCAGCCCAGAAATGAAACACCAAGTGGTAACAGCTTGGGTCTGAGAACTGCTGGCAAAGACAGGCATATCTGTACCATGAACAGAGCAGGACTAGAAAAGAAGGGCCCACAGATCCATAGGAAAAGATGTTTGACTCTGTTTCCATACAACTGTTAAGTTTCAAACAGAGCTTGCTATCTATCAGCTTCCCTGTGAGGTGGGACAGCAGGAGTGAAACCTACATTTTTCATTCCATGTATCACCTTCTTTTTTAGATGCTGTTCTTGACATCTTCACTGTGAGATGGAGCAGACCCCCTAGGATTCACTGGCAAATCCCCAGCTCCAGAGTTAACACGTTTGGCAGATTTCTAACATCCCTTCTCAGGCATGTCAGAGCAGATGTATATGAAAATAACTGAGAACATAACCCCAGCAGGGCTTGCCTGAGATTTTCCTCTCTCCTCAGTCATTGCCCTGAAGACTTTTACATTCCCAGTGGAGAGAGAGGGATAAGAAAGAGGAATAAATCAAAGCGAAAGAATTGCAAATGTGTCTTTGGGAGACGGGAGGCAGCCTGGTTTGAATCAAGATTTCTCCGGGGACCCTGAATGGCTCCTTGTACTCATGAAGGTCACAGGGAAGCATCTAACAAATGCTCTGACAGCTCTGCTCTGCCTCTAGATGTTCCAGCAGAGTCTCATCTAAGGGACTGTTGGGCAGCCCAGCTTATTACCTCCACCACTGCATGCTACCATTGTGGTGTGGGGAGGCAGTGTTACAGGAAATGTGTTGGGAACTGCTGCTAGATGAGAACCTTTTGCCAGCTTCCTTACCCTTCTTCAGTCTCATTAATGATGTCACAGATTTCCATGTTAAGAGACCAGTCCTCGCCCCGCAAGGATCCATCAGTAGCTCTCTCTGGAAAACAGAAACCAAGACAGGACAAAGCTAAGAGAGACTGCTCTTCAGCTGCGAGCACCGTTTAACAACGTGAATTAAGCTGCAAAGACTGAGCCACCAAGTGCTTCCCACTAGGTGTCACCACCACAAAGCACATCGCTGGCTGGTGTTGGGATGGGCAGTTGAGCAGCTTTGCCCACATCACGCATGCTGCGAGCTCACAAAAACACACTGCATGATCTCTGGTGCCCTACACACAAAGGGAGAGGGCCTCAGTGGAAAACAAATTACTTCAGCTGCACAACTGAAGAAAAGGGGGATTATTTGCTTTGTTGCTGCAGGGCCAGCAAAGGAAACCACGAGTTTGGCCTGCTCACTCGGACATGGATCTAATGTCACTGGCATTGCTTTTATTTGCATCAAATTAAGCAAACAAATGAACGATCCCCCTGATTTTTACAAGTCCTATAAAAGCAAATAAGCAAAGAAAAAACAAAAAAAAAATCAGGATTTGTTTAACATTTGCATCTCTTGCCTGGATTTCTGGCCTCCTGGGAGTATCAACAGACAAGGACTGCAGGCTGAAGTCATGTTCCAGCTTTGATTGTGTCCCCTTTAATTAGGAATTCCTCAGTCAGCCTTGATGTTATTCAAGGAAGAGATTTGGGCAACACACAACTGTTAGTGAGATCACCAGTGCCTCCACCCTGTAATCAGCTGCGTCTCACCCCAACCACACTGGCTGAGTGATGCCTTTAGGGTCACCACCAGTGGGTGGGGGAAACAACTGCCAGTGGGTAGGTAGAACTGGGCACTCTCCAGACTGTGGCATACAGCAGATGGCAAAGAGTGCGAGAGAACCATCTTTCCAAGCTTTGCCATCCTATAAGATGCCTGATTTAGTAGTGGAGCAAGACAAATAAAACTAGCCAGACCAGTTCAGCACCTGTCAGGTGCTCTTTAAGAGAACTGGGATCCAGCTTCCTTACAGGGACCAGCTTACTTAGACACTTAGAGGAGTGCCTGCATTTTCAGAACTGCTGTCATTGCACAATCTGGAGCTGGCCCTTGCTGCTGTGGGTCCTCTGCCCTTCAGAGGGAGCCTTCTCTTCAACCCAAATAGCTAAAGATCCCTCTGTGGGACTAAAATGAAATGCCTGCTCATGCAAGTGGTAATGGGATAGGGGCCATAACATTGGAAAAATATTTCTAACTCCTGCCTGGGTAAGCATATCCATCATGTTTTGCGATGCCCTGTTTTAAGGATCAGTCAGAGAGCTATTCACAGCACTCTGCAATACACCCTCTCTTGTACACTTGTCCCTCCCACAGGTTACACACCACAGCATGAAGCTACCTGTCCAAATCTCATCAAAATCCAGCTGCTACCTTTTCTGTTGGCTGCAAAACCTACTGATTACACTGTGGTTAGGTTGATTACACTGTGGCCACAACTTGATGGAAGAGGGCAAAGCAGTGAAGGAGAGTGGCAGAATGTTCTTAACACTTTTCCACCAGGTTGATCTGATGGATTTGGTGCCCTTGGTCATGAAGCCACACTTCACTGTTGCTCTCCTCCATGCTGAGGATTAACTCCCATGCAGGACACAGCTTGGTTTAAGTCCCAGTCTACCCAGAAGTTCCTCTGTACTGCTTGTTGCCTCGAATGAAACCCACAAATCAATCTCTTGGTCTTTTTTCTACCAAAAGGAAGTCCACATCCAGCCTACTAAGCCCTGAGGAAAAACACTGCACATGAAAGGAAAAAAAAACACAACTTGGGAATAGAGTTGAGCCTGTTGGGAAGTGCTAAGCTACAGAAGAAACCAGGGATGAAACAAAAACAGAATTTAACCATCAAGTCTCTGCTGTTCAAAAATCTCCCCAAGCTTCCTCATCTTCATTTCTGCCTCACGCAAATGTCAACTGGGTCTGTCAGCACTCCTCCCTCGTGCTTCCCTGTGCTTGGCACCATTCTGCAACCTGCTTTCTTGTCCTCTTTTCTTCCAAATGCGCTCACCCTGCCAAGGTTGGGGAGCAGGTTTGCTTTCCAGAAAGGAATGCAAACAAACCATGTACACTCCTTCACCTGGCTGGCCAGCACAGAAAGTGGGGATTCCTCAGAGGTGACATACACAGCCTGCAGTCACCCCACAGTGGGGCAGTGATCCTGCCACCACCACCTCCCTTCTGAGGCTGGTGGGTGAAAAGCTGCAAGAAAGCAGCAAACCTGCCGTAAATAAAATGTGAAGATAGAAAATGCACAGCTGGAATAGCAGAATTAGGGCATGTGGAAAAAAGGAAGGTGACCACCTTGAATTTGACTGCTGAGATTAAGGCCCAGCCTCTCTGGCCTTGGGAGGGCCGGAGCTAATGCCTTCTAAATCCTTGCTCCCAAGCACTAAGGGACTGCTCAAGTCTTATATGTTGGAGTTTCCTCTGAAAATCCTGAACTTTACCCTTTTACTAAAGCCTGCAGAAGGAAAGGAAACAAAGTATATTCATTAGCCACGTGAAAGATCAGAGTGGCTGGCCCTGTTTCATGAGCTGTAATTAGCACATGAGCTGTCTGCCCCTCATAAAATCCGAGCCCGAGATGCCAACAAATCCCTAAAAACAGCGAGGACAGGGGGCAGGGCCTGGCTGCCCGCTCAGCAGTGCCTGGCAGGGCTTATCAGGCAGCTTTTGATTCTGTTTGCTGGGAGCTGATCCTGGCCTGACACAGGGCATGCCTCACGAGAAGGTTATCAGCTGGTGTATAAATAATGCCTCCTTCAAAGCCCGATACCAAGACCATACAGTATGCAAGAGGCCCTCTGCAGGGCTGCTTCAAAGCCATGTTGTTTTAGTGGCCAGACCAGCTCCCTGGGTGCGACAGCACTGAGGTTTGATTGATACTGGTGTGCTGCCTTGCAAATTGCCCACCTCAACCCAGAATCACAGAGCTGTGGCATGAGTCAAAACAAAGCACTGAATCTTCCTTTCCGGCATCTGATGCACATCTGGTGACTGTAAGCTATTAATGCATCTGGTACTGCAAGATAAGAAATTATTTTGAACACAGCATATGTGATACACTGGAGTAGTACCTTGCATTGTGCCATGCCACGTTTGAGTTTCATGGCTTTGTTTCTTTCCTAGATTCTTGCTTCTTCCTGTGTGACATGGAAGGGCCCACCACTGGGCTGGCCAAGCAGCCACTCCCAGTGGTACAGTCAACAGCACAGCAACATACAGAAACCAGGGACAGGCAATACCAAACAGGCTCCAGCACCTTTTCCTCTCCTTCAACAGCCTGAAGTATGCATAACCAGCCAGGTGGCATTCAGAAACCCCTTCATGCTCTACTGTAGCTTGTCAGAGTCCAGTGTCTTGCTGCAAGTCAGACCTTTTGCCAGAGTGCCTTTGGCACTCTGTCCTGCTGGCTTTAAATTCCTTGCGAAGCATTCTCACCGATTTCAACAAGTGTTTGAGAGTACCAGTATTGTGTTGCACAAGACAGCATAGGTTCAGCGGAAAGCAATCCAACCTTTCTCCCAACCTCTCTTCAATTTGTAATATCCTCTGGCCCAAATCAGCATCCTGTGCAAAGTCACCTTGAGAAGCCTTGTGCTTTCACTTCCCACAGGGAAACTTCAGCATCAGCTCAGGCAGCACTGCCTTCTTCAGCCTTGCGGTGCCTTTCTTCCAAAGATGGAGGGGATAGCTTGCTCTCCAGAGAAAACTGAGACATGTCTCCAATCCTAATTCAAGAATGGTGATGGACATGTACTCGATCTGCCACAGTGCTGTGGGTATTTGGGTCTCTGAATTTATCATCCTGTTCTTCCCTGTGAATCAGCCCAAAATCTCAGGGATCATAGAGTTCTTCAACCCTTTCACAGCACAGAAGACAAGACAGTGCCTTGCTGAGAAGCACTACCTTGCAGGGACCCATCAGGAAAGAGAATGTTATTAACAGCAGATGGCATCTGCTTCCCACAAGCTCCTAAAGTCCAGTTCACAGAGGGTTTGGGATTTAAATAGCTGTGAGGCACATTCTGTTTTATCTGCTGCTCTCCCTCAACCATGAGCAAAGGCAATCTGCTCTCTCACTCTCTCGCTCTTGCCAGCCTCAACTTTTCCTGGTTCTCGTGCTTAACCCATCCCTCAAACATAAAAACAAACAAACAAACAAACAAACAAAAAAAAAACCAACAACCACACACAAAAAAACAAACAAACAAAAAAAACCTCCTCTCCATCTCTATATTACATTTTTACTTCTCTCCCTTGCCTGCCCTCATTCACTGAAATAACCTCTCTCTTTCCCTTTCAGTACTGCTATAATTATTCCAGACTTCAGGGTTCAGGAAAGAGCACTGTTGGTTTCCTCTCTATTTTCTCACTCTGCCTTGTTACTACCAGAGCATCTCCTTGAAAGTAGGTTTTCCACTTTGACGTTTCTTTTAGCTCCTAGGTAGAGGCCAAATGAATTGCCCTTTCATTGCTAGGATCCAAACTACAGTGCTTTAGCACTCTTCAAGAATTTCTCCATTTGTCAGAAGTACTTTATTTTTTTTTAAAGGCTGTAGTCATCTTACTTAGGAGATCACAGTCGAAAACCAGGACAAAGGCAAAGTCTGTGATGAAATCCCAGGATTGGGAATAAAAAGGTGTAAACCTATTCCTCTGCAACTGATATATTTTGTAAGAAATCACTGAGATTATCTGAGTGTATGTTTCCTTCTCAGCAAAACAAGTGAGACTTGCTAAATTAACATTAATGAAGGAACTTGAGAACATCACTTCAATCTGCACCAGAGTACTTTCTTTTCATTCCGTAGCCTTCACCTAAAGCTGTTTTATACTTTTTAAGATGTATCAGGCATACATCACTCTGCCCAAGTAATTTATAAAGATGCAATATCATCTTTCTGCAGACAGCCTGAAGCAGCAGCACTGTGTAGGTTTGGTGCTCAGGTTCACAGGTTCTGCATGCAGCTGCCACGGACCTACCAAACAACTTCAGGTAAGTCTTGTTCGTGTCTCAGATTAAAAAGGAAAGATAGCATTTATCTATGTCCCCAGGATGTTGTTAGGCAATGTTCAAAAGGAGAAAACATTTGTATTTACAGCCATCAGCCCTTTTAAGTCCTCCACACCTCAGTTCCTTTCTCATACACTGCAAATCCTCCACCCCTTTGGACTCCAATAACCCCAATCGATGCCAATCATTAGGATCTTTCTACTGTCACACATCTAGTACTAAGTAGTCTAAGCTTCTGTTTGACAACACTCTTGAAACACTTTCTTCCTCTTCTTTGTTATTAGTTTGTTGCTTGAAAATCCCTTCTCTAAGAGAAGTAAAGCTTGGCAAGGAAGCCACTTACATCAGATGAACTGCTCAGAAGAGGCAGAGGACACGAATTACTTTGTAACACCTAAAGATGACTTCAGTTTGCCAGGACTCCAACACAACAATGTATCTGATACTCATCTCCTGGGAAGTGCCATGAAACATGTGACTGTCATCTGGGGAGGCATCAAATATCACACAGAGCTGCTCTTTATTGAAAACTTTCCTTGTTTGGGAAGGTTAAAGTGAACCTTCCCCCAGGTTTCTGTAGCACATCTCAGCAATACCACCCAGTACTCGGGAGTTTCACATCACAGTGCCCACGATTCATTTGGACACTGACGTGTGCACTTAAAGCAGTGCAGCAGCTTGCTCCTTTCACAGCAAGCTGTTCACCCCTGCAAGCACTCTGAATCAAGGGCTTCGGGGAACAACAGCACCAAGATTTGCACAAGCAACCAAAAGCTAGACTGAGCAACTGCATAAACAAGAAATGGCCAGATTGCACAAGATGGAGACATCAAGCAGGAAGCATCAACTGCGTTTCTTTAAGCACAACCTGAAGGCATTTACATGGTACAACATGAGAATAAAGGAATCATTATTCTAAGTACTTTAAGAACTGCATCTCTGCTTTGAGATCAGCACAGCTGCTCATGGCCTTATTCTTTCCCTTTGCTCCACTTTCTTGGATTGTTTTTTTTTCTGCGCTCAGCAATCAGCCTTGAGCACAGGGACTCAAACGCTTAATGTCTGCAGGCCTGAAAGGTCACCAAGTGGATGCTGCTCTCCCTTGGGTGCTGCTGGGTGAGGATCCCACCAGATCACAGGCTCACAGAAGTACAGGAATTGGAAGGGACTTCTAGAGATCACCTAATTCAAGCGCCCTGCCAAAGCAGCCACCACATGGCAAATCCATGCCAGCCCAAGCCCTGGGTAGCCCAAGCTGCCTCTTCAGGTAGTAAAAGGCGCCTTCCCGCCTTCCCGCCCAGAGCGCTGATAGGCCGTTGTGGCCGGAACTCAGCCAATCAGCAGCCCCCGTATGCGGGAGCCCACTCCTCCCGCGAAGCCCCCGAAGAGGTGCAGGCGGGAATGGCCCCGAGCCAATCACGGACCTCAGCGCCGCCAGGGGGCGTGGCTCGGACCACCGCTCCTCGGCCCCTTTAAGCGAGGAAACTTCGCCTCGCCGCCTCAAGACCCCTCCACGCCCGGATTGGCCGGCGGGGCCGCCGACGGAGCCGCCCCGGGCTGCGAGTTTTCTATTGGTCGAAGGCGGCCGTCAGTCAGAGCGGAGCTCCCCTCTCACAGGCCGGCGCCCTCCGTGTCCCACCGCGGAGGCAGGGGGTCCCGCGGGCGGACGAGCACGCTGGCAGACGGCATCGGGGGAGCGTGGGGGAGAGGGAGCGGGGGCGCGCGCGGGGGTCGCGCGCGGTGCTCACCGATGCGCTGCCCGACGGGAGAGCTGAAGGGGTTCCCCAGCAGAAAGTCCATCGCTGCGCGATCAGCTGACAGTGCCGCCGCCGATCACGTGACCGCGCGCCGGGCCGGGGCGGGCCCCGCCGTGACGACAGCGGCCGCCGCCCGACGCCGATGCGCTTGGGCACGGGCGGCTCGCGGCGCTCGGTGGCGGCCGCAAGGAGCTGCTTTAAGCGGCGTGCGCTGCAAACGAATGACGGCACTCGCAAGCGTTACAAAAGGAATTCTATTGTAAGGACAGTACAAAAAAGTTCGTGTTGTAAGGGAGTCCGGATCAAACGGCGAGGGAATAACAAAAATAGAAAAACTGCTAAGTCTTGCCGAAGTTTTCCCTCTAGTACCAAATACCACAAGATACAGATTATACAAAGTGTACAAATTTTAAGTACAAATACAATACAGTGGGGCTGGGTGCGTTTGTCTCTCCCCAGAAGGTTTCCGTTGTAGAGAACACAAAGCTGGAGAGGATCCCTCTGTCCCTTTGCACGACGGTCATGCGTCATTCAAATGCATTTGTGCCTCTCTGGGGCTCAGGTTAAGAGCACAGGGTCAGAGCACGTGGCTATGAGGCTGGAGCTGCTGGAGGAAAGCTACGTGAGCTTTCACATCACGATCCCCCCCAACGCATTGCCAACACATGCTGCTGCACACAGAGCTGATTCCTGCAGGAAGCGTGGTGAGGAAAACCTGATCCGTATCTTCCACTGCTCGCCCAGGGAGGGATTTTTGCTTTTAAATTATGTATATATATATGTACATAGTAATATACAGGATAAATTAAAATCTGCTAGAGATACCGGTCGAAGTTAAATACATATGATATGAACGCCACATACACGTACATACAGACACACAAAAGCCTATACGAATATCAGGTGCTCTCCTGCAGCTCTCCTAGAGGAGCGGAAAGCCAAACACCAAGTATGTGGCAGGAAAGAAGGGGGACTGGTCCTGTCAACACACACATGCCTCAGCCAGCTGTAACTGCTTCAAACTGGCAATTAGCCACCGTCCCACAGCAGCACCACGGTTCTTTCAATGCTGCTGGTGAGAGATGGGGGTCAGCAGTCTCAGAAATCAAGGCCGTCTGTTCATGAACCAAGTGTAAGATGAGCAGAAGCAAGCTGTTTGTTTTCCCATTTACTATCACTCTCCATCAAAGCAGGCTGACCACACCCTAGAGAAATCAGTAGGAAGTTCATTCTCTGGAGCCAATAAAGTCACATCAACACTAGTGATGATTTGGGTGCAAGTCCATAAGAAAAGATCAAATTGTCATCTTCAACTTAATTTCAAATGCCAGCTTCCAGACTGGTAAGCTGACACTGACAACTTTCAGTTATTTACTGACTGAAGAGGGAGGGGGCTTAGAAGATATGACCAATAGGCAAAGTCCTCTGTATCCTTGATCAGCTATTGAGCTTTCCCCTCAAGCACATTTTAAACTCAAAAACAGAAATGGGGCTGGTCATGAGTTCAGTTCTATTCCTTGGTCCAAAATATTCTACCATCTCTACCTGCTCACGGGATACTCTTAAAGCATCTAACCAAACTATCCAACACCCTGCTTCTGAAGCGATTTCAGCTAGAGAAAGCTCCATTCTCAAGGATGGAGACTCAACAACCACTCCAGGCTACCTGTTTCAGTGACCACTCTAACACTGCATGTTTTTCCTTATATCCAGAAGTACATTCTTTGTCTGCTTCCCCCATTAAAGGATCTGTATTTAAGGCTAGTATCTCAAAATCTTCCTGAATTCTTTGTACAAATACATCCATATTGGATCACATTTTATCCACCGAGAGTGTACGGTTCTCTCAGCTTCACAACATTTCATAAAATACGATCCTATGCATATATAATATACATATATAAAACTTTTAGAAACACTACACATGGAGCCCCTAGGGAGTGCCGGTGTAACACACATGTAACAGGTTAGTTACACAGAAGTTGAGTAAATCCCAGGATCTTTTCCCATCAAAGTCCAGGCATGATGTAAGCGATGTTGTCTAGTGTGTTAGACTGGGGAAAAAAAAATCAAGATTTTAATGTCCAGGAGTGACTCAAAATCCCCCCAAATGACACAGATAAGGGTATGAAGCACATTCATTTGCCTTACAAGTTACCATATCAAAAGACAAGCAAAGCCATCAGTACCCTACCACTGTTAGGCTTATTGTCGCTTATTTGGAAACTTTACTAGGCACAAAAGCAGCCTCAGTACTTGGAAGCACTTGGAAACTAAATGGTTGAGGCTTTCTTCAAGTGACCTCTTCCTAATGAACCTTACATTTTACCTTTAAAGTTGAAACAAACCACATTGGCTATGTCACATCATCCACATGGAAGATGTGGTGAAGTATTTAAGTGATTGAAGTTGTATAATGTGAAAAAAAAAAACATTAAAAACCAGAAAAAAAAACCAACCCAAACACCAAAAATCCCTGACTTCATTCTCACAAGTCTTTAAGCCATTCTGCAGTGTATAAGAGAAAAATACCTACTAGTAGGGTGTCAGAAGGGAAAAAGAAGTGTCCCTCCAGTTTTCCCTGCAAATTTAATAGAACTCTGAGACTGAATCCTTTTTTAACACATGCGAAAACAACACCAATCACTATATTATCTGTATGTCTCTTCAAATGCAGTATTTCAGTAACCTCAGATCTATGGCTGGGTGGCTGAAGGCGTGAAGAATACTTGCTTTTTAATTGCCGAAGTTGGAGAACTGGATCTGTACCAAGGGTGATTCTAGAATTTAACAATGCCACCTGCTGACCGAAACGATAAACTGCATACTACGTGCAACACGACCACTGACAATTTTATTCCTCTTAAGGTATCCCTGTCTTTACATACCTGACTGTAAAAATCAGAATAATTTCTTTATTATCAAGTTTGAATTCCAGCTTCCAGAAGTGACAGGTCACTGCCTCATTTCACCTGCATCATCACTGCTCTTTGTAACAACAAATTGATCCAGTTTCCAAGATACGTGCCATTAGTCATGTGGAAAAGGGGTGTAACTTGTTCTGAATTAACTTGGCTCGCAAGGAGAAAAGCATAGGATGTTTTTGTATGGCTTATGATGGGAACACCCTGTTGACTCAGCTTCTGTGCATACAGCCAGTTTGTAGGAGCTCACAGCTTAAGCTCTCTGATTTGTTCTTGTTGTCAATAGTTTCTCAGAATGAATCAATGACTGGGCTTGTCCTGTCAGAACACGCTAATTCATATCCCATTTTTGTTATTCTCTTGTCCAGATCCCAGATTTTATTTAATCTCTCAGCTTTTGAAGACTACAAACTTATTTTTTGTTTCTGCTCTACTTTATCACTTATTCACGCCTCCTGCTGGAGGTACAACTTCAGAATCAATTTATAGTGCTGCCATCTTAATCTACATTCACACTGTGCTACAGTGAAGTTACAAGTTGTTGCTAAATCAGGGCGCAGTAGCAATTGTAATTTAATGTGGAAAAGAACCTGTAGCTACCCAGTTCCTTAGAACATGAACTATTTTCCCTTCATTGGATAAGGAAACTGCTATATGTGAAAGGCCCTACTCAGTCACATTAGGAACCATAACGCAGATCACGTTACTTTCTATGTTGCTAACTCAATACAGGATGTATGAATAATAGAAAGCAGCTGGAAGATGCTTTTTATATTCTTAAGGAAAATTAGAACTTTCAAAAATAGCAGTATGTGAACAGGTGCTTTTATTTAATTTAGATAGATTCATTCAGTCACTAAAACAGGACCTACATGCACTGCAAACAATGGAACAAATATTAGGTCAGTTCCCAGGGAGAAAAAAAAAACAGTAATGCAATGTTGTACAATACTCTGCAACACTGACATCTTAAAGAATTTCAAGAAATGCCCCTCACTAAAAATGCCTGACCAAAAAAACTTTGTGATTGCACTGGAATTATAATTGCATTTTAAGACTGAATCATCAGAAAACTCTAACAGGTCTTTACTGAAATTAACAGGGCTAGAATGGACATAACCATAAGAAACTTACCAAAACATGCTTAGGGCAGCCGTTCAATTCAGGTAGTTGTGTGGTCAGACATGCTAATGGCCCCAGTGCACAGAGGATAGAATCCAGAAGTACCGACAAACTTCCGGAAACAGCCACCATTCCCTGAAAGTAAGGAAAGAAAAATTAGTCAGGGACAAGCAGTGGAAATACGGATCCTTCACAGTTCTATTTATTCACATTCACACTAAAGATCTTCACTACTGAGCTTCCCTATTCCACTTCCATTATTTACAGAGTGGCAAAACTATTCCAAGCACTTCACAGAGAGACTGTTGGTTCAAACAAACAAGCAAGAAAGCAACATTCTCACGTAGGAAAAAATGCAGTAAACAGCAGTAAATGTTGGAAAGTTGTCAGCTTTGTGTACAATTTAAAACAACAGTTTATGCCATGTAGTTTCCTTGCCATTTTGTACCTTCTGCTATATTAACTAAAGGCAATAATGCTTTATTACTGAAGCCTAAAGAGACTCTAAGTCTTTAAAAATGCTTTAGTTATCAATATACTTTCAAAAAAGGGAATGTGTCTGCGTGCTATTCTGTAAAGAGACTGATTTTTACTCCATTTGTTCTTTTGAAGAATAACCTCAATGAGGTCATACCAGAAACAAAATGCAGTAACATTTATTTTATTGCTGTTATAACAGAAAAGCACAGTGAAATGAGACGACCTTATTAGCCACAAAATTCACTGGTATTTATTATTTTAGCCAAATATGTCCTCTGCTTATAAGCTGGGATGAGCTCTAAAACTGTGTGTGTGCATCTGTGTGCATGTATGCAGACAATTACTATCGTGTAACATTAGGAAACTACTGGAAAATATGACATCTACATTACCATGTGAGTTGAAATAATAGTAGTGGCTAAACAAAGCAGTGGGAGCATGATACTACAAGAAAACAACAGGACAGGCTAAAACATCTTGATAAAGGCCTTCTCTGATGGTTTGTTTGTTTTTGTCTAAGGCTTGAGACAAAATAGTAACCCTCCCCAGTCCTGTGTGTGATATCACTGAGACAGTGTTGGGGACAAACTCACCTCTGTTTCCTGCAGTCTGTGTCCAATGAGGCTCAGAGATTCACCCAGCAACTGTAAGTGTGCAGCTACATCTATAGGTTCTGTCTCAGGGGCTTTGGCTGGTGAGGAAGGCAACACCACAGTACTGGTGGGAGATTTCTTATGAGGGGAAACAGCTCCTGGTGGAGAAGCTGGAAACAGAGGAATTCAAATTCTGTATTATCTACTTTCATTCTTATACTTAGAAGCCTATTTACTTTCTGAAGATCAAATATCAAAGGTATTAGATGCTTAAACAGTTACATGGACCTTTGGAGAACAGAGCCTGCCTTCAACACTGTGCAAAGCAAGTACCTCAGCTGAGAGTGATTTGATAGGTTTGGGAGATTTGGTAAATGGAGATGCCAAACCAACAACAACCCTTTTTCATATTGCAGCAAGATATTCCCACTAGAATTTCTCTGAGTCTTGCTTCTTATTTCAATCCCCGATTTGCTAAAAGCAATACCATTCTACTAACTAGACTTTTTGAAGTGCTGATATTCTTGCTCTTGAAGAAACACTGTTGTTGAGTGATACAATGAGTTAAACGTAAAGGCACCACCTTCTCCACTCCAAAATAAACCTGACAAGTAGAGCAAATACAGTGTGGTAATTACCTTTTATTTTTGGAGCCCCATCTGAAGATGATGCCTTTCTCTTCACAGTGGTGGCCTCTGCTTTATTTTGCTTGTGTTGCAGATACTGAGCTTTCTGTTTCCAGATCTACAGTTACCATGGTATAAAAAGATTAATAATGTTAGATAATTCTTCTACCTGATGCCAAGGCTGCAGGGCAGAATAACGTTACGTAGTCAAGTGGTGAAGCAATGCCATGACAAGTAAATGGATGCTTTTATGACTACATGGGCAAAATGATCCATTTTCCCACAGTCTGGGGACAGAGGTAACATTTTTTAAGGTACTATGGCAATAATGCTGTCGTGTTCTGACTTAAGCACCGAGTTTACAAAAATCATTTCACAAAAACATCTCACACACACTTACCAGTTTATCCTTGTCAGGTAGCTGCTTCCATACTTCTGCCAGCTTTTTACTAAGGTCTCCAAAATCTGTTAGGGGGAAAAATAGAAATACTCAAAATAGGTTAAAGGATAAAATCACAGTGAAGACACAGGGAATTTATGTGTATTTCAACAGTGTGAAAAACTGGCCAGTGCATACACATTAGAAAGCGATGACTTTCACAAGCAGAACAACCCACACTATCTGAAAATTATTTCCACTGTGCATTTCCTTACTGTCAATGACACAGGGAATACAAGATCAGACATGCATATGCAGAAAAGTAACACAAAGAAGAGAACTCTTTAAGTAAATGAAGGGAAAAGTAGGTAATTTCTTAATCCAGATTCACAATGAAGCAAATTATAAAATCATTTTCTGTCCTGTTTACTTCCTCAAAAATCCAGAGGTTGATACGAGAGAAGGTACGTCCTGCTAATGAATGAGACTGATGTATTATCAAGAGAAGAGAAGCTACATTTTTCTCTCACCTATCCCAGGGTGCTCAGACACAATATTTGTACGATATTCCTTACAGAATACTTGATAGGCGGACATGTTTTTCTTCTTTGGCTAGTCAGAAGAAAAAAGGAAACAAAGATTTTTAATTATAAAGAGAAATACTCAATTTTATTAATAACTTGACATTTATCAAAGACTTAAAGAAAGACACTGTGATTAGATAAGAAAGATAAAATAGCCATTTCACATGTTCTGGCTGAATTTAGCAGTTTTGAAAGCAATAGGAACTGGTCAGAACCAGTTTTAATATAAGACAAATTTTGCCACAACTATTGATGTATTTCATTCCTAAGTCAAGTCTTTTGCTATTCTAAATCCAGGAGCAACATATAACTCTGTAAACATATCTCAGTTTTAAAATTTAAAATGAAAAAAACCAAAAACCCACAACTCCACAACTGTCATACTATCCACAGCACCAACATAGATCTGTCAAAGCAGTTCAGTTTTTGTTCTATTTCAGTTCATGTCTTGTTCTTTCCAAATGATTCTTACAGATCTCTTCATATTTTCAGGAAAACAGACTGTACAAGTACACTCATAAAAGAGGCATAAACAGTTTGTCAAGCTCTGATCAAAGAAAACTTACACATAGAGCAGAACAGCTGAGTAAATTCGGGCTATGTCTGCCCATTTGCTGACACAAAACAATACTTGTCTCTGTGGATGTTCAAAAACTGTTTTTCCCTATACATATACATTGAAAATTATTCTGACTGGAAATCTTAATGGATAAATAACTTCAGTCTTCCAATTTAGAACTCCTTCTTCGAGGAACTGTCATGATGGACTACATGACAGCCAGACCAGCGCAAAATTCTACTGGTAATAGCTAGAATCAGCTACCTTAGAAAATGATGCAGTTGTGCTATGATCTGTACCAAGTATATCAAATATAATGTTTTCAAAGGAGCTATTTTGGATTAAGACTACCTGTGTCACAAAACAAAGAAATAAACGATCAATATTCCTTTTGTTATAAACCTAAAACACAGTAATCGAAACATTTCTGCCAAACATACTGTGATGAAACCACTGATGCTGGCATTACTTATACTTCAATTTAAGATCTTTGTAACATTGTGTAATCATCAGTACCCATCACCCAATTTCTATTTCCCCTCATTTTTCCTTACTTTTTCTCTTTCTCTGTCCCTTTCTTTTTCTCTTTCTTTTTCTCTTTCCTTTTCTCTTTCCTTCTCTTTTTCTTTTTCTCTTTCTCTTTCCTTTTCCTTTTCTCTTTCTCTTTCCTTCTCTTTTTCTCTTTCCTTTTCTTTTTCCTTTTCTCTTTCTCTGTCCCTTTCTTTTTCTTTTTCTCTTTCTCTTTCCTTTTCTTTTTCCTTTTCTCTTTCCTTCTCTTTTTCTCTTTCTCTTTCCTTTTCCTTTTCTTCCTTTTTCCTCCTCTTCTCATTTTGTCCATCTGAGTGAAAAACAGTAGGATGTGGTGAAGGAAGAACATAGGGAGTGCTGGGAGGAGGTGGTGGTGATACTGTTATTTCTGTTACTGCCACAGAAGAGTGCCCAGAACTCCTTTTAGACTTAGAGTGCTTCTTCTCTCTATGTTTCTCCTTGTCTTTTTTTTTCTTACTTTTTTTTGACTTCTTCTTCTTCTTGATTTCCCGGTAGGAGTCATCTATCACTAGCTCACCAGCCTCCAATTCCCCACCAGAAGAGGATCCCGATTCTGGTGGTGCCTCCATACCTGAAAGCTCATATTCATTCCCATGGCCTTCTGAAAAAACAGATGTGTCAGCACCAAAACTTTCAGAAGGAGGATGCGAGTCTGGAGGTTTGTGCTTCTTCCGAGATGACTTCAGGAAGCTATGCAGTTCATGACTCAGATGGAATGACCCTTGCTCATCTCGAGCTGATTTCTTCGAAGATTTTTTTGAGAAAGAATCATCATCTGTTGCACTGCTTTTCTCTTTCGGTGAAAGGATAAGCTTCATCTTCAAGCCATCAGGCTCACGAAGAGTAAGTGTCTCTGTGTTCACATAAAGAGGTTTCATTTTTTTAGTTTTGTGGTAGCTGCCATCATCCACTGAGTGCTCTGCGCTGCTTCCACTCATCTTCTTCTTGTGGTGCTCCTTTCTGCTTTCAGAATGCCCAGAGGAAGAATAAGATGATTTTTCAGAGGTCTTCTTTGAAGACTTAGAGCTTGTGGCCAAAGGTGTGTTGATAGCCTTGAGTAGATCCATGTTTTTATCAGTGGAGGATGGGCTAGAAACTGCTTTTTTCTTCTTCTTTGATGGTAGGTCCAAAGACGAAAGACCTGACAGAGGTCAAGAGAAAAGCTCATCAAGACAATTCTCTTAAAGATAGCATTACACAAACCAAAAGTGAAGTGGGAATCCTGCAATACTTTTTATTACTGATAAGTGATTTTCATCTTGGCTGAAGGAGGTCTCTGAAACATGCAGTCAGCTCAGTGTGCCCTTACAGATACAGTCCAGGAGCTGTAACACCAGCACTGGTTAATCTATTTAATGAAGAAAGGCAGACTGGAAAAGTTCTTGCATTTCATCAACGTTTGTATTCTATCATAAACCAGCAAATTTTGATAAAAACTTATCTTACAGAGCTTGAAATACTAAAAGCTTGTAACATCACTTTTATCCCTGGAGAGACCAATGAATTGAAAGTATAAGCTTTTTCATTCTGAAAACAGAATTTTTACTAATTTCAGCTTGTAAAAATATTCCAGAAACTTGGTTTTCTTTTTGCACTGGGACAAAAATAAATCTTCAGCCTCTTCAGCTTTTATGAACAGGATTGTCATTTTCTGGGAGATTTTTTTCATTGTGAGAATAATGCTTCTGTGTTCAATACGAACCCCAAAGCAATCATATTGTATTCTGACACATTCTAATCTTATAAATTCAGATAAATTAATTAGTACTATCTGCAAGTAAGACGACAGCTTGTAATGCAATAGGGAAAAAAAGAATGCAAATGCCAAAAAGGAAGGCGTGAGCTAGAAAATTACAACTTGTCAGTGAAAAGATGAGTGGAAGATCTCTGCTCCAACAACAACAACTTGTTAAGCTAAACTCCAAAAACATCATTTACTGATCTTTTGCTGTTTGGTGTAGCAGAAATCTCATCAGTCAGGTATCTGACTACTTGTCCTATGACCAGCTGGTGTACTTTCCCCCTGATAAAGTACTAACCAAAAAGTTTGATGGGTTTAACAGCATTCTTTCCTCAAGGTCATTATTGATTAGCCCCTTCCCCTGTCTAATTGCTGTCTTACCCCTGGAGCAGAACTCATCGGAGGAATGCTTCCTCTTCTTTTTGTGATGTTCTGTCCCCGGAAAGAGCTCACTGTCCTAGAATTAAGAAGAATAAAAAAAGCTGACAAATAAGACGGAAATAACATGAAATTCACTTGGACTGCTGACACTGATAATAATTTGTGGGCGATATCAAGAGATACTTGTACCACTATAACTCCAAGTAACGCTATGTATGAACCAGTATTCTTATCCCAGGTGCTAAATCAGCAAAGAAAACATAGTATGTCATTAAGAGCTCATAGTGTAGGTTTAAGGTAAAAGGCAAAAAGCATGGTAAAGATATGTGCGAGAACTAAAAAAGGCAGTTTTTAGGTTTAAATGTTTGTGGTTTTTTTTCAGTTTTAAGTAGTTTTCAGCATCCCAGTCAATTAAGAGGCATCAAGCGATCTGTGGAAATAGCAGTACAACAAGATAATATGTAAAATGAAATACAAATCTCTATAGGGAATCATCCTCCAGTAAAAGAATTAATACACAAGAATACTTCAAAAATATATATCTGAGAATGCTAAGAAACAAACAATGAAAGACAGCACTTGGACGTTAGCTGATGAGTTGTTAAAAGACAGACATCCACTTCTTAATCAAGCTAAGAAATAACCAAGCATGCACAGGCTGTCAAGCCTTAAATATGAAGGTGAGAAGTACATATTTAATATGCTAAAGAAGATAAAAGAAGTGAATTCAAACTAAAGTCATTCAAACTATCTCAGAACATGCAGGGCCGTATACCAAGACTAGTACAAGATACTACTGCCCTATTTTCTGAGGAAAAAAAATAATCAGAATCAGTTTTACTTGGGACTGACTCACTTCATTTACCCAGCAAAGCTACTGAACAATTCAGAACACGATTAATGGCTCTTGCTTCTTTTACAGGAATTTTTCTATACAAAAGGACATTTAAGCAACTCATCCCATCCTGTCTCAAGCTTAATACACTTTCTTACACCTTCAACATATACTCCTAAGTCTTTCTGACCTGAGATGTTATCCTGTCCTCCTCCTGCATGAGATCCTTGTAATACCGCTTTTTTTCTCGATGTGTCTTGATGTCATCAGCACTTCGGTCACTCTCTAGGAATTCTAAGATTAATGTGAAAAGAGAAAGAAAAGAAAAATGAGATACAACGTTGAGAGACAAAAGTCACATGGACTATATATAAAATAAGACAGTAGCAGACGTTGACACAGAATGATGCACAAAACCCAGCATGCACTAGGGACTAAGATAACATTCTGTACTCTCTGACACGGGACAGGCTTCAGTGCTCTAACACAAGTTCTCAAGATTTCATTTCTAATCCTTGTAGATTTCTTTCTGAATTGCACTTAGAAATGTTACCATGACTAACCATACCCCTGGCTTCCTGTTTTATTGACCTGTCTGGGAGAAGAACAGCAGCAGCGGCAGAGTTCCCAATTGTGGTGTTAGCACTAGAAAGTACCACCCGTTTCTCTAATCCTATTACTTTCCATCTGGAAGTCAAGGGCTTAGGATCCTGCAGAAACTTGTTCAGATTAAATTTAAGGGTTAATACCCTCCAGTGCTCCACAGGAGTCTAACATCCTTTCCCACACTCTGACTTGATGGCCTGGCAAGGGCTGCAGGGGGTACCCTATTTCTTGGCTACTCCCTCTGAGATTATGAAGCAGTCATACCTTCTTTCTTCCTGGAGTCATCATAAGCCATGGTGGTCCTGCAGGAGCCTGAGAATATGTTGCCACGTCTGGGCTCCTTCCCCTGTTCCCATCTACAGGAAAATTTCTGAGAAACAGAGAAAAAAAATAACCCTCCCATAAAGAAGAATCACAATGTAAAATGAGAAACACCCCCTGAACAAAATAAAGATTCTCTGGAAGACAGCGGGAAAGTAAAGTCTTCCTCCTCACTCGTCCTTCAAGTGTGACAGAACTGTTTTTTAAATTAAGATGGAGATATTTTTTTTTGTTTGGTTATTTTTAAAAATTGTAACAAGACTGCCTCCTCCTTCTAAAATCACCATGTCACTTAAATAATTTATCCACAGAAATGGAAAGGGGAGAATATAGCTGTTTGACTTTTGTCACGAGCAAAACTGTACCTGAAACTGTATTAAAGACATGCTTTGTCAGAAACCACTGTAGCAAAGAGTGAGATACCTAAAGAAAAATAACAAATTCTTGAATTTCAGCTTAAGCAAAGGAAAAGACAAAAACAGACAGGAATCATCATGATTTATAAGGATTACTTCAATCTTCCGAGCTTAAGGGTTGCATGTTCTATAGTGAAGGTGTACATCTTACTGATGAGTTTCCTGACACTTACCACTGCAGCCATTCTGAATGTCAGCCTGGGAAAGGAAACAAAAGAAACTGCTTCCTTTTGCTATGACTTCTGCAGCACCCTTTCCCCTGTCAGCTTCCAAATTCCAGGTCTCTTCTGAGTCACTCTATTCTACATCTGCTAGCATACAGAAGGACAGTACCATTTTGCAATAGTTGCACTTCAGTCCTCTGAAGAAACTGATTTTGTTTTTCAAAAGTAAAGTAAGCAAATGGCTTAACATGAAAAGATGACCTCTTCTCGTAAGTGATTAAACCAATTGCACTTAAATGATTTTTTATTGTTTGCGTGTGGAAGCTTAGCCACAAAGATGGTGACATTTGCTCTTTCTGGCCGTCACAGTCATGGAATCAAATTTAAGTTACATGGAGATCTGGGAAATTGTGTTACATCTCTGTGTATACATAGATTTAATGAACAAATGGCTGAGAACGTACAAAGCATTCATCTTATTGTGGTTACTTATGTGAAAGAACAAAGTTGGAACTAACTCCAGCTAAGGGATACACAAATGTTTCTGTTGAAGTTGGCGAGAATTTGGAACACCTTTTGGGAAACCACTCAACTCCAGATGTATTAGGTCACTATTCTGACCACCACACACTGTTGGTAGTAAACACTGCAATTTGAAGGCAGAATTTATACCTATGTCCAACAGCACTGTGCTTCACAAGCATCTTGCCACTTGAGGGCTGACAATCTTCAAGGAGATCGTCTAAACACCTCCTGATGCTCAGCTCTCTGTGGTCTGATGGACTTCAGCAGGAGCACACACAATACTGAAGCATCGTGCAGGGCCTACTCTAAACATTGAGTGAGGTCAGACCCTGGAACAGGCTCCTCAGGGCAGTGGTCACAGACCCAAGTTGCCTCAGTTCAAGGAGTGTTCACACAGTGCTCTCAGACAAAGACTCTGACTTGGGTGGTTTAGTGTGGAGCCAGGACTTGGACTCACTGATCCTTGTGTCTCTCCCAACTTGAGATGTTCAGTGATAAATACTGCAGCAAAACAAAGTTGATGACAGTCATTCAGGAAGAGCTGCCTTGGAGAAAGTGTGGGCAACACTCTCAGACGAACAGCTTGAATTTTCGGGTGGTCCAGTGTGGAGTCAGGCGTCAGACTCGACAGTCCTTATGGGTCCCTTGCAGCTTGGGATACTCTTGACACTATAACAGCTGTCATGCACAGCTTCCACTCCCTTTCCAAAACTTATCCAAGCTGCATTTGCCTGTAGATAACACCCAAAGGAACTTACAACCTAGACTCCGCACACACAGAACACAGCCTGAACTTGACTTGCACTACAAATCCCCATTAGGTTCCAGCGCTGAGGAAGCACCGGGAGCAGCGCTCTCCTCACGCCCCCATTCCCTCACGCTCCCGGCTGCAGGACCGTGGCCCCGCGTGCTCTCCTGGGGGGCTGCAGCCTTTCGGTCCTCCAGGAGAGCACCGGCTCCCTCGCCTCACTTCCCGCCGCCGCTCCCAGAGCCCGCCGCCGCCCCACAGCCCGGGCTCAGACGCGAGCCCCGGCCCCGTTCGCCCGCCCGCTCGCTCGCTCTCTCACCCTAGCGGGCCTCAGCCTCACTCCAGCCCGCGGCTCCGCCCCTGCGGCAGGCCTGGGCGTGCCCCCGCGGCGGCGAGCGCTGTCGGCCTGCGGTGCCGAACGGAGGGAGGGGAAGGGAGGAGGCGCGCGGCCGCCTCACTCCGCGCCGCCGCTTCGCGCCCCGCCGCCACCCGCCGCCGCCATCTTGGACAAGGAGACAAGGGACGGGCGCCCAGGGGCGGCCAGCTGAGCGCCGAGCGCCTCCAACACGGGGGGCGGGGGCGGGGCTG
>VXAB01004344.1:0-131600 GCA_013399175.1 Odontophorus gujanensis | reverse complement strand
GGCGAGCGGAGCGCGGAGCGCCTCCAGCGCGGGGGGCGGGGGCGGGGCTGGAGGAGGCGGGCGGGAGTGCCGAGCGCATCGATGGGCGGGCGGGGGGGTTCGTGCTCTGAAGCGCGTAGAGTCGTGCGGGTTGGAAAAGAAATCTAAAATCTTAAGTCCAGGAATTAGGAGGGGAGAGGGGCCTATGTTTGTTATACTACATGAACATATAGTGTGATCTGTGCAACAGATAGTAATAAAGTTACTCAACCACGGTGTGCAGCTCAATGTCTGCAAGTGCAGCCGCTGTAGCATCACTGTGTGCAATCCACCAGCTCTTAGGATAAGCACAAGAGCTGTGCAGAGGTTGCCATGCATGTACACATGCATGCCTGCTGCAGTACACTTGCGTGCCTGCTGCAGATAAAACTCTCTAAAAGCAATCCTTGCTCTCCAGCCCACAAGCCAGAGAGAAATTGTGGTCTTCACCAATGGCAATGCCTGGGAGCACTTGGCTATGTCAGAGCACTTAGGAATGTCAACCTAGAGGAAACGGCAGCAAGTCAGAATAAAGCATTAGCATGGCTGGAAGAGGCTACGTGCAGCCTAAAGGAACAGAGATTGCTTTGAAAATCAAAAGCCTAAATTACCCTGGTATTTGATGATGACAAGTATTTGATAATGATAGCCAATAAATGTGCAGGGAAGGTATGTTTAATATCCTGCACCATAGAATGAGAAAGGATTCAAGCTCCCCTACAGCTTAATGTTTTCAGCGCTGGATGGTTCAGAGGTATTAGAATGTGGCAGTGATTGCTTGAGGAGGAGAGAGAATGAATTTGCAGATGAATTTGCAAAAATAAGCATATAGCAGGATACATGCACATAAAGCTACTGAAGCGCCAGTTATTCAGATTTCCCTTGGTGAAATTTACATATGCTTCTTTCCTCCCCCATATCCCCTCCCCCCCCAAAAAAAATTGTAGAAGTAGTAGTGATTGCAATAGTAATAGTAATAACAACAATAACAACATGTAGTAATTCCTACTGCAGTTCTCATCAGAGCAGAAATGTGCAGAAAAGCTCATTTCAATCATTTTAATTTTTCTGAGTTAATAAAAGGAACCAACCAACCAACACAAACCACTAGCATTTACTGGCTGCTTTTAAACCATTTAGTTTCTTTCACTGTACTAGAAAATCTAGAGATCCTCTCAGAGTGTACACCTGGATTATACAGGTCAGGTAGGGAAATGTAGGATGCTGACAGAAAATTCAAGAGTTGCAACTGCTTCAAATCCTTCACCTGAGAGAATTTAATTTAATTTGTTTATGTTTATATTTATGTTTATGTTTATATTTTTTTTGGTACCCTTGAATTGGAAAAGTTGTAGTGAGGGAATCAGAAAATCAGAAGAGTCTCTGTAGCTTTTAAGACCTGATGTGCTGCATTAGTCAATCTCAGACTAATTTGAGAATATTCCTTGTTGCTTTTGCTCAGAGGACCTTGCATTCTTTTGCCTACATGACAGGGAGACAAACTGTTAAAAGGTTACACGGTGTGTTCCCTCAGGTATCTCCTTAGCAATGAGATGCATATTGTATGAAGAACTCTTACCAATGCAGAGCATTTTGGGATGTGCATGTACTTCCTTATGCTTGATGTGAGATTAGTTGTGTGCTAGGTATTACTGCCTATTAAGCCATGCTACGGGGTGGTCATGCTTTTCCCACATTATATCCACCATCTGTTCCTGTCTGTCTGTTTGCTGCTTGCACTGAGATGCAAGTATCCAGATTCAGTAGCACTCTTTTTGTTTCATGCTTTTTCAGTTCTTAGCCCAATGACTCTCATGTGCAATGAGTATAAAAGGAGTGAACAGTAAAATGAGCACATGCCCACAGCCATATTATGTACAAAATTAAATGCAGCTTTCGGAGCTGTATGAACAATTTTCAGTTTTCCATCATAGTTTGAAACTCCAAAACCTTTTTTTCCATCCTGTCCCATTTTTCTGTATTTTTTTCCTGGATTCCAAGATCATTTGACATTAATTGGAATGATACCTGGATTAAAACCCTGATCTCTGCCTCTCCATGAAAAGTCTCTTCTGTTTTGCACAGGCATGCTACTATTCTCTGTGCACATTACAACTAGCTATCAAACTGTCCTTAAGAAGGGGAGAAGTAAATGCATTTGAGAAATAAATGCATTTTAAAAGGTTATGGAAATTCTTATGGATGAAGTGACTACAGTGTTACAGTGGGCTTCAGGTAAAATAAACATTGGGTGGCAATTTCCTCAGCTGTATAATTTCCTTAATCTGATATATAAAGAAGGATTGAGTACTGTTTGAGTATAGACTTGCTTTTCTAGAGATGCAAAATTTCAAAAGATTTGTCATCTGCATTGTTTCAGTATTGGGGATTGATTTAAATTACTTCCCATTTGTCTCCAGTTTCTGCAGGAAGCATTCATTTCCTCACTTCTTCAGCTGGGAATATAGTCATTAACAAAGCCACAAGGGTGTGTGCAGTCATTTGTAACGTCAGTACAACAGCCTGAATATCCCCTAGAGCCGCAGCATCCATCACAATGGACACTCACCTTCTCCTGCTGCTCCTATTCACATGGTGAGAGAGAACATCCTCCTCCATCTGGTGGGGAAACAAACTATGCATTACAGCTGGAGTAGTGGATTCCAGACAGGAAGAGTGTGCTCAGGCCCTGAATCACATCGGTCACAATCTCAAATGTCCTACCAGGCATGGACTTGTGCACATCCTCAGTGTGATCAGTACAGAAATACCTCTTAATAGCCACAGGCCACATGCTGAGGAGACCTGCATTTGATGCCTGTTGGAGGGAAAGACAACCCTATTCTCTTCAAATAATGTTGATGGGTCATGGCTATTTCTATGGAAGTAGAATGCCTATTGATTCTGCTTCTCACTAGAGATGTTGTAGCTGGAGATGAGAATTTTTGGGAAGAGAAGAAGACTTCACTGCACCCCGAAAAGCTAAAAAGTCGTTGAAAGTTTTCAAGAAATGTGTGGATGGAGCACTGAGGGACATGGTTTAATGAGCGTGGTTGGATGGTTGGACTACGTAATCTTAGTAGTCTTTTCCAACCTTAATGATTCTGTGATTTTATGAAAGTGACTATGGAATGTGGAGAGAGAGGCTGTCAACAAGATGGCACTGCCCACACGACTCTTGGATTACCAGCTGAACCAACGAAAATCATATGGCTGTGGTGTGCCATCATCTTCATATCTACTGCAAAGATATGAGCAAGAGTCACAGTGCAGAAAGGGCTCCAAACTCCAAAAGTGTGGAGGTATGGGAAAGATAATAAGACAACGCATTGGCCCTGGGACCAGGTGAATAACAAGAAATGTCCCGTCCATTCCTTGTGCATTGTGGTGCTCAGGGACATGATTTAGTGGAGGGTTGTTAGGGTAGTATGGTTAGGATGTGGTTGGACTCGGTTATCTTTAAGGTCTTTTCCAACCTGAGTGATTCTACGATTCTATGATTCTACTGCAGAATGATATACGTGTGGAGAAAAAATGGTGCTGCAAGGCATTTCATATCTTGCAGCTGCTTACACAGCAGGTAATCTGCAATGCTTTCAGGGTCACTGAACTAGATAAGATGCACTAGGTCATCCAAGGCTGTTCCTTGCTTTGTGGGCACACTGTCATTCAATCCCCACTGTAAACTGATCGATCTTTATCTTAAAAGCAATCAAGTCTCTTCCTCCCACAACCTCTACTGAAAGGATGCTCCAGAATGTTGCTCTTCTGATAGCTGGAAAGCATCTTCTGCATACCAACCTAAGTGAATTCATGATTGGCTTGCATCCATTAGTTCCTGTGCCAATATTTTCTTTTAGCTAATGTAATTATTATCCCCTGTTTCTGTTTTCACGCTGATGTGTTTATAGAACCATCGTACCTCCTCTCAGTTCTCATTTTGCTGGGCATACTCCCCATTTTCCTTGTAGCTGGTAGGCTTCTCACTCTTCTCCCCAGTCTGGCAGCCTTGTGCTGGGTTTACTTCATGTTGAATCCTTCTCTGAAGCTTCGTTTGCTAAGAAGTCTCTGCATTGTTTCATGTAGCACCTTGAACACTTCTCTTACTCTTGGGGAAATGCTTCCCCTTTTTTTATGAGTAGGAAAGTGGAATACTTTCTTAAAACCTTTGGGTACAATTTTCTGATCCTTCCTGTATATTCAGATCCTATCCTTAGAGGTTAATGAATTTTACAAGTTAATGAATTTTATAAAGAAGACACATTGAAAACAGTGCTGGGTCTCTGGTTTCCTGTAAAGCATAGTATGTTGTTAAAAGAGCAGCAACTGTCAATTTCTTTATACTTTTGCCTTTAGTAACAAGGGAATACAGCAGCAAGGAACATACGTAGCTTATCCCTGGCCTTTCAGGGACTAGGTTAGAGCCAGCTAAACCCTACAATTACCCTGTGACTACAGCACAGGTATAGTGGAGAAGGCACTGTTATTGCAGGTAGGTGGCATTGTATGGGCATCACATTGTGGGGTGAGCCACTACCATCGTGCTGGTAGCACTGGGGTACTGCTCATTAGGAGATATGGAGCTGAACTTCCTCATGCTTCATTTCTCCAGCATGGCCCAGCTGCTGCAGGGCTGTATCCCCCTTCTTTCTTCTTTCTCACTTTTCCTCCTTGTGAGACGTTCATCTGCATTCACTTGTAAAGAATCACCCCTTAGCCTTTTCCTTTTTCTCTCCTGATTCATTTTCTTTGAACAACTGCAGTATTGCCTACCAGCCCACTTTGAGTGGAAATAAATTACTCCAGTAATTCTGCTAGAAAGTAGAAAAAAAATCAATTATACTCTTCAATCATATTCTTGCTTGGAGTTCAGCTTGATATTTCTTTGTGTGTGTGTGTGATGAAGAAAGACTTGTGGAGGAAAGGGAAGCCATTGTAGCATCATGGATTATATTTCTTATTTGGAGCCCAGTCTTCCACCGTTGTCTGGTCTTTGTCACCATCTTTCCTGTCTTCAGTCCATCTCTCCTTAAACACCTCAAAATCTCCTTTTTCAGAAATGCCTTACAAAGTCTGATGATCTGCGTACTCCGTGTGGCAGTGTGTGTCCCCTAAATCACCTCTGTGTCACAGCAAGACCTTCAACCACTGCCATCGAACCAGACTGATGCATTAGTTTCACAAAAACAAGGTCACAAATCCCACTAGTTTTAAGGTTCTGTTACACTTTATTTATTTCTTTTTTTAATAAAAAAATATTGAAGTAAGCCTTGCTACTTACATACATCACTAGATTACATACTTTACAACAGCTGCTCTGAAAGTAATCCCTCTTATTTTTTGATGTTGGCCCATGACATCAGGGGCAGATGTTGGTGGGATGGCAGTAGAGGCTGAATCTTTCCAACCAAAATTCCATTACATGTTGCTGTGCAACAGATGGTGGCAGAGGAGCAGTCTGACAAATTGCTGGAAGTGGATATGAAACAATGGTATGTCACTGAAATCCTCCAAGAAGCAAAAATGGCACCCACTGACATTCACTGATGCTTGTGAACATATATGGAGGCCAAACAGTGTATGTGAGCACAGTGAAGTGGCCTGTGGTGGGTTATGGACATGGTGGGTCACCTCCATTGGTGCAAATTTTTAGGGTCTTGCAGCTTCTTGTGCACCACTGGTGAAAATACATAGCTCATGGTGGCGACTGTGTTGAAAAATAGTGTTTTGTAGCTGAGAATTTGCTCTATCAAATAACATTATTGTGCTTTTTGTAAATAAATAGGAAAGATTTTTTTAATTTTTTTTTGAGTGAATTACATATATGGAACTTAAGATGATTCTTCTTAAGTGAATGTGGCACAGGCAAGACAAATGGTTGTACACCCATGGCATATGTGAATGTTGAATATGCAGTTATGACTTTTTATCACTTTCTATGAAGTGGAGAGCTACCTGTTTCAACCATGTCTGGAATTTCACTGGATTTCTCTTTAGGTGGATACCAGTGTGAACTATCTTGAATAAAAATTGTTTGCTATACTGTATCAGATAGGCTGATCACAAGACTTGTTACATTACTGAATAGAACACAAGATGGAAACACCGCTTTAAGAAAATGGGAGATGTTTTTGTTATTTGTTACAGGGGGAGTGTTTATCTTAGTCGTTTGGCTTTTGTGTACAAGGCTACACATGATGGTAGACAGATCTTGATTTGCTGAGACTTTCTGGAATCATCATGGAGAAGAAAGAGAAAAGTCCTTGGACTAAGAATAAGTATAGCTGAACAGAGGCACAGTGAGGTTTTTTGTTTTTTTTTGTGAGGTTGCAGTAGTGTTTGTTAATAAACTTACATTTTACCATGACACAAGCTGAAAAAAATTATAATTTTCACTGACTTACAGGAGATTTTGAGGGTATGGAGCTATGGTATTGCAAGGTGGCAGAAGAGAGCAGTTTGACTGGAATGACTGCAGTCTGGGCCATCACTGAGATAATGCTTGGAAAGATACAGAGTGCAAGGCCTCTATAAAATGAATTTTAACTGTAATTTCCACCAAGCAGACAAATCAGCTTTAAAGATGAGCTTAATTTTTTATTTTTATTTTTTGTTATAGGGATGGAGTACTGGGCTGAAGTGTAAGTAAAAGCATGGGTTAAACTTGCAATGAGAACATTTTCTGTATCACATCAGAAACCAGAATTTAACATACGTCAAGATGAATAGAATCATAGAATCATTATGGTTGGAAAAGAACTCTGAGATCACCCAGTTCAACCATCAGCCCATCCCCATCATTCCCGCTGACCATGCCAGTGACTATTCCATTTCCTTGGCAGCCTGTTCCAGTGCAGCACGATCCTTTCTGAGATAAATGTTTTCTAATATCCAACCTAAACCTCACCTGGAGCAATATTAGTCCATCACCTTTCATCCTATCACCTCTATGTGGGAGAAGAGGCCGATCCCCACCTCACCACAACCTCCTTTCAGGTTGTTGTAGAGAGTGATAAGGTCTCTCCTGAGCTTTCTCTTCTCCAGACTGAACAATCCCAGTTCCCTCAGCTGCTCCCCGTAAGTCTTGTGCTTCAGACCCTTCACCAGCTTTGTTGCCCTTCTCTGGACACACAAATGAGAGTGGGAGCTCCCTCAGCTCAGAGCCCGTTACAACCATGGAACAGTATTTTGAAGTTTCCTCTTTTTTTTTCCATTATTTGTTGTCCAGATGGAAACTGGGGGTTTTAACATTGCCTGAGGATGCTGGAGCTGTGATAGTCTGGGAAGCAATTTTGACCAGCCTCTCAGGGATCTACAAATCCTCAGAAGCTGTACACTATATAGAAAGTATAAAGCACCTCTCAAGAGGTGCTGGTCTTCTGTAGGCCATGTTGGCCTCTCTAGCACACAGTTGTTCCGCTGGGAAGCCTGCAGTAGGATTTGGTGTTTCATAACTTCAGTTTCAGGTTGGGGGAGTCCCAAATAAGAAAAAACATTGCTCATTTCTGTGAAGGACGTAACAGCCAGTGTACATAGGGAGAGAAGGAGTAAGATTGTATCACTGTATATCCCCTTCATAACTCATTCTCTTTTTAACACAACCAGCCTGGTAAGGGTATTGAATACTGGTGCAGTGCTTGGAGCTCAGAAAGAAAGGGATGTTTTATGGTGTTAAATTCAATTCACGGTTAAATGTCTCAGGTAATAGAAGCTTTTACCACATCACTTGAGAGACCATTCTATTGTCTGCTGGATTTCATAAGCAGGGAGTTTTCTTTTTTATTTAGTTGAGCTGCTTGCTTTTTCTGAAGAAATAAATGACCAAATAAAAAACAAATCTGAAAATCTCCCCCACTGAGTCTATTTCAGTTGTTGCTGTTTTTCTTCACATTTTCCTCCTTGAAATGCATTAGTTTCCAGTTGAAAGAACCTGAAGAAAAGATGATTATTACCAAGAAATTTGCAAATTAGCACAGCTCAAAGCACCCCCACAGCAGTGTTCTAGTAAAATGAGTAAGGCTGGGCTAAAATCTCTACATATTTATTTGGATCATTCTATATTTAGATGTAGAAATCCTATTACTGAGAGGAAATTTAAGACGCTTTAGATACATTTATCCTGGAAATAGGACTGGTAAATTGTAAGCTCTGATAGGTAGGAGGATGAGGACAGCATCTAAGATCAAACAAAGAGAAAAGCAAAAGGCATTCTTTTCTATTAAGGGTGTTTGCATATCTTCAGCACATTCAGCAAATGAATAGTTTCTGTAGATGGACAATATTAGTGGTTAAAAGTAAAATGCACAAAGCTTGGGATACGGGATATTGCAGTGCCATTACAGAAATCGATGCTGTGCCTTCAGCAGAAGCTTTCTGTTCAATTTAGACCACCTCAGAAGGACGTGAGGAGGGAGGCTGAGTCACCACAATGAGCCTACATGTGGAAGAACTATAGAAAGATTGAATTGTTAGCAAAGAGAAGAAGAAGAGGGGTGGGAGAGGCAGACTGCATAAAATGCTGTGCAGGGGAAGAGTTGACCACTAGTTGATTTATTCTTTTTTTTTGGAGAACATCTCTGTTTCTTGAAGGCCAGGGTCTGAACAAAGCTCTAAACAATGGTGGAAGTTTCTATGTTAACTCTAGTGTAGTGACTATAGTTTCAAATGTATTTTTATTTGAATACTGCCATTCTGGAAAGGAGGAACGTACCATGTCCTCGTACAGAAGTCAAATTTGGATGTGGAGAAGTTGTCAATAAATGCTTCCCTGGAGACAAATGATCATATAAATGTCAACTGCAGCATTTCTTTAATCTTCCTGCGAAGCAGTTGCTCCAGTCATTGCCATCAACAGTGTCTCAGCAACGTCTTCTGCCCTCCTGGACACGGAGCTACACAACATAGTGAAGTCATCTAGCACTGAATTTTTCACCCTATTCTACTCTTTATTGCAGCTAAATTCACAGTTTACTGACATGTTATCTTGTGCTGCTCGCTAGTGCTACCTGCCAAGATTTACAGCATCTTTCCTTAACCTCATGTAGCTACAGAAGTCACCAGATGGCAGCAGAGTCATTTGTGGTCTCCTCTGTCCCGGTCACAGCTACGTGCTCTGGGTGCTCTGTAACAGCCACAGTTCCAAGTTTTGCAGAGTATACAAAGACATCTCTTCCTACTGAGAAAATACCTGCCTCTTTCTCAGGAGGAGGTTTATGATCTCCATTTGGTGCCACCATGAAGGCTGAGTTTTAAGGGATGCTTCCCTATTTTTCTCCAGAGTTGCTGCTATTTATAGTTTGCCAGTGACAGTATATATACATTCTAATGGCTTTGTTCTTATGGTATGCTATAAGCTGCTAGTGTATTGCAAGGCAACTAACTTAGCTTCAGATAAGGGCAGAGACCATCTCCAGAACCAGGAAAGGATAAATGAGTCGGTTAGGGATGAAGTTGGCTAATAGGAAACTTGTGAATGGCTTTGTTTGCTTCTGCTCCATCATTGTGGAGTTTTTTGCTCAGTAAAATGATAAAAATATAATGCTGAGAGAAATACCCCAAAGAATTACAAAAGTCAGAATGTATATATACACATAACAATCCTCATGTTTCCCAAATTTGAAATATCACATAAAAAAGGAAAAATTCTGACGCTTTCTCATCTACAGCAATTAGACACTGAAGCTCCATAGTAGCCTGATGTGTGGACAGGTAGGGAAGGGGATAGGTACGTGGACAGGAGAGCAGCTGGCTAACAATGTCCATGCCATTTTGCTTCCTCTCCCATGAAACCTTATTGAACTTGAGCAGTTTCCTGGAACCATCCAGATGCTAGTGCCAGGTCCAGGAGAAAGTTTCCTCTGCTAGCCAGACAGCCTGGTCTCTCTGAGTCCAAGAGCTCCTTCCACACCTTTTCCAAGAGCTTAATTCTAACTCCCATATATGTCAGTGGAAGGAATCCCTCAAATTGGTGCTTTTCCACTCATTTTTGGAGCCCTCTTTGCATTGCGAGAGATGCAGAAAAACAGTAAGTGGAAAAGAAAAACAGAGCACTTTATTGTATTTGCACACTCAGTTACTCACACATTTAGGGTTGCAAACATTCACTTCCTTTTTCTTGCTCCTAGTTAACTTCAGCCATCCTGTCCTCCAGCTGAGATTGGAAGTTTGAAATAGACTTTAAACAAAAATACGTGCTCTGGCTTATTATAAGCATGTTCCAAAGGAAAAGTTGATTATAGTTTTATTGGACTGAATGTATTCGGTTGCAGCAACTTTTATTTTTTCCAAACAAAGTTTTGTTATTCAGACAAAAGGCTAAATGTTATTCGCTATGCCAACATTTTCCTGTAACTCACTTTTAAAATAGCCTTTAGGATTTACATGCGTAAATCAAACATCAGGAAGAAGCTTGCAGGGGGGAAAAAAATCACTGCATTAGAGGCGATAAAATGAGAAATGAAAGAGATGAACATCAGTGCAAACTCATCAGCATCAGAATAAACTCAGAAATAGACATTCTACATTTCCATAATGCTGTCAGCTGCCGCTACAGAGACAGGGATCTATTACCTCTGTTTATACTGCCGCTAACTTAATTTATAACAATTTATTCTATAAAAGTAGACAGTAACTTGACTGGTTGGGGGAAAAAAAAGCTCTTTGTGCTGAAAATAAAAATGATAATGCACATAATAGATTTCTAAAAGTAATTTGAATGGCTGGTTAAAACACAAGGTGAGTTAAATGTATTTTTAGTAAATCTCAGCATGCATAACCCACTCTCATATGCACATTTGTGGATGGATCGATAAAGGGGGAACATGGCACACTTAATGTGATTAGATGGACTGAGGTTGGCGTACTGGCAGACTTTTTAATTTGACTGGGGCTGCATGGGAGGAGGAAGTGGGAGCAATGCCCTCAGGCTGAAATCAGACACCTTTCCATGACTGGCATTGTGAGAAAACGATCTGATACAGCTTGATTCAAGTAAAATGAGCAACTCATGACATTTCTGTCTGGGTGGCAGAGAAGATGAGAAACACCATGGCATTCAGCCTGAGGAGCAGTCTGAATTCTACTGTGCAGTCAGACATAAATGTGTTTTGCTTTTGTTCTGAACCAGTCAACACAAGCCCCAAACCAGAAGCCTGCTGTTGTGCTAATGCCCTCCCTCAGCACAGTGCATAGGACTTAGCCCTGTTCTCACCACCACTGCTCTGTTTTTGGCCTGGATGTGACTGCATTCTGCTGGACTGGTTCCCAAACAAGCTCAGGTCAGACTGTAAAGCATCATGAAGTTGTACCTGGAGACAGCCCTGTTCATTGCAGGGAAGTTGGGACTAGGTGACCTTTAAAGGTCCCTTTCAACTCAAACAATTCTATGATTTTATGATTCTATGTTGGGATCTCAGTCCTTTTATGTGAGGTTGTGTCCAAGCTGGTTAAAGCCTATGAACTGGCTCTTCTCTTGAGCAATGGTCCTTAGCCTCTTCATTTGCTCAGCAGGGGTCTGGACCTTCTCAGTAGCAAACAAGCTTCATGGTGAGAAGCTTACTCCTCTTAAATGCCTTTCAGGCCCCCTTAGAAGTAGTTCATGAGCCTCTAGGGGTCTATAAACCAGATGCAGGAAAGCACAGCCATGAAAAGTCTAAGGGATATAATCATCAGCTCACAGGTGAACATGTGCTTAAATGCTTTGCTGATCAGAAACAGACTGCTGAACCGGGGCCTTGGGAACTGCCTTGTGACTGCAGTTATTCCCTTTATGACAAGAAGCTGATTTTTG
Source organism: Odontophorus gujanensis (assembly GCA_013399175.1). Lineage (NCBI taxonomy): Eukaryota > Metazoa > Chordata > Aves > Galliformes > Odontophoridae > Odontophorus > Odontophorus gujanensis. The sequence continues at coordinate 119,794 of VXAB01004344.1, read as the reverse complement.
GGCTGTGGTAGAATATGCTCCTGTTGCAATACAGTCTGTTTTTGTAGGGGAAGAGAAAGGAAAACACACCTCTCATGCCTGTGGAAAGTGCTGAGGTCTGCACTGGAATCAGTCAGGAGAAGTACTGGCAGCGCCCTTGCCCCACAGCCGAAGTATGTTTTCCCTACCATGTGGTAGCTCACCTGGAACACACATGGCACTCAAGTCCCATCTGATGGCTCATAACATGGATGGTGGAAGTGCCAGTCCTGAGGGAAAACCTGGGATCTGTCATCTCCGGGGTACATCCGCAGCTTTGCCTGGGTCAGTGAAACATTTTCCTAATGGGGTGAGAGAGCACAGATGAATTTTCTGAGCGTTTCATCAGCTCCCTCAACAGCCTTCCCAATGCCAAAGGGGCAAGCAGACAACATTGGCATGTACACCAGCATTGTAGGAAGGAGGAGAAATCTCTTGGTGTGTGGTAAGAGATGGAAAGTCTAAGCCACAATGTCTTATGGAGCAGGTTGCTACACTGTCTGTGGGAAACAGAAAGCAAGACTGGACAGAAGTCTAGGGGAGTGACACTGGGGAGAGTGCTGAGATGTGAAAGAGCAACATGCATGGCAAACTGAAGCCTTCTCAGCATACAATGTATACCAAGAAGAAGAAAATTGCTAGCTGTGATTTCAAACCTGATTGCTGCTCCTTCAGGGCTCCAGCGTAACAGTTTGCTATGGACATGAAGGCAAGAGCTTGCTTGGAAACTTGGTTTAATAAAGTTTTGAATGTTGAAAGCTTTGATCATAAGATTTATTTGTGTTCATTTATTCACAGCTTGTTTAATATATAGAAGAATAACTCACGACAGCATTTTTTATACTAATTACATATAAAACTGAATTTTACTTTATTTGACTACCTATCAGAGAGCTAGAAATCTGGAGTCAATTAGCAATGCTATTGAATGCATTCAACATGACACATACTGCAAAGATCAGCCATGATGCATTCAAATAGCTGCATTGTCAGGTCTGTGGAACTCCATGAGCTTTACCTTAAATTGCTGTTCTGCTCTGAAAAGTAGAGCTCTAAAAAGCTCATGCTGTGATTTCATGTTTATTACCTCAATCCAGTCCTTACCACGTCATACAGCTCAAAGGAAGATGCTTGCTTTCTGCTGTTTGTCAGCTCAAGGTGGGATCAGAGAGGAAAGATGAATTGCTGTTTCACGTCAAATCAGAGTAGATAAGTGATGCACAAATGATTTAATCCCATAATGTTTTCCACTATGCTGGGAGAGTCCTCCTTGTCTTAACTAGCAACACTACTGCTGGAACATTCACCACTGTGTTTGCTTTTTAGAGAAGCCAGCCTCACCTTCCTTGCTTGATGTCATTTTAGATGAATGTAATTAGTCCTAGAATGAATGGCTGCAGCCCTCTGAGCTGTGTTTCAAGGGAAGGCAGCTCACAGATTGGTCAGTGAGCTAAGAAGCTATGGTGTGGCCTCCTTCTTTTGATGTCCCTTATCAAAGCTCTGTCCAGCCTCGGAATTCCAAGGGCTAGGTGAAAAATATATCCAGACACCAAAGGCTCTCATCTGCTCATGCCTGCATGAATCAAAATCCCTTGCTGTCAGATGAGAGGACACCCAAATGAAGTGAGACAGTGTTGAACACATCTATCAGAAATATCTGTGAGAAAAGCATACATAACATTTTACTGCAGCACGATGCAACATTTTCTCCCTTTTGGTAGCTGTCAACTGGGCCTTCTGAATCTCATCTAGTTTTCTTGAATAGCTGTTTTCTACCTTTCCTCTTCTGTTCTCTTTCCAATGCAACACAGTGTTCTTCGGATCTGTACTTTGTGAAGTGCTGAGGTGGAAACCTTAGAATCTTCTCGTGGTTTGAGTATTGTCAGGTGTCTCTTCCTTATGGGTTCTTTCACATCTGTGAGAGCTAAGCTCACTCTTTAATGCTGTTTTTCAGCTGTCTTATTCAAGAATTATTCCCCATCACTCAGTTTTTTTCATTGACTTGTTTGGACATCACACATGCTGACCTTCTCTGTCCAACCTGACTGGTATCAATCAGAAGGTTCACAAAATACTCACATGAGGGCAGGGAAAAATTATGGTTCTAATAACTTTGTTTATTAGCCTTGGTTTCATGGGATATCAAGATTACAATTAATGGTCCAGTGAGTTTTCCACCAAGTAAGGAGAAGACTCATAATAACTGATGCTTCTGGTTCCTTCTAATGTGCCTGTGGGTCTCCCAGTCTACTCTGTAGACTCTGATAAGAAATGGTAAATGGTGACAGTAAATAATCTATGCTTTTCCCATGTGGTCTTCCCAACATGCTTGTTCGTTTTCTTCCTAATCTGCCTTGCAAAGAGACCATGATCTTATGTGAGGTCCTATCTTCACTATCTTAACAGGAACAATTATAGTTGTTTTAGTTAACAGTGAGTTCATCCCTCCCTTCCAAAACTGGAGGATGAATCTTCTTCAGCTGTAGCAGCATAGCTCTTGCTGGCTTAAAGTTCAACCAGGAGTATGGTAGGAAGCATAAGGTCTCCTTTGGGGCATCCCATGTACAAAACCTCAAGAGAATCCTCACTTCCTTCTGGGGCTGAATTGATCAAATCCCTCCCTAACCTCCAAGGGAAAGGAATTAACTCAAAAATAAACACTGCCTTCAGACAAAGCTGGTTATTTGAGTGCTGGGCAGAGGCTTTGTACAGAAGCTCTTATACTGCTTTGCTTCCTGTCTTCTCAGTTGGAGTCAGTAGTGTGAGGCTGACACTAATATGCTATGGCCATGCCACTTGTAGGGTGTGGGGGAACCCAAATGACTGAAGAGTTTTCTATCTATCAAACATACTGCTCTGGAAACTAATTGGGACTAATGCTTGTTGCTTAGCAAAGGTGTTTCACCCCCTTGTGCATAACCCTTCCATTAAAGTTAACTTTTCAGACATGAAAAGATACTGTAGGGAATCTCTGTCAACCTTCCTCTTCCAGGACCCACAGCGTGGATTGGTTAGTGCGGGGTGGCTGATTTGCTGACCCTAGCATTGGCTGCAGCTCAACAGTGACAGAAGAGATGCCTGAGGGACCTAACACCATTGCCGAAATTCTGGGGTTACTTTCCTCAGTCAGCTCACACAAATGCAATGGAAGTGTCCCCACCGAACCAAGTTCAGGGATGGACCTGGTAAGAGCAAAATCATTCTATAATGATAGAATCATAAAGATTGGAGAAGACCTCTGAGATCACCTGGTCCAACTGCCAGCTTTTCCCCACCATGCCCACTGACCATGTCCTTCAGTGCCACATCCACATGGTTCTGGAACACCTCCAGGGACGGCGACTCCATTGCCTCTTTGGGCAGCCTCCCTGTGCAGCCTATGTGAGTGCAGCACTGCTCATTCAGAGAATAAATTTTTCCTAATGTCCAGTCTGAACCTCTCCTGGGGCAATTTAAATCATCCATGGAGTAGCAATACTAAATAGTTATCCTCACTCTTAATGGCGGGTTAGAGGAGAATGGAAATGGAGGGTAGTCTCTTCCCCTTGTGTAATTATACAAAGAACAGGAAAAACAACTTGTGCTCTGCCTGTGCATCCAGAGGGGCAACTAGATGTTGTGGGAGCAGAAGTGGCAGTTCTCCACTTCTCTGTCCCCATCCTGCACTATGAGAGAAGAAATGGAGAGAAGCTGTTGCCTGGAATGGACACTACTGGAGGACTCAAGAGATGGTGAAAAACTACCAGGAACCTGTAAATGACACTAGAGGGAAGAAGTAAATAGTCTGCTAAGAGTGGAACTAATGAGATTTCAATACATTTTTGTCTCATGGTCAATAGTCAGTACAGCTGAATCTTTTCCAGTGCTTGAGACATTTACAAAGCTTCTCATCTGTGTGGGGTCTCTTGTGTCTAATGAACTGTGAGTTCAACATATAGATTTTCCATCATTTGGGGTACCTGGACTTTGTCCTCTACCCACACCTCTTTTTCTTTTATTATTATTATTATTATTATTATTTTTAATTTGAGCTTTCATTTAATCCTGTCATTCCACTGAAATTCAGCTGAAATTAAATAGTGAGATCAGGGAAATAAGGAGAAGGAAAGGAAGACAATAGAACGGACACTCATCTACACTAAGAACATAGTTGTGTGGGTACCATTTCCTTGTTAATTCTGGACCAAAATCTCTAACTTTTCAGCAAGTGGAAGATGGATTGAAGCATCCTGACAGCTCTGAGGAAATAAAGGACCACCCAACCTGGATGCTCAGTTTTTCTTACTCGGGATGAGAAATGCCACACCTGAAATGCCTGAAATCTCCTGCCAGCATCCTCCTCAAGTTGCTTCTCTGCAATAACTTTTTAAATGAAAGAAAATTTTCTGTTCTCAGTCTTTCAGTGCTGCTTTCTTCCTAATCCTCTCTCTCTCTCTCTCTTTTTTTTTTTTTCATAAACGTCATAAATTAATCTCTCAAAAAGCAGGAGAGAGGGAGAGATTAATTAAGAAGCTTGTATTTCAGTCTGAGGCTTTCACTGATAATCAGAAACTGCTTGAGTTGCGCTTTCAGGGGTTTGTAATATGAACAGGATCTCTGGATAGGGAGACAGGCTGTAATTAATTTCTCTCTCCAGGACGATTACAGATATAAATAGTAAAACAAAGATAGCAAATATCAGCAGAGGTGCCCATCTTGGATGTTGCACGTTGCTCAACAAGCAGATTATTTTCTGCTCAAGGTCAGTGGTCCATGGAATGAAAGGGATACTGCATAAGATTTTTGTTTTCACCATTTTCACCCACTTCTCCAACTGCCAGGCATAGCTGAGAAAGTTTCTCTTCTCGTCTCAGTGGTATCAGAGAGCTGTCCTATGGGTTGGCAGCAGAAACTAGTTAAGCTGGGTGAGTTTGAGCGTTGTTACTGTTGTATTGTGGGAAGCAGGGAGCCTTAGCAAGGAGATGAAAGGGAAGGGTTGGCAGAACCCTCTAGCTGCTTTTCAGCACTTCAGGTTTCTTGGGAAAAAATAAGTGCTTTGCTGCCAGGGCTCTGCGGCAAATTTCAAAAGAAAGAGTAGGTCTAGTGTTGCAGCACTGAGCAAGTTTGCAGGCAGCCTGCAAACAGCTTTGGGATGTGAATGACGTCAATTTGTTTCTGTAGGTGCCATCTCTACAGCTCATGATGATGCTGTGTCTTCAACATGGAGCGTGTTGTTGTAGAATGAAACTTCGTGAGAAAAGGGAGAAGGGTGGTCTTACAGAGGATTGGGTGTTCTTGGACAGACCAGTGGCTTTCCTGTTCATTGCCATTGCAGGGGAGTTGGACTAGATGACCTTTAAAGGCACTTCACAACTCAAACAGTTCTGGGATTCTATTATTATTATTGCCTTAGGATACATGCTCTAAGACAGCAGTGGGGAGAACTAGGGGAGAATATATCCTTGCTTTCATGTCCCATGGGGATGGAGAGGCCTAATGTTCTGGAGATGTGGCTCTTCTGTGTGCCCATCAGTGCAGAACAAAGGGAAAGCTACCCAAATAACAGACAGCTCTCTTCTAGTTCTCCTCGTTAGCAGCTAACAGTGTTGTTCAAAGCAGGTCAACAGCATCATTGACTATTTTATAGAGAGGGACAATGAGGAATGAGGATACACAGAGCAATGCAGTCAGTCTCTTCTAGCAACAGATACAATGTTTTTTATGACCCATAATGTGCCTGACCCCAAAACAACAGCCTCCTTTAAGGGTAAATAACTTCAAAAGAGCTAAGCAACACTCAGCTTCCATAGTTGATGTAATAGTGGTGAAAACTCCATTGTTCCCTCCAGGCATGTCAACAGCAGTACCAGGTTCCAGCTCTGGATGTACACTGGAAGTAGAACTGAAGGGTTAAGTAACTTTGAAATCTTTCTTTGAAGGCTTGTGCATAGAGATTTTATCTGCTTCTTCTTTCACTGAATATCTGCCTAAAATGAAGGATTTCCTTTGAAAATGACTTTTCAAGAAACAGTAAGGAAGCAATGGGCAGTGACTGGCTGAACTCTGCAGCAGGCTGTGTTCTGGAGAAGGACGGGAAGGACTGAGCTGGCTATGTGCTGTGGGTCAAAAATAGTTGTTTGTCAGGTGAGAAAAATGGTGGAGATATTGAAAGGTCCGGAGGAGGTCAATGAAGATAGAAGTGCCATTGAATTTATAGATAATGAGAGATCATAGGGTCTCTTTAGCCAGAAATGATGACCAGTTAGAGGGAAACTTGTCTGAGACATTCACAATGATTAAAGATGGAAAGTGAAATTGATTGCTCCTTCCTTTCTTTTATTTCTTTTTTTTTCCCAACTCTGTCCTGCAACATGGGAACAAGGGGTCACTGTCTGAAATTGAAGGGCAGCAGCTTTAGAGCCGATAAAAGAAACCCTTTACTTTTGAAAATGCTGCATGTAGTTTGCCCATGGAATTTATTGTCTCCCTCCCTGAGGTCATAGGAGCAAAGGCTGTGGCTGGATTTTAAAGAGGCCAGACTAATTCCACAATCCTTTACAACATTTGTGGCTACCCAGGGAAAGGCAAAAAAATTATGCAAATTGAATCATATGTTCTGGGGCAAAACCTCAGTGCTCCAGAGCCAGGAGGGAAACCTCCTCATCAGAGTACAGTGAATGGCTGGAATGAACTTAACTATGCTTATCCCTGTGCACCACTCCTCTCCACGGGATTTCTCCTTCACCACGGAGGTAACTGAAGGGATTATGAGGCTCAGCCCAGTTTCTTCCATTCCTGGGATGGTGTCTTAATGAAAACTCACCTTCACAGCTACCTTAAATTGGAATGGACTGAGAGGTATTAATGATGCATGTGCTGGTTTGCAAAGCTCTCATGAGAATCAATTGCTATTGTCATGCTGACAAGATGAGCTCTGTGTCAAAGAAATAAATACATGCCAAACCCAGCACGTGGCCCTTGAGTGCTCTCCAGGGAAAGAGGGCTTAGAGCTGAAGAATGGATTCAGCTCTCAGATTTGTCTTGGCCTTGTCCTTTCTTAAACAAGGTAGCAACCATCATGTTTTGCTCCTAGGAAAGAGATGGTTTCATTATTCATTGGCCCTGAAACTCCATCTGCTTAGGAAAATAGTGCACAAAGGACAGGTAAGGCTGCAAATCTACTGTGACACGAATCCCTGTGAGAGTCAGCCATGGATAAAGATCTAGCCATTTAGAGAGCTGGGCCCTAGGGATAGAATTACAGCCCTACCTGCCACAGATACCACACAGAAGGAAAAGGTGGGCTGGACTTTATTGTTAGGGAATGGGATTGAGTTTCATTTGCAATTTCATCTTCATGAAAAGAAGATGGTGACTGCAAAGAGAACAGCAAGTCCTACAGCAAAACACAGACTAAAAAAGTTTATTAGCACCAGAGTCTACACTGAAAAAACATCGGTGATCGCATTCTTGAGATGACTCTCATCCTGGAGAGTCATTAGCCATTTCCAGTGTAAGGAGAAAGAGAAGGCTTTTAAAATATTGCTCTTCCCTAGGTATTTTCTGGAGTAGTGAGTAAGTGTCAGTGCCACCAACATGTATTTTCATGCCAATGGTCTTCTGGTTAGTCTAATCTTTTTTCTTTTTTTTTTTGACAGCAGCCATCACTAACAGCTGAGGTTCTTTATTGCTCTGCTCTGCCACCAAACATAAGTTTTCCCATCTCAGCCGTCAGAAATCATGGAATTATGTCATCCCACAGACAATGCTGTCAGTTCACTAAAATGCTGCAGGACATTGCATGGTGTCCACCCAGTGACAACTTTGGCTGGGCAAAGCTGTCAGCTTTCTGTTTTCCCGCAGTGTTTTGGGGGTAAAGTCACCACTCAGCTGTATACGCTTCACATACTAATCTTAATGGGATTGCTTCTAGATTCTTGCTTGAAGGGGCATTTCAATGTGTAAATCTTTTTCTCCTTCCCCATCACCCCATTCTTCACCTGTATTGTGCATGGCCAGCAGGAGAGGTAGCTTTAAGCTACAGCTGGACCAACTGACATGGTAAAGCAGACTTGTGAATTTTTCCCACATCCTCAGAAGGTGTCCTCCACTGAGACTGCTGTTGATCAGGTGGAGCCCTTTTCCATCTGGGTTACAGACATCCACATCCGTGCAGAGGAAGTGTTATTAATAATGTATCAGTGACTACGATGAACCACGATAGGTGGTGACAGAAAGCTGGAGATGAATACATTTAAATGTGCGCTTGGCAGGTATATGAAATATTATTGTGTTAGAGATGGGACCTTCAGCACTGTAATGTCAATACCCCAAGGGAGAGATCCAGCACTGATGTTGTCAGTCAAATTTCATTTTCTCCAGGTACCTCTCACCCATCACTGCAATGTAGGTGCACCTTTTATCAAGCAATACCATTAGTGTTTGTCATGGGTGGTGCTTCTCACTTTCCTCTTTTCCTGGCTCCAGGAGAAAGAGAGCAAAATTAAAACAAGCAGAGAGAGAGGAGGAGAGTGGATGCTCCTGTAGGAGCTGTGTTTTCGAGGTATCTGCACCACACTGCAGAGCACTGCGATGGCTCGAGCCACAGAGAGATTTGAGTGCAAAGAGCGTGTATGCAAGGGTGATTACTTTTTCATATCCTGAGGAGGAAATGGAAGTCAAAGTTTTCCAGACAGCTCCTTGATTAGATTTAAAGAATCATACAGTCATTAAGGTTGGAAAAGGTCACTAAGATAATACAATCCAACTGCCAGCCCGTGCCCACCGTGCCCACTAACCATGTCCCTCAGTGCCACATCCTTACTGTTCCTGAATACCTCCAGGGATGGTGTCTTCAGCACCTCCCTGGGCAGCCTGTGCCAGTGCAGCCCCACTCTTCCTGAGAAGGAATATTTCCTCATATCCAACCTGAACCTCCCCTGGTGCTATTTGAGGCGACTACCTCTTGTCCTGTTGCTTCTACCTGGGAGAAGAGACCAACCCTCGACTCACCACAACTTCCTTTCAGGTTGTTGTAGAGAGCAATAAGGTCTCCTCTGAGCCTCCATCTCTTTAGCTGGAACAATCCCTGTTCCCTCAGCCGCTCCCCATCAGATTTGTGCTCCAGACCACTCACAGCTCCGCTGCCCTTCTCTGGGCACACTCCAGGACCTCCATGTTTTTCTTGTAGTGAGGGGCCCAGAACTGAACACAGCACTCAAGGTGTGGCCTTGCCAGTGCTGAGTACAGACTGATGTTCACCTCCCTCCTTCTGCTGGCTGTAATGTTTCTTATGCCTATCCTGATCTTTCAGTCAGGATGGGATATAAATAGTTCTGTATTTGATTCCTGCCTTCATGATCTGTTACAATACTTTGTCTCATGGAAAAACAAAATGTCCCATGATCTTTTAGGCTTGTCTTTACCATCAGCTCCTTCCTGGGTGCAGTTCCCCTTTTCAGCCTTAAGAAATTGAGGCTGAAAAGAGCAGCATGGCTGGCAGGTCCCTTGGTAGCCTGCAAACATTGAGCTCTTGAGTGAAGGTCACACCAAATGATTTGTGGATGATCCACATGCAGCTAAACATGTTTGCACAAAATGCTCATCAAATAATTCAGAATAATGAGTATAGGTGCTAAAATCTTGTCGTGTTTGCAGTCATTTATCAATCAGAAGAAAGAGCTTTGAATTTTCCAGCTTGAATTGTTCCTGAAAAAATGATCAACGTGCTCTTTGTGTGTGGCACACTTCATTCTCTGCCTGAATTACAGATATAGGAGGTGCTCAGAACAGCTAGATCTTCCTGTCTCTGCTTTTTAACAAGATATTTTTCTTGTTCTGCCATGCCATACAGGAAATCTTAAAAGTGGACCCACCGCAAGACAAGTTGGGTCTGGGGAATTAAGGAAGAAAAATAAAAAAATTCTCATGGCTCAGACTCAGGGAAGATGAGTTGACAGTAGTTTTGGACCTCTTCAGACACAGAGAGGTGGTATGGTTTCCTGAGCCAGAGTGGCTGTTTTACATAGGGGCTCTGTTGGAAAGTTGTATATCTGGTGCTGGGCCACACCTGGGGGATGAAACAGTTCCACCTTCCATCAGCTGACAGGGGAGAGGGATAGGCCACAGCTGGAGCTTTGGGTTTCATTTGGGAAGGGAAGTGCAGGTACATGTTCTGGATGGGAAAGATGCTTTTGCTGAAGGGCTGTAGAGAGGCCTATCTTCCTTAGAGACTCCAAGACATTGTCAGCCCTCAGCATTCAACAAGATGTGTGGAACCTCTCTGGAAATCCTATAAAAGCCAGGTTAGCTATAGTCTCTGTGGACAAATCCACATGGCTCTAAGAAATACTAGCATCCCCTGTATGAGCTTTTTTTCAAGCCTGGTCAAGAGTCAGGCAGACCTTGCCTCAAAGGGACCATCTTCATTAGAATCTTTTCTGACCACATAATTCTGCCTGTGGTATTGATGGGTTCAATTTTCCTGACCCTACAAAGTCATATCAACATCTTTCTGCACCCAAGAGTCAGCAGATATCATGCAGTTTCTATAGTCAAAACAGAGGGAAATCCTAGGAGTGGTATTCAGGCAGGGACTGACAAAGGGTGTCCAGGAGTCCCATTTCTCCATGTTGAGTGGGGATTGGTCTAACTCAGACATGAGGACAGAGCTGAGATGATTTGATTAATTTCCCGTTACAGCCTCTGCCCTAGTTGTGTCCCTGTTGTGGGATAGCTCCTAAGCTTGAGCTGCGCTTGATTGCCCAGTGTTCTTGGCTCAAGAACCACTGGCTAGTGGCTCCTGATTAAAGCCAGGTGTGGTAACACACAAAAGTGGTGATAAACATCTTTGCTCAAACATCTCCAGCACCTGTACCAATGCAGGTCAGAATATACAATAATCTAGAACAGAATCATAGATTCATTATGTCTGGAAAAGACTACTAAGATCACCTAGTCCATCAGTCAGCCCAACCCCACTGTGCCCATTGACCACGTACCTCAGTGTCACATTCACACAGTCCTGTAACACCTCCAGGGATGGTGACTTCACCACCTCCCTGAGCAGTCTGTGCCAGTGCATCAGCAAATACCTCACCACATCTGGAATAGCTGCATCTTTGATGGGCAGGCTGAGACACCCCCTGAGAGGGCTGTTTCAGGCATCTGCTCCCTGGATTTAATCTCTTGTTTAAAAACAGATGACTCTGCTCTGTCGGCTTGGAGTATTTCAGGGGATCTATATGCAAATGTAATTTTGTATATGATTCCCCCTTGAGAAAATTCAAATAATTCTTAAATTGGCACAAAGATAATACTGCTATTGAGTTAGAGGTAGTTAGTGTGCTGACCATTGCATTTCAATTATCTTTATGTTCATTTGGTGCCACAGAAGTGAAGTCATTTTCACTGACTAATGCCAAAAACCAACAGATATGTTTTTACCTTTTGTTTTACTTTTTGAAATTGAATTTAGTACTTGCGAGTGGTGCCAAAATGACAGCTCTGCAGCCTGGAGTGTTTTATTCAGCCAGGGAACTAGTCCTAGTACACTGTGAGTGAGAGATGCTTTGCTCTAAGTGGATGTACTGAGGAAGAAGGAATCAGACAGCTGTACCTCCTTCCTATAGTCCTTTCTGGAGCAGCTCATGATCCCAGTTGGGGACAGAGTGGCAGCTGTGTACCTTTTCACATCTCTATTTTAGCTATGTTTCGGGTTGGATATTAAGCTAAACTTTTTATCTGAAATAGCGTTGCTGCTGTGGCACAGGTTGCCCAGGGAGGGGGAGTCACCGTTCCTGGAGATGTTCCAGAATGGTGTGGATGTGGTACTGAGGGACATGGTCAGGGGGCATGGTGGGGGGGGGTTGATGGTTGGACCAGGTGATATTAGAGGCCTTTCCCACCTTCTTATTCTGTGATTTTAAAAACAAGACATATCTTTTAGCTGTTAGGATAGCAATGGTCTCCATCCACCTGTCATGGATTCTGAGCACACTGAGGCCTGGGGCTAGGCCATGTTCCCTGCTGCACCCTTGAAGGTAGGGAAACTTGGGGACAAATTGAGACTTCAATTCTATATGTCTTAGTCCAGTTCAAGCACAGCCAAGCAATATACTGGACACAGGGTCTGCGGGACAGGCCAAGTAACCTTCATATGACTTCCCATGAAGCTGCTGCTCAATACTGCTGCTCAACACATACTAATGAAAGACCTTCTTTTTACTGTAAGGGTGGTGGAGCACTGGGACAGGTTACAGAGACGTAGTGGAGTCTCCTTCTATGGAGATATTCAGCACCTGTCTGGATGCCTACCTGTTCAACACATTGTAGAGTAACTGCTTTAGCAAAAGGATTGGACTCAATGATCTCTTGAGGTCCCTTCCAATCCCTGTGATTCTGTGAAGGCTCTGCTATCCCAGTTACTGGGGATGTCAGACAGACTCACTGCCCGAATTTCACCTCCTTCTCTCCCCTCTGCCACCTCTCTGCCTGGATCCATAGGAAGGGAGAGGTGGGATGTGGATATTTATGAATGCATCAGGGAGACAAAAGAGTAGCAGATGTGCTAGAATGCTATTAGAAGGCATGTTTTTCTTGTGACATTTTGTTATCATAATTATTATTTCAGGTGCCTTGGAGTATAATCAACAGTTGTCTCCCTATGGATGTGGTTAGTAAAAATGTCTCAAATGCACAAGAGAATCCATTTATTGCTTCTGAGTTGCAGGAAGACGAAATCACTGCTTAAATAACCTCTTAGTTCAAGTGAGGGTAAGTCAATGCTGACTGCAGAGAACAGTGTAGTTTTACACTCGTGACCCAAAGCTGCACACCATTACAATTAATTTGAATTGTCAAATGAAAATGGAAGTGAATTATCTGTCATTTTTCCAGCTGGAATTCCTATGATGTGGAGAGGAGCTGTGTTATTACAATAGTTTAAAAATTTCTTGTTCTGTAGTTGCTTGCTTGTATGTTTAAATGGGAATAGGAAAAAAAGATGATGCTTTCCTGTTTAATGTGCTTGTGTTTATTGTCTCTTACATAAGGTTTTCTCCAGAAAATAATTTAGAATCTTGCCAAGCATTCACTTTATTAACTATCTCACAGGATTATGGGCCAAACATTGCTATCAGCTCTGCGTGAACCACCTTTCCAAGTCTGAGGTGTTCTGTGGCAGTAAATGAGATCATGCCCCTGTATTTTCAGTTTTCACTGCAGTATATACAGTACAGCGAGGAGCTAGATTTCCCACCTACTGCTTTGGCTTGCTCTAACCCTGACAGAAATGGTACAAATATAATATTGCTTGTATTACAGCTTTATGGCCAACAGAGTGCAGGTGTCTACTGAGGTCTGTTTTGACAGAAAATGACAGAAATTTGTCTGGGAGGTTGTGTTTGATGGGCACCACTGTTGAGCTGTCATATTCAGCTCAAGTTTACTATCTCATGAACTTTGTGATCCCCAGACTTTATTAAAAAATCATAAAATCATAGAATGGCTTGGGTCAGAAAGGACCTTAAAGATCATCTATTTCCAAACCCCTCCCATGGACAGGGCTGCCACCCACCAGGTCAGCTGCCCAGGGTCCCATCCAACCTGGCCTTAAGCACCTCTGGGAATAGATTGACCACAGCTACTCTGGGCAGCTTGTGCCAATGCCTCACTGCCCTCTGAGTAAAGAATTTCTTCCTAACTTCTAGCCTAGATCTCTCTTTTCACTTGAAGGCTTTCCCCCTTGGTCCTTGTAAAAAGTCAGTCTTTCTCCTGCTTATACACTGCCTTCAAGTACTGGAAAGCTGCAGTGAAGACTTTCTGGATCTGTCTCTTCTCCTGCCTGAACAAGCCTAGCTCCCTCAACCTTTCTTCATAGGAGAGGTGCTCCAGTCTCTTCACCATTGTTGTGGCCTGCTTTGAACCCACTCCAGCAGCTCCATGACTTTATCATGCAGGGGGCCCAACACCTGGACACAGTACTTGCTTTTAGAACTACTTGTTCAGTCACACCTCTTTTTCCTCTTTTTTGAAACTATTTTGAAAGCTGGTAGGCTATAGCTTTCCTCTGTATTGAGATTTCACCAGTTTGACTCCTACAGCAAGTACAGAAAGTGAGTTAGGAGCACAATATAGAGGTCGAGACCTCTGTAGACAAGGTGAATGCATTCTGCCAGGATATTCTAGTGCTCTGGGGTTTGTCTCCAAATACACCTAGCTTCCAGCTCTTTGTCCTAGGTTCATAAGGTTTCAAGACCTTCGTAAGATCTTCCAGAATGCTAAAGAGTTCTTGAAATTGTTAATGGGATGATGAGATGAGGAAACTCATCACCTTCCAGACAAGAACTTTTTCTAGGTCAGGCATTTTAATCCTGCTGCATATTACTTGGTGCAAGAAGTGAAGGGTGAAATGTACATTCTGTTGTGCGCAGGAGTGAAACTAATGGATCTTAATGGTCTTTTCTCTGCTTTTGAATTAAATTTTCCTTTTATCTTTCCTAAGAGTTGAATTTGAATGACTTTGTTAGTGACCTAAGCAGGGGGTTGGAAATACGGGTTAAGATTAAGTAGAGAGGGTATTTCGAAAAGCAGTGGAAAAACTGTTCAAATCAGCAAAAGGTCCTCAGTCCAGTCCAGATACACTAGGAGTTCACTTGTTTGTGACCAAGGAAGGGTCCACAGAGAGGGTTCCCACTGATGGTCTTCTGGAAAATTGGATCTTTGGTCACTACAGATACGGCAGCAGAGCTACAAAGGAAAATTCGCGGGACAGAGGGAATATTTAATCACTCCCAATTTAATTTAAAGAAAAAAGTAGTCTCCGTGGTTACCATCCATATACTTAGACCCCCACATGAATTTTGAATTAGTAAAGCCTGTCTCCAGGCTGTTGAATGATCTTAATTAAACTAAATTAATTATTTATTCAAATAAAATAAGACATGCCAAGATTCTCCAGGGAGACTGTAAGGATATGAATGCTTCTTATTAGAAAAAATATGTCAACATCTCATAAACTTACGCCATTTTGTTGGGGATACTGACTTTCTGAGTTCTACAGGACTCAGAATAAGGATTTTTCTTTTGCTTGTGGTGAGAGTCCTCCATTCTCTTATCATCATCCTTCTGCTGTTTTGTATTACAGAACAAGTTTTAGGCAGATATCTCTTTTCCTAAGAAACTGCTGGCAGTCTTTATCCAAAATATTAAGATCATTTATACAGACTGGAAACTAGAAATACCAAGGAGATATTTCTTTTCCATGACACTTCATGAGTGATGCTTGCATAAAATTACCAAGCACTTGACAAAGTCATAATCACTAAGTAATGATCCATAATGCAATTGCTGTAATCAGTAGTATTATTTATATTACCTTACAGGAGTAATTGGACTCACTTAACCTTTGTCTGTAGCAAGAGAAATTGGGATATTGATGCTGACAAGGACTGGCATCAAGTGGACAATAAACATTCTGTTCAGCAGTTATTTGTTGATATGCCTGCAGCTTGTTCTCTGCTACTTGTCACAGCTTTGTGCTTGGGTTGGAGCTACAAGAATTTGGAGAAGGGGAGAGTTCTTTTTCCACTCAAGTCTTCTCTGACTTGTCAAGGTTGACGCAAAGTTAAGTGCGCTCCAAGTTGCACGACCTGTGGATTAAGGCAAACATGCTCAGTGTCCTGAACCTGGAGGTACATTTTGAGGATGGTGGGGTGGTGTCTCATCTTGGGGGCTCTGGCAAAAACTGAGAGCCCTGTGGTGAGTAGGCATGCTTGTTTTTTTTCCCCAGCAAGGAACTGGACTGAGCCCAACCACTCGTCAGATGGCAGCAGCTCTAGTTGCTAAGAGGCTGGTCTGGATTCAGCATGTTGTCGTGGAGGAAAAGGTTGGCTGAGATTTCACTGTCAAATCAGCAGCCAGAAAAACAGGCAGCGGGTGTGCTCAGAAAAGTGTCCATGTCTCCCTTTTCTAGTGAGGGGGTGAAATACTGCACTGGATAGTGGCCATGTGGCCTGAAATGATGGTACTTTGGACTGATGGCCTGGAGGTCTTCAGGGAAATCAGTATCTTTCCTTCTTCTTTCAATTTTCTAATTTTTATTTATTTATTTATTTTAAGAATACAAAATATTATATTGTCCTCCTCCTATTTGTTTTAATGATAAATATCCACCAAATGTATTCGTCTACTCTGTGTACAGCCCGTGTGCCTGAGGGTAGCATCTCTTCTTTCTGGAGGATGGTAATGGGAACAAATGTCAGCTCTGTTCCCACTGGGCAGGCTGGATAATCTGGATGTTCCCCTCAGCTTTGAATCTTCAGGCCTTATGGGATACAAGAAGAAAAAAGATCTAGTGAAGGAAATCAGGTCTAGGTGGAGCTCAAACCCTCCTTCTAGAGCCCCATTTTAAGGAGTTAAATGTGAGAAAGAGCAGAAGTGCTGAGAGAGGTCACTGCAGAGAGCTGCCTCAACCCTTGACAAAACAGTTCTTCCCACCAGATCACTCCAGTGCAAGAGAAGGAGCATCCTCATCTTCACTGCTGCACCTGGCATCATTAGGCCTGAGTGAGTGCCAGCCTGATATCTCTGTCTTCATTGTCAGGCCAGCTACCTTGGTGCCATTCCAATATTATCTCCCAATTAACCTTGACACAAGCCTTCACTTTCCAAAAGCCTGCTGAACCTCTGAAAAATTCAATTTTTTCCCTGATGAGGTGCATTCAGATGAGTTTCAGCTTATCAGAGCCAACTATTTCAGTCCCTTAAGTGTACAGGTGGATGCTTAATCGGGCTTATGCTCATCATCATAGGTAAAAAGTGCTACATGCTAAAAAAAAATTAATTTGCTGATCTGTTATAAAATCTATCTATAACAAAATCTACAAAGGGGAAATTAGATTGAAAAGTGACTCCAGACACCACTTAGTAAGAGTTATTTCATGCCAGTATGTGTTAAATTCAATATCTATTCCATTCATGCAGTGTGGTTTATTAAAATGAACATCATCTCAAACATGCATTTCTGCATTCAGTTACCTCAGCCTATTCTTGATGGATCTATTACTGCCAAAGGATACAGATTCCTTCCGACTGTGTGTGAGTTCATGGCCATTTCATGGTGAGGGAAAAGAAGAAAAAGGGGAAAGTTAAAGGCATAAAGTGTCTCTGACTAAAAATAGCTGTGTGAACTAACCAGCAGGAGGCTCACATCAGAGCAATATATGGGCTGTTTGTGGCCTTTCTTCTGACAGAGCCCAACTGCTACATCATCACTAGCAGATGGCTTATTGTTGGCATTTTCCACTGATAGGCAGGCATTTTTCTGGGCTTATTTCAGGAGGTACTAGAGCTGGGGTACTCTCACCAACCTTCAAATCATTCCAGATCATGATGATCTGAGTTCTGTCTGAGCCAGTGGATGAGGCTGCTCCCCAAACCCAACCACATCTTTATCCCATCTGCCCTGCAGCACTATTCCCAGGAATCCTCCACAGGTGGGCACCTGTCCATCACCATTCCTGCCCGCTTTCCCTGTTGGCATTTGTGGTTGTATCTGCTTGCTCCTCTCTGTCCCTACTTTGCGCTTCTTCAAACTGAACACCAGGTCAAAGAATCCAAGAAAGTGAATGAAGAATAACTAAACATGTTGACTACATGAATATACCATCTTGGCTTCTCTATCCGCACACATTTTAACTTTGTCAAATTTATTGCCTTTGCTTCTGGTGTTTTGCTATATTTAGTCTGATAACTAACCATGTTTCTAGTAAGCTTCATTTTGAGCTAAACAAATATGAAAGATCCCACCAAAAATAGTATGATGTTATTTTATGTTACATTTTATCTTATTTTTCCACTGTTTTCATCACTAGGGTGAAAAAGCCTAAGACACTTGGTGGTCTTAGGGTGCTTGCCCAATCATTAATTACTTGTTTGAGGAATATACTTCCACTAGCTTTAAAAACACTGGAAAGACGAGGCTGATGCAGAAGATTTGCTAAGATAAGTCAGAAGAGATTCCATGGTTGAACAGAATTCATATCATGGTCATTGATGGCTTCTAAGTGGGTGGGCAAGATTATAAATCAGTGGGTAAACGCAGCAACAGAAATGTGCTTAAGAGGAATCCAGATCTGCCAGGGGTAAATCTTTTCAGAGGCCTCTCCTTGCAGCCTGACTTCATCACATGAGACTAATTGAGAAACCTCTCTGATATAATATTATCCATGTCACCCCACTGAAATGCAGTAGTGATTTTGAATTCTATAAATCAGCCTGATCTTAAAAAGCAGAGTTAAATGAGCATCACATTATAAACCTCAAAGCACATTCATCACTCTGCTACAAACCATAAATATGACAAGTACATCCATCAATTCAGCACCTTTCTTTCAGGTCTGCATACATGGATGTTAGTGACTTAATGGGTCCAGAAAGCTTTCCCTTCTTAAATACACTGTGGAGTTTGCTCTCTCATTTACTGCAGTTAGGAGAAGTGGAGTTCAGACAGCCATAGCCGTGCTCCTATGCTGAGAGCTCCTCTGAAGGAAAAATCCTTCTCCTGGGAGGGTGTGCCTATAGTAAACCCTTTGGAAGGGTTACTTTTACACTGCTCACTGCCTGTGCTGTGACTGCACAAACTGTGGCAGCAGGAGGATTTCAGTCTGCTGTAGCCATCAAGCTATGCAAACTAGAAAATAGTCTAGCTGAAAAGGGATAAACAGATCTAAAGATAAATTTTCAATGATTTACTGTCAGACTGCAAAGATTTATTGAGTGGGTACTCTGGGTCTCCTATAATCCCATGTTTTCATTATCAGCTTGGTGGATGCACTAGGGAATTACATCTGCAGATGGCAGTGAGCTGGAAGGAGATCTACATGTGCCTTGAAGGCAGTGTTAGAATTTGAAATGGCTAACTGGAAATGTGGCCCTGTAAAACAGTGTGTGATTCAGGAAAGACAGCTCTGCAAGTGGGCACGAGTAATTAGCAGCTTGAACAAAGGACAGGTGTGAGCAATGAATTCCACAAATACAAATTTGTCGCCGTACTAATGTTCTCTAATCATAGAACCATAAAATCATAGAATCATGAAGGTTGGATCTAGGATCCATCTAGTCCAACCATCCACCTACCGCTAATGTTACCTACCAACCATATCCCTAAGTATTTAATCTGCAAGATTCTTGAATGTCTCCAAGGACAATGGCTCCACCACCTCCCTGGGCAGCCTATTACAGCACATCGACACTCCTTCAGAGAGATTTCCTAATATTCAAATATCATGTGGAGGTCACCAGTGTCAAACTGTTGAAAAAAGTCAAAATCTGTCTCTGTGCCTTTATCCATCAGAATTCGCTTTGTAATACTGCTGGAGTCTTTTCTGGACAAGGTACCCCCTCACTTTGAGAGAGATCTGAGCCAAGTGATAGCAGTCAGAGAACAGAAAGGGTGGAAAATATGATGGCTGCAGAAAGAGTGAAATAACTGGGCTTAATTTTGAGAAGAGATGAGTGAAGATAGATATCACAGTGGTTTCTAAACACACAGCCACTATTTTCCTACCTGTGGTGACCTTAAGCTGTAGGAAGAGAGATTTAGGTTTGGCATTAGGACAAAGCTACCTGATAATAATGGCAGATGAAGTGGTGGAGTAGACTGCCCAGGAGGGTAGTGACATATCCATCATAAGAAGCTTTGAAGAGCACACTACATGAACAGTGGAAAATGCCTTGTGGAAATGGGGTGGACGATATATTATCTGAGCCCTTCCAGCCTTGATTGCTGAAGTTCTTTGTCGGGCTAGTGCTGGGCCTATTAGTCTTAGTCCTCAGAAGTCCAACATGACATAGAAATCTGCAGTCTGCCTGCTCATTTTCCTATGCACAGAGCTTTGGAGAAAGCTGTAGAACTTTAGCTACATTGAAGTTAACACTACACTAAATGGACAAGTGGCTAACCTTTTGGTGGGAGGGGATGGTCATCTGGGATGTGCTGAAGGCCCGCCAAAAGAAGTTTTGGGAGTATATTTTAGGGTTTCATTATTTCATAATTTCTACCTGTGGCTGTGAGAATCTGGGCTTGATGCTGTGGGCTGCTCCTTCCCTGCCCTGCTCCAAACTTTCAGCGATGAGACTAAACAACTCTAGTGCTGGCCTTCAGTTTCCCTCCTTCTGCATAGGGACATATCTCTGTCCTCCAGGGCTGCCGGGACATGGCTCCCAACACCATAGCCTGGCATGTTTGGCAACAAGACAGCAACTTCATGGGTCTGAGTCAGAAGGGGGAAGAATGGGGCCAATCCTGCCTGTCTAAGTTCCATTCCCTGATGGATGTTACTGCAGCCCACTCAACATTTCTGTATGTCTTTTTCCACTTCATCCATAAAATGTCTTTTGTTGTCAATAACAAATGTGTCATCCTGGAAACAAGCAAACAGATCCCACAACAAAATGAAACAACCAAGAAGCAGTAGCTTTTCCTCACTCCAACCAAACAGGGGCCATGAGCAGACGTCTGGGGAAGAATGAAAACAAGGCAAGCGTATGTGCTGCTTCTGTTAATAAACTTACCCTGCTGAATAATTTAGGTCAAGTCAATACACAGAAATCACGGCAACTGAATTAAAGGGGTTCTGAGAAAGTTGTATGTTTATTTGGTTTCATTCAGTGTTGTACCTGAAGCATGTAAATTCTGTGAATTCGTTAGGGCAAATCAGAGGGTACTCTGTCCATCCAGGTTGTGAGGAGTTCTGCAAGTAAGGCATTAGTAACCACCAAAAATAGAGCTGACTCCAGGGCAGACAGGACCCCACTGGTGGTGATGTGGTCTAAGTCACAGGGTAGATTCAGATGGGACTGGAATCTGTGAAAAAGGTTCTTCTGGCACGTTTGTTGACCCTGTGTCCTTGTTTGTATGTTGTCCTTGTACAGTCCCCTAAGACACCTGGCTATGAATGTACTTCTAGTGCTTAAGTCAGACTTGCATTTGTGCAGCTCTGAAGCAGGTCAGCTCATGCATGAACTGACCTATTACAAAAGCTCCAGGGCTAGTGGGCTTGTCTAGTAGGAAAGAGCTCTGTCCATCTGTAAAACAAAGCATGCCAAAGATACACTCAGCTTGTTAAGCCAAACACAACACCCCAAAGACTGAAAACACAAGAGTTAAAGATCTCCCTTCAAGCTTTATCCTGATTCGTCATGCCAGTTCATTATGGCACGATCATGACCACATGCTATTTTTTCCAAATCCCCCTGCAATGTTTCTCCTAACTAAGTTTAGTAACCAGCCACTAGCAAATTCTACAAAGGAAAATGCAGATGGGAATTGTTGATATTCAACTATTTTTAACAAGCCAGATTTGAGTGGATGCAACTGGGCACAGCAAATGCTGCTGCTTGAACTCTCCTCCTGCAACATTTCCAGTCTCTGATGCGACAGCACAGATGTACAAAAGCTCTTACAAGCCCCACAGAGACTTTTTAGCAACAGAGAGAGGTGGAAAACTTAAATGAGGAGGTTGTGGAGTGACCTAGGGGCTACATGAACTGGGGGAAAGAAAAGAGAGTTAAGCAGCACTGTTCTTTCCTATGACCTGCAGTAATGCATTGCATCAGGAAGCACTTAAAAAAAGGAAGAAAGAGACAAAATCCTTCTCAGCTCTATAGCACATTGCATCAGGTTCGAGCAGGAAACCCTGTCTCAGAATAAATCTAGAATGGGGGAATTCAACCTCTAGAACCAAACTTCATGTTTGGCACACAGCTCTTGGGTAAAAGATATCATAACATGTTATTTTCCTTTCAAGTAAGGGTCAAATAGCTACTGAAGTCTGTCTTTGAGAAAAACTGACCAAACTTAGCATATCTTATTTATCTTCCACCTGCCAAAAGGAAAAAAAAATGAATGAGAGTATGTTCTCCTTAGTTCACCTTGCCTGAGAGGGTGACCTTTGAATGCCCAATCTGCTACAGATGTGTCAGTTTTTAACTTAACTCAGCCTGGTTTAATGCGTCGTGACAAGGTATAATAACCTGGTGAAGCATATTAAGAAGAAATGGCCCTCCAGCCAGAAGTATTTGTGGATGTTTTATTGTACCCTTGAGCATCTCATGAGGAGAATAACAACCTGAGTACTTCGCCTTTCTATGGCCCAAATCAGAGAGTTGCTTGGAAGCCTTCATTATTTCACCTTCACCATGACGTTGTGCAGCAGGGGTTGTTGCCATCTCCAGCTGGAGGAACTCAGGAGGAAGGTGAGTTGGGTGGCATGGATAAAGTGCCCCAGAAATCCTGTGGGAGGATCTGGAGAGAAGGAGGCCGTACTTGTGTCCCATGCCCTGCAGACAGAGGCTGATTAGTCATTAACTGGAGCTTATTGCAGTGGATGTCACTGCTATATCTTCTTCACCAGTAGCCCACTTCTGAGCTGAGTTGTGCTGCTGGAAAGGCTCCTACTCACACAATGGGCTGTTGGCCAGTTCTCTGTGATCTGCCACCAAACGTTGGCTTGCAAATGCAGTTTATGATTTCCTCTCTCTTCACTTACCCTGTAAAGGGTTTGGCTGAATACAGCAATAAGGAAGCAAGGAGGGTCAAGTTTATAAATGACTGTGGGAAGTTTGGTTTCCATGGCTGCCAGCAATTACTGTGCAGACTCAGATGAGTGGAGATTACAGCCCAGAGCTGCTATTCTGTGCTCTGGCAAGACACAATAACAAATGACAAACTTAATTCAGTGCTGCAGTAGGGAGGAGGCATCTCACTTTGTGAACCTGGGACTTATCTTACCGGAGAGGCAGCTCTAAGTGGATTTCTCCTTTTTCTGTCTGTGCTGGTGCCAGCTAATGCATATTCTTCAGCCACTAGCATCATCTCACCTAGCAGTACTTAAGTCTATTAGTCATCCACCCTTTTTATTTCTGGACATGGGAAATGCTAAGCAAATATGAAAATCCAGCCCCTAGAGTGGGCTCAGAGGTCATCCCTATTTAAAAAAAATTTTTTTTTTTTGCCCAAAGGATGTGGTGAGCTTTCTTCTAACTGAAATAAGAAATAAATAGTCACTCAGTTAAGATGCAGAGTGGCAGCTTGCATTCCACAGGGACTGGGAGCTCACCTCTCTCCAGAACATTTCCACATGCTGCCTACATTCAGTGTAGACGTTGAGGATTTTATTTACAAGCTCTCATGTCCACAGTGCCGAGTAATTTATTAATATTAGTAATCAATTAATAACACAATCATCTGTACTAGTTCACCTTGGTATGATGACTTAAACCATAGTACAGAGTATGCAACTGAGCAGTGCTTGGTGGATGTTAGCATTCCTAGCAGTAAGATTTTGTCAGAGTTTCTCCAGTTATCTTGAGACCTTTCCAGTGCCTCTCAAGTGAAAAAAGCCATTTGGGGCAAAGAGAAAAATGCAGTTTTCTTGGTGCTGAGCAAACACAGTAATAAAATACGTAACTATATATTGAGCTGGCACCAAGGCTGCACTTTCCAACTGTTATCTTAGTTGTTCTCACAGTGTTCTGATGCAGTGGACAAGTAAATGTTAGTTTCCAATAGACACAGGAGATAAGTACCAGGAGCAGAATCATGCATCAAGGACCAGCTTCAGAAGCAGGTATTGCTCAGTAGGGAACTGCTCCAGAATTCACAGAAATAAAAAAGGAATATGGCTATTGACCCTTGGAAATCTTCTCTGCTGGATGCTGATGGACAGTAGGAGAATCACCCTTGCTGCCATCACTCTGGCAAAGCAAACACTGGCTATTGGAGTTGTGCATTGAAAGGAGGTTTGCTAATCCCAGGAAAATTCCTGAATCTTTTCTAGAGCATCTCCAGCTCATTTCTTGAGCTGAGCAGTCTGAGTTCCTGGTATGGTACACCAGTTTCAAAGAAAAGATGGAATTGCCTCTCTATTAATATCTGATTAGGTGTTCTGGTCACAGTGTTGCACTGGATACTTTCTGCTTGACAAACTGGGGTCCATAACTTAGTTTTGCAAACCTTTTTTCCCTGTTGCCTCTCCTGTCAGCATTGCCTATGTTTTCTGTTCCTAGGTGTCTTCACATAGGACTCAACCAAAACTTTTATCTAATTCTACCATACTTGATGCTGAAACTAAAAATGTGTCCATATCAGTGACTTTTCCTTGCAATTTTCTGCCCTTCCATTCTTAGCAATATCACAGTTTTCAGTAACAGATTTTAGTAGATTACAGGTATGAATGTAAAAAATCACCATGACATCCACCAGACCTTGCAGGTCCCAACACATACCATGTCATCAGGATGGCAACTTTCTCTGTTCAATCATATTTTCAGAATCATCTGTCAGTTTGTTCCATTTACTACATACCCTGCTGGCTTTGTATTGTTTTAATATTTAAAGCAAAGTGATGCATGATACCAAGTTGAATGCTTTGAAGAAATCTAAGTATTTTTTCATCAACCCTGTTGACTTCATCTACCAAACTTGTAATTGAGGCAAAGAAAGATATTAAGTTCATTTGACAGGGTTTGTTTTCTATAAACCCCTGCTGATGGGCATGAATTATATTCCCCCTATTAGCTGCTCCATTATTTTACCTGGGATCGATGTCAGGCTGACAAGCCTGTAATTACCTGGGTCGTCTGCTTTACCTTTTTAAAATATTAGCTCAAGACAAGCTTTCTGTCAATCCTGTGGAAATTTCCTGCTGTTCCATGAGTTATAGAGAATAAACCTTCATAGTACAGGGTGTCTATGCAGTGTACCCCAGCCTCCCTGACGCTGTCACACATGCTCGGGAAAGTAGGGCTTCTGCTATGGTCTCTCACTTGCCTGACTTCCATAGACTTTAAATTAGAGGAATTAAATATCCTGTTTGTTTGTTTCTTTCTTTCTCCCTCTTCCTCTTTCCCTACAGTCTTCTCTCTGCTTCTGCCTGCCTGAGATTTCTTGTCTTGGTCTGGGCTTTTGCTGCTTTTATCATCTCCAGGCAGGGTCTGACTGAAACAAATGTGCACACATGTAGGCACAGGGCTCCGCAGCATGTTGGACCACAAGTTGAGAGCTGTGACTTTCATGCTCTGGAGGTGTTTTCATATGTGCAGGCTGCAGTTTCGATTGATGTCAAGGTCCCCTGGGTGAGAGATAGACACCCTTACTATACAACTAAAAATTGGCGTTTATAACTATAAATTCTGCCAGGAGGCAAGCAGAGTTATGTACAGGAAAGAGTTCATAATCAATAATATCAATAGCATCATGAGAAAATATGCAAGCTTCTGCTCTCTGTGTTCTTGTAAGCACAGATAAGAGTCAGTACATAGGTGGAGCACAGAGATATGAAAATGGAATCCTATGTCAAGCCAGGTTAGATGCAACTCTTAGTTTAATACTTGGTTTGTTGGTTTTTTTTTTTTTAATTTTAATTTTTTTATTTTTAAAGGTATGTATTTCAACATTTGCTTTTGATCTATGTACCTTTGGGTGCACTGCACCACCTCATCCCAGAGCCAAGAATTTTCTATTGCAAGGTCCTCCATGGACCTCTTGTGCTGACCTCCTTCGATTTTTCCTTTGGACCTCTGGAAGAAGAAGAGGTCTGGCATTTAGAGAAAAAACTTCAAGGGCTACTGCACTTTGCTCTCAGATGCGATCGAGTTAGGCAGTGAGAAATGGTGCAAAATTGTTACACACTAAGAAATAAGGAAGAAAATATGTCAGTGTATAATTTGTCCTCACAGGCTGTTGATGAGGGACGCAGGCAGCACAGTAGCTGGGAGTGATCACCCTGTCAGGTCAATGAGATGGAAGGGACACTGAGCATTTGCTTGAATTTATGAGGGCCTGTGAAGATGCCAGGCACGGCTTGCATCTGGATATTAGTTTGCACGCAATTGGTGTTTCTTTTCCCAACGCAGACCCCATGGAATAGCAATAAGGCAACATTACGGGCTGGAACCAACTCCAGGTTATTTTATTAGTGCATGTGGTTATCAGCAAAGCCTAGCACTGGGGATCCTGTTACACACCACTGCTTCCAAGTCATTACTCCATGCTTATGACAGGAACACATTTCCCTCCTGGGGGACTCCATATAATTGTTGATTTGGAGACTGGAGATGAATGGCAATTTTGAAGCTCACACGTGCGCACACAAAATGTCAGACTTCACTCTTCCGGTTTTAGTGTAGATGCTTCAAGAAAAGGCTGAGTCATTGATTCCTCTCTGTGGGATGAACCCTAGAGAATAGGTAGACACTGACACACAATTTTTTTCTCTGTGTTTCTGATAGTAAATACATGAAGCGGAGCTGTGAACAGCACAGAAGATACTCATCAACCATAAAGCACCTACCCTAGCATAGAGCACATAGCATGGGGATAACTGCCTAGTGCACTCTGGGGAATCATTAGCATTAACTGTTCCTTTCCTGCAGGAAAACAAGCCAGAGCTGGAACTGGAATTGCTTAGTGACTAACCATCCTGATGTGAGGGCACTAATATTTACTGGAGACACTGGAAGGCCACAAGGCCCTAAGACTTGGTAGACCTGTCCCTTGGTGCATCACTTAGAGAGGATTTAGCCACATTTAAAGCTCAAACAAAGTCTTTTGGAGCTTATATAGCGCTGCTGATACAGTGAAGACTTCAGGAAAAGTTTCCATAGATGCAAAACTATGAAAAGGCTGGAATCTTTTACCCATGGAGCATTCAAGGGCACATGCAAATGCATTAAGGTAGCTCAGTGGCTTCCTGGAGCTCATCTGAGTGGAGACATTTTACTACTGAACAGAGCCAGGAACACCTGTGCTCAATCATCTGTGTCAGATCTACTGACGTGTGGGAATTCAATTTCTGGTGGCCACTCAGTCACCCATGTGCTTCAGATATAGGACTCACCCCAGTGCTGCTTTAAAAGAGTGAGAATCAGGCGTGAAGAAAAGAAGGAAAAGAAGTATAGAAGGATAACTTTGTTGGTGCCTCTAGTCTTGGCTGGTGGTATGGTACTGGGGCATTGGCCATATTTAACTGAGCAGCTTTTTCCTTCATAGATTCAATGAATACTGCCAGACCTAACTCAATCCAAAGGAAATTATTTGATATTAAGAAATTCAGAGAAGGAAGCCATTTTCTCCGACATCACTGCTCTATTCCCTTTGATTAACCTCCACTTATGGGCATCAAAGCAGCAACATCTTTTTCTATCACTAGCACATCTCAATGTGCCCAGAGGCCCTGGCCCTCAATGAAAGTAAAGTCAGTGCTGAGTACTGGGAAACTCTCATGTTTTCATGTCCAGCTGGGAACTGGTATCCAAAACAGCCTAGGTCTCTGCCAGGGAACAGTGGCTGCAGCACAGACATCTCCAGGGGGACTGGGTCCCCACTACCTACAGCAACTTTATGGCATGGGCTTTTTCAGGTCAAGAGTAACTCCTGTCAGAGCAATATTCACATATGTTCTGTTTGTGGAGTGCATTGAAGATATGAAGTCCAGCAGGATGTTCACTACTACCATCACTGTCAACAGTATGCAAGAAGGTGTGTAGAGCCTGGCAAGTTTCATGACAATGGACAATAACCTTCCATCCAGAGGAAGGATTTCTTGCTGCTTAATGTAAACTGCAAAAAAACCCTAAAAAAGTGTGAAAAATCTTGGCCAGCATATCTTGCATTACAGAACATCAGACCTGTGCACTGCCTGGAGCGAGCAGTTCCCTCTCTGAGGTATCAACGTCTCCTGCTCTCTGTGCTGCTTGTCCTGAAGTTGGAAGGGATGCCAGTAAGTCATCAGGAAACACTGAGTTCTCACAGACCCAGAGGTACTTTAATTTTCATAATAATATTGTTTTCTTCTCTTAATCTTCCTAGATGAATATAGTCTTTAAAAATGTATTAAGCAGAGCTGTTCTGCCCTGAAAGAAAGAATAATAGTAAAGCTTTGTCTTGTAACTGCCTGGAGGCCCTATACCACATGTTTGAAGGAATAGAATAGAGAATCATGGGATCATTAAAATTGGAAAAGATAACTAAGGAACTAAAGCCGCCAGCCCATCCCCACTGTGCCCACTAACTTTGTCCCTCAGTGCTGCATCCACGTGGTGCTTGAGCGCCTCCAGAGATGGTGACTCCACCATCTCCCTGGGCAGCCTGTTCCAATGCATCACCTCTCTTCCTAAGAAATTTTTCCTCATATCCAAACAAACCTCATCTACTGCAACTTGAGTCCATTACCTCTTGACCTGTTGCTGTTACTTGGGAGAAGAGGCCAACTCTTGCCTCAACACAGTCTAATTTCAGATCATTGTAGAGAGTAATGAGGTGGCACCTGGAACCTTCTCTTCTCCAGTATGAACATCCCCAGCTCCCTCAGCTTCTCCCCATCAGACTTGTGCTTCAGACTCCTCACAGCTCCATTGCCTTCAGGGCCTCCATATTTTTCTTGTAGCGAGGGGGAGATGTGACTGCAGAAGGCACATGGGCTGGGAGCAGGGAGGGAGCAGAGCCCAAACTGACCTGCATGAATGCACATCTCTGTACTGGCTATGAACAGTGCAGCTCATCTTCCCCGGGAGAGCAGAGCCCCCTGCTAGGGTTATTTAAACTTGCTTTGCAAAACTCATCTATTCCAGACGACTACCCAAAGTAATCATTTACATGCCACCGAATATTGTCTCAGAAGTAATTTACTACTGATTACTTCTATAATATGCATGCTAGTTGCATGCAG
Organism: Odontophorus gujanensis; assembly: GCA_013399175.1. Classification (NCBI taxonomy): domain Eukaryota; kingdom Metazoa; phylum Chordata; class Aves; order Galliformes; family Odontophoridae; genus Odontophorus; species Odontophorus gujanensis. The sequence continues at coordinate 91,067 of VXAB01004344.1, read as the reverse complement.
CTGCATGGTGTTACATTGCAATCAGCCCTATGCTTCACAGGGAACACTGAGTGGCCTGACATCACCCAGACCCTCTCTCCAGCAGATGAACAGTGTGATTGTTTCATAAAATGGTCGTTTTTCCTCTGCAGAAAATGTTGATCGCACCTCACAGCCACGGAGGGCGTGCGTGGGGCAGGCCGCTAGGTGGAAGTGTTGGCTGAGCGAGCAGGGAGATGGTGAGCTGAGGGAGAAGCGAGCCCTGGGCTCCTTGCTTGCTCTGTCTTTAGGAGTGTTTGTTCAAGGCACCATTGGAAGAGGCTCTCCTTTTACATGTGCATTATTTTATGACTTGCTGTTTGATTAAAATAAAGAAAGAAAACGCAACTGAAATGGAGGTGTGTAAGCAACTCATAAAGAAGCCGGCTCCAAGAAATGCTGGCAGCTTCAGTGTTCCTGCTGTGCTCAGCAGTTTGGAAAATATGGCTGCTCTTTCAAGTGCCCTAACAACAGCCAACCACCCCCTTGGCAGTAGGGATCAGCCTGTGCTAATCCCAGCCTGTCATGCTGTCCTGACACCTCACCACAAGCCCTTTGAGGGCACTCCCTGCAATCTCCGCAGTTCCACTGGCGGAGCTAAGATTGAACAAATTGTCCAGAGAGGTGGTGGATGTCTTGAGCCTGAAGACATCCGAGGTCAGGCTGGAGGGGCTCTGAGCAAACTTATCTAGCTGTAGGTGTCCCTGGGAGATAGATTAGATGAACTTTATTGTTCCTGTCCAACTCAAACAGTTCTGTGATTCTATGATAAAATGAACATTATGGGGAGGAGGAACTGTTCTGTGATCAGTTTTGGCTCTTTGCCTCCCTGTGCCCCAGTCTTAGCCATGCCAGCCCCATTACTTCCTCAGCTCTCTCAGAGTGTGGGGGGCTCCTTTGTAACCAGGACAGTCAGCTGGAGGAGGGAGATGTTTCAGTGTGGGAAGCTGCTGCTTTACACCTGTATTTACTCTACAAACAGTCCCCACTTAATTAAAGCACTCCAGCAATGATAAATTTTTCAGTGTGCAGTCTCACTCATTAGATGCCTCACAGACTGCATGCAGTCTTCCTGAACACTGTGATCCTGTACCTAAAGGTGGTCTAAGCAAGTTTGGCGAGACTAGGTGATGAACCCAGACAATATAGCAATTCTTGATGTACATGGGCAGGGACACTGCACTGGGATAGCCTTGTGCCACCCAGTTCATTGGGAAGCCTGAGCACTGAGAACTCAACACCAGCTCACTGGTAGGAATACTGCATGCCTGAGAGAGGTTGGGGAGGATGGAAGTGAGTGAATGCCTTTAAAAAAACTCTTTGCCCAGGGAGGTGTTGGAGTCACCATCCCTGGAGGTGTTCTCGAACTGTGTGGATGTGGCACTGAGGGACATGGTCAATGGGCACAGTGGGGATGGGTTGGTGGCTCAACTAGGTGATCTTAAAATGAGGTCTTTTCCAACCTTAATGATTCTGTGATTCTATGATTCTATGACATTCCTGGAGCTGTAAGGAAGAACTCTGATCTCAGGGGACAAACAATTTAAGCTCCTTCGTACAAACCTTGGGAAGACTGCAGCAGGCAAGAACTCAGCAAGTTAACCTATGGCAAACAGGGACTACTCCATTGTGGGTTTTTTGTCTGAAGAGATGCACTCTTTTGGGTAGCTCTGTCAAGACAACATTTCAGAGCACTGTCCAGCCCTGTCACTGCAGCCTTTCAGCCTCCTGGGTGCTGAGGATAAGCAGGGTGGTCAGGGCAGGCAGTTTTAGGAGACCGCAGCCTCAGGGCACTTAGAGCAGGTGAACTGTGCTATTTCTCACAAAAGACAGATGACAGCTTGAGATGTAGATAGTCATCTAATAATGATGTGGCCAGGTAGCATTTTTTTCTACATTCTCCTGTAAGTCAAGTTTGTACATTAGGTTAATCATTTCATTGCATATATTAGGAGTCACTAATTACTAAATATTAATAGGTTTCTTCTCAAAAGTGCATTTTCCNCAGGATGTTCACTACTACCATCACTGTCAACAGTATGCAAGAAGGTGTGTAGAGCCTGGCAAGCTTCATGACAATGGACAATAACCTTCCATCCAGAGGAAGGATTTCTTGCTGCTTAATGTAAACTGCAAAAAAACCCTAAAAAAGTGTGAAAAATCTTGGCCAGCATATCTTGCATTACAGAACATCAGACCTGTGCACTGTCTGGAGCGAGCAGTTCCCTCTCTGAGGTATCAACGTCTCCTGCTCTCTGTGCTGCTTGTCCTGAAGTTGGAAGGGATGCCAGTAAGTCATCAGGAAACACTGAGTTCTCACAGACCCAGAGGTACTTTAATTTTCATAATAATATTGTTTTCTTCTCTTAATCTTCCTAGATGAATATAGTCTTTAAAAATGTATTAAGCAGAGCTGTTCTGCCCTGAAAGAAAGAATAATAGTAAAGCTTTGTCTTGTAACTGCCTGGAGGCCCTATCCCACATGTTTGAAGGAATAGAATAGAGAATCATGGGATCATTAAAATTGGAAAAGATAACTAAGGAACTAAAGCCGCCAGCCCATCCCCACTGTGCCCACTAACTTTGTCCCTCAGTGCTGCATCCACGTGGTGCTTGAGCGCCTCCAGAGATGGTGACTCCACCATCTCCCTGGGCAGCCTGTTCCAATGCATCACCTCTCTTCCTAAGAAATTTTTCCTCATATCCAAACAAACCTCATCTACTGCAACTTGAGTCCATTACCTCTTGACCTGTTGCTGTTACTTGGGAGAAGAGGCCAACTCTTGCCTCAACACAGTCTAATTTCAGATCATTGTAGAGAGTAATGAGGTGGCACCTGGAACCTTCTCTTCTCCAGTATGAACATCCCCAGCTCCCTCAGCTTCTCCCCATCAGACTTGTGCTTCAGACTCCTCACAGCTCCATTGCCTTCAGGGCCTCCATATTTTTCTTGTAGCGAGGGGGAGATGTGACTGCAGAAGGCACATGGGCTGGGAGCAGGGAGGGAGCAGAGCCCAAACTGACCTGCATGAATGCACATCTCTGTACTGGCTATGAACAGTGCAGCTCATCTTCCCCGGGAGAGCAGAGCCCCCTGCTAGGGTTATTTAAACTTGCTTTGCAAAACTCATCTATTCCAGACGACTACCCAAAGTAATCATTTACATGCCACCGAATATTGTCTCAGAAGTAATTTACTACTGATTACTTCTATAATATGCATGCTAGTTGCATGCAGCTGCATGGTGTTACATTGCAATCAGCCCTATGCTTCACAGGGAACACTGAGTGGCCTGACATCACCCAGACCCTCTCTCCAGCAGATGAACAGTGTGATTGTTTCATAAAATGGTCGTTTTTCCTCTGCAGAAAATGTTGATCGCACCTCACAGCCACGGAGGGCGTGCGTGGGGCAGGCCGCTAGGTGGAAGTGTTGGCTGAGCGAGCAGGGAGATGGTGAGCTGAGGGAGAAGCGAGCCCTGGGCTCCTTGCTTGCTCTGTCTTTAGGAGTGTTTGTTCAAGGCACCATTGGAAGAGGCTCTCCTTTTACATGTGCATTATTTTATGACTTGCTGTTTGATTAAAATAAAGAAAGAAAACGCAACTGAAATGGAGGTGTGTAAGCAACTCATAAAGAAGCCGGCTCCAAGAAATGCTGGCAGCTTCAGTGTTCCTGCTGTGCTCAGCAGTTTGGAAAATATGGCTGCTCTTTCAAGTGCCCTAACAACAGCCAACCACCCCCTTGGCAGTAGGGATCAGCCTGTGCTAATCCCAGCCTGTCATGCTGTCCTGACACCTCACCACAAGCCCTTTGAGGGCACTCCCTGCAATCTCCGCAGTTCCACTGGCGGAGCTAAGATTGAACAAATTGTCCAGAGAGGTGGTGGATGTCTTGAGCCTGAAGACATCCGAGGTCAGGCTGGAGGGGCTCTGAGCAAACTTATCTAGCTGTAGGTGTCCCTGGGAGATAGATTAGATGAACTTTATTGTTCCTGTCCAACTCAAACAGTTCTGTGATTCTATGATAAAATGAACATTATGGGGAGGAGGAACTGTTCTGTGATCAGTTTTGGCTCTTTGCCTCCCTGTGCCCCAGTCTTAGCCATGCCAGCCCCATTACTTCCTCAGCTCTCTCAGAGTGTGGGGGGCTCCTTTGTAACCAGGACAGTCAGCTGGAGGAGGGAGATGTTTCAGTGTGGGAAGCTGCTGCTTTACACCTGTATTTACTCTACAAACAGTCCCCACTTAATTAAAGCACTCCAGCAATGATAAATTTTTCAGTGTGCAGTCTCACTCATTAGATGCCTCACAGACTGCATGCAGTCTTCCTGAACACTGTGATCCTGTACCTAAAGGTGGTCTAAGCAAGTTTGGCGAGACTAGGTGATGAACCCAGACAATATAGCAATTCTTGATGTACATGGGCAGGGACACTGCACTGGGATAGCCTTGTGCCACCCAGTTCATTGGGAAGCCTGAGCACTGAGAACTCAACACCAGCTCACTGGTAGGAATACTGCATGCCTGAGAGAGGTTGGGGAGGATGGAAGTGAGTGAATGCCTTTAAAAAAACTCTTTGCCCAGGGAGGTGTTGGAGTCACCATCCCTGGAGGTGTTCTCGAACTGTGTGGATGTGGCACTGAGGGACATGGTCAATGGGCACAGTGGGGATGGGTTGGTGGCTCAACTAGGTGATCTTAAAATGAGGTCTTTTCCAACCTTAATGATTCTGTGATTCTATGATTCTATGACATTCCTGGAGCTGTAAGGAAGAACTCTGATCTCAGGGGACAAACAATTTAAGCTCCTTCGTACAAACCTTGGGAAGACTGCAGCAGGCAAGAACTCAGCAAGTTAACCTATGGCAAACAGGGACTACTCCATTGTGGGTTTTTTGTCTGAAGAGATGCACTCTTTTGGGTAGCTCTGTCAAGACAACATTTCAGAGCACTGTCCAGCCCTGTCACTGCAGCCTTTCAGCCTCCTGGGTGCTGAGGATAAGCAGGGTGGTCAGGGCAGGCAGTTTTAGGAGACCGCAGCCTCAGGGCACTTAGAGCAGGTGAACTGTGCTATTTCTCACAAAAGACAGATGACAGCTTGAGATGTAGATAGTCATCTAATAATGATGTGGCCAGGTAGCATTTTTTTCTACATTCTCCTGTAAGTCAAGTTTGTACATTAGGTTAATCATTTCATTGCATATATTAGGAGTCACTAATTACTAAATATTAATAGGTTTCTTCTCAAAAGTGCATTTTCCCTATAGCTTTTACATTTTCATTCCTTCACTCAGTTCTTGGTGGATCTTATTACACATTCATTGCTTCCTAGGGGGCTATGCATAGCAGCCAAAGTGACATTGCTGGAGGGACTGTACCATCTTCCATGCAAAAGTATCAGGAAGCAGATTTACTGCCTTGCTTGCATACTCTAAGATGTTGCTCCTGGTGTGACAATGGTCTGCTTCATAATGGCAGAGCTAAGTACCTCTTGTTTTCCATTCCACATGTCTCACTGTGGCTAGAAAGAAAGTTGATGGAATGTCATAACTGATGTCCTATGACATGACCCTAATGTTGGTTTTATTTTACACTGTGCTACAGAGAAATTGATAGCTGCTACTAGTAGAACAGTAACTGCCATAGGTGAGAAATAACGTCTGAGCACAGAGAAAGACCATCATCTCTTGGATCTCCTCTATTTCCTGTTCTCTGTGGGTAGGTGCCATGCCTTGGTAAATATATCATAGTGTGAGCAGAGCTACTGAAAGATTTGTAAGTCAGGAACCTGTATCCCTAAGCCTGCCACCAAATTTGCTTTGTGGTGTCCCAGCCCTTTGCAGAGAAAATGTCATTACAATTATTGCAAGCATTGGGTTAGGGGCTGAGATTGCCTCTCACCATATGTTCACATGGTATCTTTGGAGGTGTGGAAATAGAATCATAGACTCATAAAACCTTTAATAGGTCATCTGGTCCAACTCCCCTGTGATGAACAGGCACAACCTACAGCTCCATCAGGGTGCCCAGAGCTCCTCCAGCCTGACCTTGGATGTCTTCATGAACAGGGCATACACCACCACTCTTGGTAACCTGTTCCAGTGCTTCATTGCCCTTATTGTGGAAATCATTTTCCTTATATCCAGTTTAAATCTCCCCACTTCTAGTTTGAAACCATTTCCCCTTGTTTTATCACAACAGATTCCACCAAAGAGTCTGTCCCCTTCCCTCTTACGGAGAAATCCTGAAAAGTAGAAGGTAAAGAGATTAAGGCATCCCATCACTAGAGGGGGAAAAGTGGCACAGACAAAGAGCTAGTGCTACTGCACTCCAGCTGAAGATCCACCCCAAATGCATACATTTAGCATGCTTTTACCACTCCCAAAAGTGAATTCCATTCTGTTTTCTGAAGCAGCAATATCAGAACTTAGCACCAGCTAACCATTTTGCGAGTTCAGTGTGCTATACAAATATTAACTAATGAATCTAATCATGACATAATTAAATCTTATTTTACAGTGATTGAATGTTATCTTACACTTTGTACAATATTCTAATTACAAAGCGATAGGAAAAAATAGAATTGCCAAACAAATTCAACAATTGATTTAAGAGTGAGAATGACTGACAATTTATGTTCATGTCTTTTTTTTTTTCTTTTTTCCTTCACTTCCCTTAATCATTTCTGAAGGCCAAGACTCGTGGGCAAATTAGCTCAGAAAATGAGCAGAACCAGAACACTGTGATGGTTGCTCACTTGGGGAGGGCCTTTTCAATGCTAGTGTTTTTCCATGTACCTGAGATGTGAATGCCAACCTGATCCCACTTCAGCCAGGCTCTCCTGTTGCTCTCAGTAGAAGCCTAAGCTAAATGCGCACAGGAAGGAATGCTGTTGTAACATTGGCTTCCCCTCTTGCAGCCTCCTCTTTTCTATGTGCTGCCATAAAGACAGCAGCATCTGACTCTGAGGGGTAGGTTATTTATATGAACCTGCTTTCCGAAGGGAATGCCTTCCTCCGTTATCTCCCTTGCCTTGTTTGCCATGGATAAAGCTTTTCTAAAGCTCCCTTTAGGACACAAGGATCTCTCTGTAGGCACAGAGCAGGTGGGGCCAAATTGCTGCTGCATGGGCATGATATTTGCTCAGTGATGGGCTGGGTTAGGGGCACAGGGGTGGGCTGCAGGCTCATTTCAACAGCACGGCAAAGCTGAATGTTCCTTACTGTTCATTTAACTATGGATATCTGAGTTACAACTGAGCTGATTTTTGTATGAACTGTTAGTCAAATGCAAACCTGTCATATCTTCTGAAATGCTGGAGCTGCTCCCATTGCAGTGGTTGTCCCTCACCAAGGGACCACTTTACAACAGGGAACTGAGCTGAGAGAACATCTGCTGACTAGTTGTAGGTGTCCCTGTTCACTGCAGGGGAGCTGGATCAGATGGCCTTTAAAGGTCCCTTCCAACTCAAACACTTCTATGATTCTGTGTATAAATACAGATTGTATGTATAAATAATAAAATATCTTGCTCTGGTCTAGTGGCACTGAGCTGCTCAGCCAGGCAAAATATGGACACCCCTTGGAAGCATGGCAACAAAAATTGGCTGGTTGCACAGGAGAGGTTAAAAGGCTGAGTCATGCCCAGATTCACCCCGACCCCTCCTGGTAGGCTGTAGTGGGAAAGAGGATGGAGAGCAAACAGGTGCTCTTCTCCATAGGGCTGATAATTTGCTAGATCAGCTCTTTGGGTCCTTGGCTGTGCCCCTGCACAGTCAGCACACTGGACGTTGTCACCCTTATTCCAGTTGGGATCAATTGTTCCACTGGGTGACAAACAATCTGGGAGGATGCTGTGTGTAGCTTCCCACCCTCCAGCTGTGCTTAAAGGAATGTTGGCCTGCATGTAGTGGTGACCTGGAGGTGGTCCTCCAAATGGGCTGTAGGCACAGATGGAGCACAGCTGGAAGAGCAGCTTAAGGCAGGCAGCATGCGAGTCACGAACTTGCTGTGTTTAAGTTGATTTGAGTCCATCTCTAATGCTGCAGCAGAAACACAGTTTTTCATGCAAATCTCTTGTTGGGAGGCGAGTTTTCTGTGTTGCCTTGAGATAACAGGGAATAATGCTTGTTTGGGGAGGAGATGACACCACCTAAATCTGTGGGGACAGGGACACAGAGAAGAGTTCTGGGATGTGGACTTTCTTCTTGGCTAACCTTTCCCTTCACAAAACTCGGCATAATTTTGAAACTGCAACAGCAGTCAGAAATCCCTGATGGAGAGGGAAACATTCTGGGCAGCCACATACTGTTGCAGTTAATCCCTGTTTTTCTCTGGTGAGAATCTGTGACTATCAAACAGGGCTAGAAATTGCCATGGATCATTTGTGGGGTGCAGGGATTATCAGTTCAGTGAGAACTGGCTCTGTTTTTCCAGCCAGGATCATCCTGAAATGCCTGATGAAGGGCTCAGTAGCAGCTCCAGTGCAGATTAGCTGCAACCCCTGCACTAACCTGCGTTATCCTGCGGAGATGACACTGCAATAAATAATCAAGCACATCGGTGCATAAACATGCTGGTTGTGCTCTCCCCAGGTCTTCTTCCAGTGAAGTGAGCATTGTGTATTCCACACCAGGCTAATCATGGGGAGGAAATTTGCTGTGGACTGGAATCTCATCAAAACAAACAGCAATCTCAATGAATTGTGCCGACCCAAGTGTCTGCTTTAATCACTCACTCGTGTTTCCTTTGGTAAAATAAAAGAAAACACAACACATGTAAACTTGATCGCTCTTAAATGAACACTTTAATCCTGATGTGGCTGTTGCTTGTCTAAGGAAGGAAGGGGATTGCCTTTACAGACAATCTTCCAGATGCTGCCGCACTGAAGTGTGTGTTGCACAGTAGAAGTAATGAGCAAGGCAGAGCAGTGACACTAGGAATAAGTCTGCTGCAAAGTAGCTAAAAAATAAGTCACACTGTAAGTGGGACAGGCTGGATAGGTGCTTTGGTAATCAGAAAGTGTGTTCCTGGTGCCATACGCTGAAAGGTCAGTAGCAATTGCAGGCCTGCTTAATGTTGAGGGGTCACCAACATTTTCCTTCTGAAAAGAAAAATTAAGGCTGTTAGGGAGGGAGATATTTAGAGACAACAAAAGCTGCTGCCCAAGGCAGTCTGGCAGATATGAGTTAGCTCCTCAGGCCAAAGGAAGGCTGCATCAAAGAGTATTTCTTTTGGCTGGCTCAGCTTTGAAACCCTTCCTTCCACCACTGGGTGACTCAAAGGATTTCTCCTGAAACAGAATTTAGATTTTTTTGCCCCATGGAGCTTTGGTTGTTTTACATACACATACAGGGATAATACACTTCAGCTAATTTCAGAAATAAATGAGAAAATATGTTCTCTGCCACTTTCCCCTCACCCCAGAAGAAATTAACTGCACCTCAATTTTAAGCAAAATGAATAACAGGGCTCTTTCTTTCAACATTCTGTAATAGACTCATATATTATCTCATTCACTATTTTTGTCCCATTTAACAAACCCTTCTCACTATCCACAACTCTGAAAATCATTGAGTTTGATTCTGGATTGTGTTAACAGATCTACCCCAAGGCACTGGCATTGACTCCAGGGGTATAGTATCTGATTTATGTCCCGTGTGAGATCAGAACAAGGCTTGCCACCTCTAACCCTAAATCATTTTCTCACTTTCATATTGTAGTATTGATCTGTCCATTTCAAAGCAGTTCAGGCATTCATCTCGTTATCAGATTCTCTCACAGGGAGCACAAGGCAACTTCGGTCAATGATTTCTCAATAAATGCCCTACTTTTAAACAACAAAAAAAAGGCCTCAAAGCAGATAAACAATAAGAGTTAATCCTTAGATTTGTCTACAAAACAAAGCTAAGTTAATAAACTGTAAAACAGAGTGGAGTATGTTGATTTTAATTAGTGACTTACCCTGGGATAAAGCCCCTGAACTCAGCAGAGCTTGCTGCTAAATAAGATGCTATTGAGTAATAAAGAGGCCTGGCTTCCCACAGTGAAGCTCTCAGTGCAGAAGAGCACTCACTCCCTTGGCCACTTATATTGAAAAGCATGGAATACAGATAAAGGGAGATCAAACGATACTTTGGTCTATCCATAAGTGTACCATCAGGTTCTCACTAGCTTCAAAGTCATGTCTGCAGACCACAACCCAGGATTAAGCTATCTGCGCATCCTAGAAACTCTCTCCAGGTAGATGAATAAGCTTGGTGCAGGTGCTGTGAGTTGTGTTTTTTGTGCCTGGGTGGATGGTGCATGCAGAAACACGATGCAGACAGAGAGGTTCTTCTATGACTTGAAGGGGATGGAGATTTTTCCTCCACCCTTGAGCTCATTGACATGCAAATATGGCACTCCCTCCTTGAACATATCATGACTGACGGCAGCAGTACCTATCTGTGAGTTTGAAGTGCTTGTAGCTTCTCTTTCCTCCTCACTTCTGGCTTTTCTTGTATTTCTGATCATGAATTATTTAATCTCAGACATGCATCATTGTTTTTGTTCTTTTTTAATGTTAATCTTCACAGGTCTAGCAGTCTTCCTAACAGGTGGTGAATTGGTTTGTTTATTACCAAAGCTGCGAGAGAAGATGAAAGTATCAGGAAAGCTACTTGCGAGGAACTATAGTTTTAGCAGAGTGGGACAAGGTGACTGCATTTACAGCAGCAAAATAAGCAGTACCCAGGAACACTGTGGAATATGACAGTATGATTGGCTATCCTGTTAAAGTGTTAGAGGCTTCTCAGGCACAATTCTGGCTTGCACCAGCTGGTGCTTGCACTGCTGCACTGACACTGGGTTTTGCCTGGGCTGACACATGGTGTGGTTTGACTTGAACATTTAAAACCAGGTTCAGCACAAAGAGCAGACTCAAGCAACTGGCATGTGGCCAGCATGAGGCAATGGGGTGCTGATACTGCAGGATCTTCATTAAGACGTTGACCTCATAGGCACTAAATCCCATCCAAAAAGAAGTGCTCTCCATTATGTAACTCTCTTTACAAGAACAGTAGCATGGTTGTGTCTCTGGGGAAGGAATACGTCAGACAGTAATGGACTGTGTGATCCATGAACTGTAAGTGGTGCAACAAACAGAGCAGAGTGCTAAGAAACAAATCTGAGCTGCACTGAAAGGTTGTTGCATGATGAGGCACTGCTGCTCACTTCGCCTTGGTCATCCTGTGCTTATCCTTCCTGAACTGGTGGTCATACTCTACCTGTGTTACTCTTGAGATACGCAATTAACCTCGCGATGCCATACAAGTAACTTCTACACAGCTACTAGAGGTACAAACCTAATCCTGGCCTTCTGACACCATGCAGAGCTCTCAGCATAGAGACTTGGTTGTGCACAGGCATTTCATCACAATTCCTGTGCTACTCATTGCCCACTGAGGAAAAATTGCTACCTCTAAGAAATTTTTCTGTGAGCATGAATAAAGTGTAGAGTGAGACTATGGTCAAAGCCAACCAACAGGAAGCATTAACCACAGGAAAGTATGTACCATTTAAGCCATCTGATTATGGCCAAGCATTGTCATAAAGTGTTTTCTAGCCTCTGTTCACCAATAGACACACTGTCTCAGAACTCTCAGCTCCACCCCAAGCTCTGAGATCATAGAATCATCGAATCATTAAGGCTGTAAAGACCACTAAGATCATCTAGTCCAACCATCAATCCATCACCACCACATCAGTCAACTGTGTCACTCAGTGCAGCACCTAACCTTTTCTTGAAATCCTCCAGAGATGGTGACTCCACAGACTGCCTCTGAGATGGCCAAGGAAGTCACAGCAAGTCATTTAGAAACACTTTCCCTCCTCAAGCAAAAAGCTTGAATGAATCAAGAGCCTTTCCCAGCATTGGCCTCTGCGCATCAACATGCGGAGCATTGTCAGGCCAAGGCATCATGCATATCTTGGAGCCAAGGGCAGCCTGGAAATGCAGGGACAATCATTTCTACCACCTTAGTCTGAGTGAAACAGATTTCATGCCACATTGCATTTTAACATGCTGCAGATGTAATTTAAATATCTCTACCATTCATTTAGCACTGCATGCTACACGTGTTGGGAAGTACTTTATTTTGCTGTCAGTTTGGAAAATGTAGGGGTAACAACAGCGTTTCCATTGAATAGCACCTATTGAATAGGGTACAATATATGATCAAAGAGCCCTCGCAGTTCCTTTTCATTAGTGGGAGTAACTGCTCGGCACTGCATCAATCTTCTTCTCCCTCTCCCCTTCCTCTAAAAGCGCCAAGTCATTTTAAAGGCACATTAAATTGCTAGAAGACTCCCATACAGATCCAGTCAGCCTGCTGCTCATTCGGATAAAGTTAATTACAGCGAAGATTAAAATCTACAGTTCTTGATTGGTGTTGTTGAGATTTGTAGAATTGCATTGTACTCAGAGAATGACTTGACAGCTCTGCTCCCTCCCTCTCTCAAGGCATGTGCCTTTTCTTTGTTGTTCTTTGTAATTGTCTTGTTGCCTCTTTGGCAGCGTGTCTGGTTAAGGCCCCTGAGTCTGGGTCAGTTACACATGTGTATAATGAGGGAAATTCTTCTGTATCAAAACAGGCCCAGTGTAAGTGCTATTTGTCACTTCAAGTTGGCCTTCTTACCGATGGCACTGGAAGATCTTCTGCTCCAGGAAACACCTCCAAGAACTGGGTCGTCCATCTGTGCTAGGAGAAGAGCTTGAAAACTTATAACAGGATCGTCTCTGGGACTCTGGGATTTGGTATCTTTGACCAGACACCCCTGGAAACTGTGCTGGAGGGAGGCAGCAACGAGAACATGACACCAGGAATGAATGACAGGTAAACCAGCAGTTCTGTTGGCCACTTGCTGTGAGCGGTGGAAAATTATATAAATAAAATACTTGTCTGGGTGAGGGCTTGGGACTGGTTCTCGTTTCAAGGTAGTGTGAATGTGAATTCTGGGGAAGGTGAGAAACTGAGCATAAATACCCCAAGAAACCCCTGGCGAGGGCTGGGTGTGTCAGGAGCATGTGGGATTTGGCATCTTATTTACGAGGTGTAGGATACTGGGTCATATGGAGGAAATATGGATTGTCATGCTGTCACACATATAACGTACCCAATGATTTTACATATTCCAGCAAAGTTAATTTAAAGTATATTCTTGAAGTACAGTCATTGCCCAGAAGTGCAGTTTTCCTTATTTAAGGATATTGCATTGAGCTTTCTTCCACAGATTAGCTGCCTGCGAGCTCTTTATCTTTGTATTTCCTGCAGCCATATTTAAACTCTGACTCTTCTGAGGTGACTACATGCCATGACAAACAAATTTTGTGCCCCTTGTGTGCGAGTAGGGCTGTTCTATGGCCAGCTGGTAAGAAGGGGGGAAGAAGGAAGCAGTACAAAATGCAGAATTGATTTGATGCTGCCTAAAGCCATACTTGTTTTTTGATGGATAAGAGCACATCAGGGGATACAGAGTACTTATTTGACATACATCTCCAGTCAGTAGATAAAGGAAGAGTTGCTCAAAATCACCATGTTTTAGGCTTTGAAAGTGAAAAGCAATGTCTAAAAGTGGAAGGAGGGAGCAAGGCAAGATTTCTTTAAAGGAGACTTAAAGAATCCAGCTTGAAAGGAAGTACTTAGTCTAAAAGTGGTTTCTTCTGCCAACTAGTTTGCTCCTATCTCCTTAAAATTCCATTCAGAGACTTAAAAATTACTACTGATATTTTCTAGGGCATCTCTGCTTTCCTTCACTCCCACCTTGGCTCTCCCTTGTGCATTAGGACATGTAAGCATTAAACTGTCACAAAACAAATGGCACCTTGAGCAATTTCCAGGCCATTGACTTGAGGTGCTACCTCCTGGCATACTGACTTTAAACTGTGTGTACTAGAGGGAGAAAACAGCAAGACACTGATGAAAAGTATTGGAATAGGAGGTGACTGCTGACTCAGAAATGATTTTGCTCATGCAGTCTTGGAGGTGACAGCCAGAAAGGCTACATGGGCTTCACTGAGCAGTCACTCCAGGCTTGCTGTTTAGAAGAGTAATTTTGCTATATATGTCTCTCCCTGTTATTGGTATTTGGCTTTCAGCATCTAATCTTAGAACAGTCATCCACTTCACCAAACCCCTCTGGGCAGCAATGTGTGTGTTTGGGCCAGCAGTCTGGATAACATAGCTACCTTGCTCTGCTTTGCCTGAGGTGACTCAGTGTCTGCCTGCAGAGACAAGGCAGGCTCTCCCTCAACTTCTCACTGTGGCAAAACCTGCACATGCTGTAATGCCCTAGGTTTTAGGTAAAGATGGTGTCCAGAGGGTCCTGGGTACCCTTCTTGGTTGGATGTCTGCAGCCACAGGGCTGTGGTCAATGGCTCTATATCTAGGTGAAGGCTGGTGATGTGTGGTGTACCCAGGGGGTCTGTCTTGGGACAGGTATTCTTCAAAATCTTTATCAGTGACACAGATGGTGGGATCAAGTGTACTGTCAGCAAGTTTGCAGATGATATCAAGATGAGTGGTGCAGTTGGGACAACAAAATAAGGGATGTCATCCAAAGGGACCTGGACAGGCTTGAAAAGTGGGCCCATGAGAACCTGGTGAGGTTCAACAAGGACAAGTGCAAGCTGTTACACTTGGGTTGGAACAATCCCAGATATGTATACAAACTGGCAGAACTCTCTGAGTGCAGCCTTGCTGAGAAGGACTTAGAGATTCTGATAGGTGAAAAACTTAATATGAGCAAGCAGTGCATGCTTGCAGCCCAGAGGGCCAAGAGTATCCTGGACTGCATCAGCAGAGGGGTGGCAGCAGGGTAAGGGAGGTGACTGGCTTTTTCTACTCTGCCCTTAAGAGGCATCATCTGCAGTTCTGCATCCAGGACTGGGGCCCTAAATACAAGAAAGACGTAGACCTGGAGTGAGTCCAGGATAGGGCCATGAAGATGATCAGAGGACTGGAGCTCCTTTCCTAAGAAGACAGGCTGAAGGAGTTAGGCTTGTTCAGGCAGGAGAAGAGAAGACTGAAGGGAGTTCTCATTGCAGCCTGTCAGTACTTCAAGGGAGCTTATAAACAGGAGGGAAATCAACTTTTCACATGGGCAGATAGTGATAGGTCAAGAAGGAATGGGTTAAAACTAATGAGGGGAAACTTTGATTAGATGTTTGGGGGGAATTCATTACTCAAAGAGTGGTGAGGTACTGGCACAGGCTGCCCAAAGAAGCTGTGGCTGCCTCAAGGCCAGGCTGGATAGGGCCCTGGGCTGCTTGATCTGGTGGGTGGCAGCCCATGGCAGGGGGTTGAAACTGGCTGGGCTTTAAGGTCTCTTCTAAATGAAGCCATCCTATGGTTCTATGGTACCTACTCTCTTCATTTCAGGTATGGCCTCAGGACTTTTAAATCTCTTTGGGCTTATCAAATCAGAGAATCAAAAGAAGCCTTTCCCTAGCCAATGAAGCTAGCTTGTAATTGGGAACCTTTAACTTCGTGCTTCCTCTATCATGGTGCTTGAAGTGAAAATGATAATAAACCGTGAACATCAAACCTTGTTTTGTGTAGTTCTTTGATCCACAGATGGAAAGTTATATAAATGCAAAACGCTATCATTATTTATAAAGAACACACAGTTTGCAGCTCCTTGCAATCTGGCAAGGTAGAAATAAACAGGAAGGCACAAATTTAGCACCATGATTTCACTGCTGGATCTAATGAGATGCAAGAAAAGGCTGGGATGACTTGAGTTTGTTTGAACACATGATGCTGTGGTACTGGTAATTGGCAAATACAGGAATAATTATGGAAAAACGAATGAAAAAAGAACATGATGTGTTAGATTCGTAGGTGATGAGAACTAACCTGACCCCTCTTGCTGCAGCAATCCCTGGGAGTATCTGTCAGTTCAATTTCCCTTATTATGCGAAGTCTTACTTCCAAAGAAATGTTTTAGAAGCTTTTAGAATGTAACTGAAGTAGCTCCTTTAAAGCAGTGCTGATCAACAGTATGCTGTGCAGTTATGCATTTTAAGCTGACTGCAGACTGAATGTCTCAGAAACTGAAATCCAGAAGTTACGGCTGAGAAAAACAGGTGGGAATGAAGTTGCTCCTCCTCTGCTAAAAGTGAAAGAGCAAATTCCACCACTTCATCCTGCCCTTAGGAAACAGTTCTCCCCATCCTGTCTGCCTGGTGCTGTGGGATCCCCCCTTTCCCTGTTTTGACCTTTTTTTTGCTACCAGTGAGGTGAGTTGGAAGGGAAGTACAAGCTCTCCATCCACATGGCTCAGCTCTTCGCCAGGGAGAACCCAAGTGAGTGCAGGAGGATAGCTCACCCAAGGCTTGCTCACCTCTTGTTTCCCTTGGGATGCTGCTGAATTTTCTGGTACCTGGGATGAGTAACTCAGTGTAAATACTGAAAGGTGAAAGCTGTGGGTTCCCTCACTGGTACACTACAAGACTCCCACCACACAACAAGGGAAGGTCGTGCTCCCCTTGGTACACTAAAACAAGAAACATATCTGGAGATGGATTGAACATCCCAGATTTGCTCCAGGAATGACATAGATACACAACAAGTTGTTTTCCAAAGCCTGAGAAGCACTGGGTCTCAGTCTAATGAACTTTGATCAGTCTCAAAGTTGGTCTTGTGGGGGGATATTAAGCAATAAACTTGATTAATTCATTTGTATTATGCTTGGGAGGGATAAGTGCTATGCGTTTTCAAAGAGATGCTTCAGTCTTTCATGGAAGTTCATATTCTCTGGATTCTGTGTTGTGCTATAGAGTAAGAAGCTGTATATTGGAGAAGAGATATTTTGTCAAGTGACTTTATGCACAGTGTTTAGGGGATACATTATTTGGAAAAACCCTTATTTGATCTTTTGATGCTCATCCTTTCTCATTCTGTGCCCCCCATTCAGTGAATAATTACCAACACTTTTTCTGAGTACAGGACTACCCGCTCTTATTTCTCAAAATCTGTTACGTATTGTGTGCATTTTACTGCCTGTATGATATATTTTCCATGAAGCTGTTCTTGCTTCTTTTGGTGCATGGATGGATGAATAGATCCAATAATTTTGGTTAAAAATGAACTCTTGTCTCTTACGGCCTTCTGAACAGCCTCCAAAATCTTGTCTGTTTGCACACATTGCTCTGGGTAACTTCTCAATTTCCCTCACACACTGTTGCTTGGGCTGGGAAAGGACATTGCCAGCTTCAGCAGCCTGGAGATGTCTTTGTGGACTCTGCCCAAAGGTTATCCCATATAAAGAGCAGGATATCTTCACCTGTAACTGATGGGTGGCTGCTGTGGCTGAAGGCCAACCTGGGTTCTGTCCATTATATGTTGGCAACAGCATTCATAAAACCTCATTTCCATTTCAGTGCCCCCAAATGGCCATGAGCTGTTTCAACAGGAAGGGGGAAGGAGAAGATATATATCCAGACAGGCAAAATCACACATCTCACTACTATTCCATGGAAGCTGTGATGTGACAGAAAACAATGTACAAAGCGAGTATTACAACCCTCTCCTGCTGTTATGTTTTTATTTGCTGTTCAGCTGGACTGAAATCTGGGAACATGGTCATGCAAAGGGCAGAGATGTTACTTCCACACCCTGCTGGGCCTCAGCTCATAGAGGACCACCTGTGAGAAGTGGTTTTCAGCATGCATTTGACTGCTTGCTCTTGCCAGTGGGCAGCAAGCTGAAATGACGTGTATGCAGCCTGAATCACTGTTCATTGCCAGTAAGCAGGCCCAGCAACAAATAACGGGTTGTAAAAAAATGCAGTACATCTCCACATTCATTGGCACGTATGAAGGTTGAATATGCAGAAGGATAACTAAATGCATGGAATGGCTTTTGCATTACTGCTCTTAAATCTGGGAAATCTACCTGATCATATGCTGAAGGCAGGTTCATAGACTCACTGCTCCAGCTGTAGCACTTTGCACTGCAGGTAGTTATCAGAGGATGACACACTCTCCTCCTGAAACAAATTCTGGGCAATTTTCCCTGGAGTCTTGGAATCCAAGCAGGCCATTTCTGCAGTGGGATGATAACTGGAAGTATTCCTAGTACTGGCACAGTCAGAAAAAAATCTATTTTACTGCTGCTACATTATGTAGCTGCCTTCACTACACAGGACTGAATCTCAGTTTTGACGAAATTGCTGTACTGGAATTACCCATAGCATCAACTGAGAGGAGGAATGACCTTATTCTACATTGTGGGGTCACAGAACCCTTGTTCAGAGGTGGTGTGGGAAAACTGCAGTGTTTTCCTGCCGACATCCGGTGGGGATTACAGCAACACATTCGGGTACCAGCCAGAACCAGTGGCTGCCCAAAGATGTTTCTGGCTTTGTAGACATCTCTGGTGGAGTTTTTCAGTCTGGGTCATTCTCAGCCCGCTACTATGTCAGACAGTGATTCCCCTTTCCATTCCCACAAATTTTTCTCTCCAGCCTCCACAACCCCCTTTACTGACTACAACTTTCAGAACTCTTTTGGTTATCTGCTCATATCCCCACAGTCACTGTTGAGACAAGTTAAGCAGATGGGTTTTTTTTTTCCCCAGTTTTCCTCTCAGCTCTGAGTGTTGTCCTGCTGGAAAGCACCTCCAGGACAAGAGGAATGTGACTTCCAGCTACAGGAGCAGTAAGCTGCTGCTACTGCTGCTGCAAACCAGTCATGTAACTTCTTTCTTCCAGGCTACCCCATGCTCCCATCCTAAGAAGTCTTCTTTTACCAGCTGAGAAAAGCTGCCATAGACAAAGCAGAGCTGCCTTACTCACCGTGGGTACTGCACTTTGGCACAACACTGGTGCCCAGCCCTGTCTTGTGCCAGTACTAATCAGGGAGGATGGAGGAGAGGATGAGCCTGCACAAGTGAGCAGTGACTCCTCTCTCTTGCAGCAGCCTCCAGACTATGGAGGCAAAGTTCTTACGGCTTTTTGTCATGTTGTATTTCATGGCCTGCTTATGTATGTATTTACTATCTATCACTGCTAAGGCTCCTTTGCTTCTACACTTTTCTGATTTTTCTTCCCTCCTTTTAATGTCTGTTACGGATCACTTTTTTTTTCCCCTCATGCTCCACATTTCCCTTGAATTTTTCATCTGAGATGGAACACTTTTTTTCCCCACTCCAGATTACAATCTCTCTAGGCCTGATGTTCTTTCTTCTCTACTCCTTCCGCTACTTGTGGCAGCTGAGATTTCATGACCAAAAAGGCAGAAACATAAATAAGCAAGGAAGAATCCCCAGAATGGCAGTAGGGCACAGCCAAAGTAATGAAGCTAAAAGGTTTGCCTTGCTGTAACAGCACTAGCACAGTGCTCAGCCTTGACTCCTGAGATATCATCACGGTCTGCTGAGGCTGTAATTGTAATGATGTCTCTTTCTGTGGGGTTGGTCAGCCATAGCTTGTCTGCTTAAGCTCTGTGAAATGGTTTATTTATTTATTTTCCATAAAATAAATGTTCCTAGTTAAAGGCCATTGTGTGCAGAGATATAATGCCTACAAGACCACATTGCACATTAAAAAAATCCAGATGCAAAAATTCATAGATCACAGAATAATAGAATGGCTTGGAAGGGACTTTTAAACCCAGCCAGTTCCCACTCTCTCCATGGGCAGAACTGCCCTTCACCAGCTCAAGTTGCCCTGGACCCCATCCAGCCTGGACTTGAACCTCCAGAGATGGGGCACCCACAGCTCTCTAGGCAGCTTGTGCCAGCACCTCATCGCCATCTGAATAATGAATTTCTTCCTAACATCTAATCAAAATCTCCCTCTTTTAGTTTGAAACCACTCCACCTTGACCTATCTGCCCATGTAAAAAAAGTTGATTTCCCTCTTGCTTATAGGCTCCCTTGAAGTACTGGAAGGCTGCAATGAGGTCTCCCCATAGCTTTCTCTTCTCCAGGATGAAGGAACACAGTTTCCTCAGCCTATCTTCCTAGGAGAGGTGCTCCAGCCTTCTGATCATCTTCATGGCCCTCCTCTGGACCCACTCCAACTACTCTGCATCTTTCCTGTGTCAAGAGATACTGCATAGTTGCTAGAAAACTCAGTTTACTGAGTAATGTCTCTGCTGATAATGTTCGGAGAGCTTTTGAAATAAAATGGCATTTGCAAATATCCATGTCTCTTAATCCAAAATCTTTATGGAAGGCTGTATCTCCAGCAAATATTCTTCCCAAGTTATAGCTGCAAATGATTGCTGATTTGTGAAACATACCCCTAATAAAAAGCAGCACGTAGATGGAGCACTTTCAAATCTTTCTCCCTAGCAATTTGCAAGGATTCATTTTGTAGTCCCAATGTTTGTTCCTGATCCTACTTCTAAGTGCCAAACTGGCAGTCCAGCTACATCCTGCTCACTGTCACAAACATCCTAGTGGCTCCTGGACCCAAGGTCTCCCAGCCAACCCAACAAGCAATGTGCCTGCTTCATTGGAAGATTTTGGTTTTGCCACCTGGAAGGTGACATCACCTTGAGGTGGTGCCCTGGAGAGGGGGCAATCTGGCTGCTCATGTGACACAGACATCTCTGAACCAGTGCCATGGTTGACTGAGTGGTGAAACAAAACATGTGCAGAGCCTGAAAAACAGTGGGAAAACAGGAAGGGCCGTTCGTCAGCTGTTACAGCAGCTGCCATGTGTCGTATGCGGGATGGAGCTGCATGGACAAGAATCCTGTTGAGATATGCTGAAATGGTTTGTCTTCTGACTGGTATTCTCTTGCACAACACTGAATTCCTTAGCAGGCCCTCACTGGCTTTGTAAATGCACAGCCATGCTCACACGCACAAAATTACACCTTGTAAAATTTTGAGCCGTGTATGTTCACATGTGAGGCAGGCTGACTAATCAGGTTTGCTAATGGAGAGTTCTCTGACTCTACTTCCATGACTCAGCAAAGAGGCATCTGAAATCACACAGAATTGCTGAACCACGGGGTTTGGAAGGGGCCTCTAGAGATCATTGAGTCCAGCCCCCTGTTAAAGCAGGTCCCCTACACCAGGCCACACAGGTAGGCATCGAGATGGATTTTGAATACCTCAAGAGTAGGCTCCACAATCAGCTCTCTGTCACTCTGTCAGTGAAGAAATTCTTCCTTGTGTTAATATAGAGCTTCATGTATTCTAATTTCTCCCTGTTGCTCTCTGTTTTATTGCTGCACACCATCAAAATACTCCAGTGACATTTTCTGTGACCTTTAGGATTCATGTCATATGAGCTGCTTGCCTTGGTGGGTGGCAGTGCAGGGCAGGCTTTGTGGAAAGACACAGCTGAGCTGCAAAGCTTGTGCATGATGATGCATGCTATAGATTTTGGTGAGGTGCTGGCACAGGCCACCCAGAAAAACCATGGATGCCCCATCCCTTAAGGCATTCAAGGCCAGGTTTGATGGGGCCATGGGCAGCCTGATTTGGTGCCCACGACAGGGGATTGCAGTTTGATGATCTTGAAGGTCTCTTCCAATATGAATCATTCTATGATTCTATGATTAGTGCTTCATAATGAGTCAAGATAGATGTACATTTTGTGTTTTGGAGATACACACTAATAATTTGCTACTTATTTGCAATGCTGGCTGCAGATATGTTGGCTATTTTCCCAGGTATTCTTCTAAAACAACAACAAAGAGAAGCCTCAGCCAACCAAGTGCCAGCACATCCTTAAAATGACCCTGCAGATTATCTTGTTCTCTGGAAATGCCTTTGCATATCGGATCATGTACTGCACCCACAATCCTAAAGGTAAAGTGGGGCTGAATTTGTTTCTCTTTCCAGGAAATCAGAACTGCCTTAGGAGTCTCAGGTCTAATGCTAAGTTAATACTGATTTCTCCCTGTGATGGAACACCTTGTTGCCACTGACTGTATAGACAACAACAACAACAAAAAAAAAAACAAAAAAAAAAGGAAAGAAAAGACTAAGAGAAAGAGAGATGTATTTCCTATTTCAGTTTAGAGCACTGCATTATAAAAAAAAACCAAAAAAAACCCAAAAAACTATAAAAATGCACAATTCCACATGAAATGGAGAGGTTTGTTTGTGCTTCAGATGGGCCTCAATCTGGCTCCAGATTCCTGGGTTGATTTAAGAGCTTTCTCTTTAGCAGAAGTGTTTATCACAGGTTGATAGCAGGTTAGCCACTCAGAATTGGAGCTGTCTGGGGAAGATTGAGTGGAATAACTGATTTTTTTATCAGACACAGTAATTGGGGAGTAATGGAAAAGGAGAGTCTAAAAGAAGAAGGACCTAGAAATTGAGGAAATATAAAAGGGAGGAGTCCCTTGGGGGCAGATCATATCAATTGAAGTGGAGGAAATATATAGGCTTTTCTGTCCTTCTGGCCACGAAATGAAGAGGAGAGTAAGAAGTATGAAGAGAAGAATAAAGCTGAATTCTGATATCATTCACTCCACTTTCAGATTAACACTCTACTGTCTTGTGTAACAGAGAGTCAAATGGAATGTCTTTCCTCTCCTCGGGGGCAGGAAATTGTAACTCCACTGCAATAAAAGCAGTTCATCAGATGAAAGGCTGATAGTAGTGAAGAGGTGAGACTGGCTGATCACAGAATCATAAAGTCAGAGAATGGCTTAGATTGGAAGAGTCCTTTAAGATCATCCAATTCCAAATCCCTGTCATGGGCCAGGCTGCCACCCAGCAGCTCAGGCTGCCCAAGGCCCCATCCAACCTGGTCTTGAGTGCCTCCAGGGATGGGGCACCCACAGCTTCTCTAGGCGTCCTGTGCCAGTGCCTCATCACCCCCTGAGTGATGAATTTACTCGAAACATCTAACCCTGGCATGTCTAATCCATGGCCTGCATGAGGCTCAGCACAACTCGCAGTGCAGCCCAGCCTCTGCTGTCAAGCCATAGCAGTAGTTCTCTGCCAAGCAGCCTAGTCCCTTGTAGGGTGAATAACCCAAAAGAATAGCACCCACAGAAAACAATGGAGGTGGATAGTATATTCGGTATGGCTTATCTGGATGGTATACAGACAACCAGTAAATAAAGGCTCATCTGTTGCTGATGGTTGAGGCTTGCCCAGGACTCCACAGGGGAGGAATTTCCAGTAAGAGATACTTCCGTAGTGCTGGTCAGCCCTTAATTGGGATTTGGGAGATGGGAGAGGTGGGGCCAGACTCCATCCCTTCTGGTCACACAGGTGCATTGCCTTCACCTGTGCTCCTGTGGCTGACTCAGTGCTCACCTCAGGTGATCAATCAGTGGTTCAGGCCGTGATTTTAATAAAAAAAAAATAAAAATTTAAATAAGTTTTGTTACTTACATACATTAACAATATTATATATTTAATGAAGGCTGACCCAAAAGTAATGCCTCCTATTTTGTTCTGTTGGCCCATGGCATAAGAGGTGGATATTGATGGGATGGCAGTAGATGTTGAACCTTCCCACCAATATCTCTTTACATGTTGTTGCTGTAAGAGAGATGGCAGCAGAGGAGCAGTCTGACAGAATGATGTCTGACATGGAAGTGCATGTGAAGCGAAGATGTGTCACTAAATTCCTCCATGCAGAAAAATGGGACCCACTGACACGCACTGATGCTTGCTGAATGTTTGTGGAAACCAAAGAGTGGATGTGAGCACAGTGAGGCTGTGGGTGGTGTGTGTCATGATTGGCAACAGCAACAGTGGGTCACTTTTGGTGGTAAAAAATTTTTACAAGTGTGATATGAGGGCTCTTGTTCATCGCTGACAAAAGTGTACCGCTCATGGTGGTGACTGTGTGGAGAAACAGAGTTTTGTAGCTGAGAATTTATCATATGGTGTTATTGTGCCCCAGTCCTGGGTGCAGTACTCCAGATGGGGCCTCATGAGGGCAGAATAGAGGACAGTCCCCTCCCCCTCCCTGCTGGCCACCTTTTTTTTGATGCAATTCAGGATACTTTTGGCCTTCTGGGCTGCAAGTGCAACATCTTGAGAGCACCAAACATCTGAAGTACTTTCGCCATGTGCTAACATGCACAAACTTGGTACAAGGTAGAAATAAGTCCTCTAGCCCCATCCATATGCAGTCCGCATGGATAGTAGCTGTTTCCTTCAGCCTTGGGGTGGCATTGCAGTGTTGGCTTAACAAGAGGTGCGGCTGGATGGCACTCCCTGATACGGATATGTGCAGAGTAGCACTGGCCACTGCCAGGAAAACAGAGGTAGATACTAAGCAAACAGTGGCTTTACATACAGCCCCTGCAAACTCACCCAATCCCTTCATTAGAGCTGGCCTTTGGACAATTTGCTAGTAGTGTCTTGATCCTGACTTGCAGCAAGGCTGACTATTCTAGTCTTTTAAAGTGTTGGTCTGTTCTCAGTGATGCTAGGAAGTCTTACAAACTATTCCTTTCTATCAGGTACGCTTATGCTCCCTACAAAACATCTTTGTTGATTTATGGCACCTTTCAATATCCCATGTCGCAGAGATCCACTACTTTCCACAGGGGAAACTTATTACAAAAAGGAACTCATTATCACTACCTTGTAGAGTTTCCTGAGACTTTACACATTATTTTTTTCCTTTATCCCTAGTTATACTTCTATTCCTTCCTGTAATACTGCTGTCCCTCCTTTATCTCTGACTACATGTCAGTAATTATCCCATTTATTTTAGTCACTACTTAGTGAACTGATCCACACTTTGCTCTTTCCACTTTTCCTTGTAATTAGACGTCTTCATTCCAGTAATCAATGTATATTGCTCTGTCAATAGCTTTTGGTTATTGAAGTGCTCAGAACTGAAAATAGTAGTTTAGGTGTGGTATCTATAGAGAAAGAAGAGCAGGGCTTGCTGCTGTATAATGCACACAGTACTTCTGTGCATAGAGAAGGGTGTTTTATTGCTTGCCAAAGTCATGTGCAATTTGCCCTCTATTATGACCCATAGTCATCATCCAGTGTTACAGCTCTCTTTCCCATTAACCACCTGTGGTTTAGGTTATTTTCCTCCCTCCCTATCTCCCTTGATCCCCTCAGATACATTTTTTGCCAAGCTGACTATTTCATTTCGGTAATTTCTTCCCATTGTTTCAATTTCTCCTGTTCTCAGTTTGTAATTTTTCCTCCTTGGCTGCCTTTGAAAGCAGGTTCTCACATCCTCTTTGCTCATTCCTCCAAACTGTTCCAAATCTTTAATGAAGATATTAATGAAACCAGAGTAAACAGTGAAACAGTAGCGGGCTCCCTGCAACTCCCCTCCTGATGCTTTCTTTACTGGGCACACACCAGTGCCCGTGGCCTGTAGCCAGCCTTCATGCTCTATCATGTCCACATCTATGCCCTCTTGGATTTGTTCACCACTGTAAGAATCTACAAAATGCTCTACAAAATGCCATCCATATCAGATTGACATAATGACATCTAGTGAATTTTCATTCTCCATCATCATCATGTTGGCAAGTGTGTCAGACAACAAGCCTGTGTGCCCTGGAGGGTTTAGTTATTTCCCATCACACCTAACCCACAGTGCTCCTCTGTATTCTTCTCTTGGCAGCCCTCTTGCTTTACTTGTGCTCCTCAGCTTTGCTTCACAGCATTTTTCTCTGAAGCCCTTCACAGTTTTTCACACACTGATATATACATCCTCAACCTGTGGTGTACACAGCCCTTTCAGGTTCCCCTCCAAGTTCTCTGCAGTTTACAGAACCAGAGCCCCAGCTGCTATAAATTGTCATAGCACCACAGAAGTCAATTGAGCTATGTGATTTGTTCACCAGCTGGGCATCTGGCTTGGATTTTATGAAAGGCTATTTGCTTGGACTGCAAATAGGGCACTGAACATCCCTAGGGCCAAGTGAGCTTTGGGGAAGAAAGTAGAAAATAGAATAAGCTATTGCAGAATAAGCCAGCTCTAGCAGCCAAAGGAACTGGAGGAGGGCCAGATAAGACAGAAAAAACTGTCATCAGGGGCCTCTCTACTCTGAGCATGACACCACTTTACTCCCTGTGGTGGTCTCTGTCCTTATTTTGATAGGCCACCCAACTCTCCCTTACATGAACTCTTTTTCTTAGCATTGTCACCTCTCATTTGCTTGTGCTACTGCAGTACATCTGCTCAGATAGCAGAGATGTGTGGTACACATGCCTAAAAGACCTGAAGCTTACCCTTGAAATCTGAACATGGTCTGCAACAGGTGGATGCAGGCAAGCAGCAGAATGCCACTGTCAAAAAACAGGAGAAGTGTGCTGCCCAGGGAAGTTGTGGAGTTCCTGTCCCTGGAGATGTTCAAGAACTGGGTGGATCTGGCAATGAGGGACATGGTTAGTGGGCATGATGTGGATGGGTTGATGATTGGACTTGATGATCTTAATGTTCTTTTCCAACCTTAATGATTCTATGATCTCATGATTCTAAGCCCTAAGTGCTGTGAAAATTGCCAACATGAGGTCCTCCTTCCTTTATCTGCTTCTCTTCCTTGCTCAGGTCATGTTGTTCTATGTTACCCCTTTTCTTTCAGTGCATCTCCATCTGAAAACATAAATCCACAAAGATTTATCTCTCAGAATGATAAAATAAAAACAAAACTGTGACACTGATCTGACATTTGCTTCTCCCTGCCTGTGTGTGCATTCTTCCCTGTTAGCCCTGCACTTTTCCGGCCTGGACCACTGGGATTTGTAGGCAGAAATGATACTTACTGAGACCCTTGGCATATTTTAACACCTCTTCAAGGCAAGTCTGCATGGCAATGGCAGCCTTCCATGACTTGTCATTACATTAAGTTGAGGTATTTCCAAAGGGTTAGTCAGATTTCATTTATAAGTTACTACAAAGAAAGATAACAATAAGCATGCCTTTTGTCTGTAGTTATCAGTTTGTATCCCCCATTTTTCAATGAGGAAAATGAGAAGCAGGTAAAGATACCAATGGAAAAACAACTGGAAAAGAATTGAAGTTGTTGTAAAATGGGGGTCAGCCTCTTCTCCCAGAAAACAGTAACAGGACAAGGGGGAATGGCCTAATGTTGTGCCAGGGTAGGTTCAGGTTGGATGTTAGGAAAAATTTCTTCTCAGAAAGAGTGGTGCTGCACAGGCACGGGCTGCCCATGGAGATGGCGGAGTCACCATCCCTGGAGGTGTTCAGGAATTGTGTGGATGTGGCACTGAGGACGTGGCAGTGGGTATGGTGGGGGGTGGGCTGGCGGTTGAGCTAGCTGATCTTAGAAGTCTTTTCCAACCTTTGTGATTCTCTGATTCTGTGAATAATCCAGGTGCTGTTTGTGAAATCCCACTACTACTGTCCTAGAGATCCAGATCTCTGGAGGGCCTGCGTAACTCCCAGCTTGCCTACCCTTAGCTCAGGAACCAAGTGTCCTCACTGAGCCCTTGCATGTATGGTGGTCAGAACAGATCTAGGTGCTCTTCTGCTTGCTGCCAGCCTTGTCTGCTCTTGACCCTGAGCAGAAACTACATCTCTCTCTCTGGAACAGGGTTCTCGCTGTTCACCTCTAAGAAATAGTTTATACTTGAGAAAGAGAAAAGCTGAGGCTTCTAGCAATCATTAGGAAAGCGCTGAAGCATATAAGCTGTAGGGTTGTTGGTCATTTGGGCAGTCCCCAAGAGGCATTCGTGTAGATGGGAGGGTGAGAAATGTGCCTTACACAACATATGTAAATGGCAACCAATTTTTCTTTTTTTTTTCCTCTCTCCTGAGTGCAAAAGGCCTATAAAACAATTAGAGCTTAAAATTGGACTCCTGGCAGAGAATGAGAGAGGGAGTTTATGCCTTGTTAAGTGTAATCAGTCTGGTGATAAGGGGACAATTTCAGCTGTGTGAGATATAATTACATCATAAACTCCACATTACAAACAGGGCAAGCAGAGGTGAAAAGGTAAAGAGGAAATAAACAATGATGCCCTTTGGGGAACGTGACAGAGGAGACATTTCTGAACACCATTTTCCTAAGAGAGAAACTTTTCCATAGGGAATGGGAGCTGCAAGCACGCAGGAAGGATGCATTCTGGAGCTAGCACTTGTCCTGGTTCTTCCAGTAGTTTGAAAGAGGAGCTTTGCTGTTGCTACACCCGAGATTTCACATCTACCAGCTGGAGTGGGATGTTTCTTTGGGTCAGTTAAATATTAAGCATATTTCAGAAAACAGACAAACGTTTCTTTGTAACCTGAAGCTGCAGGAAAGCATCTGCTACTATGATGCCAGTTGAACTATGATGACAGCCAACTATAAAGAGAAAGGTAACACAGAGAGTTTGGATTGTAGCTCAGCTCAGCTCCTTGCTGTGGAGGACAAGGCTTCCTGAAGGAATGTGAACATGCAGGTCTGAAGTAGATCACACACAGGTCCTAAATCACACACATGATCCTCAAGATGTCTCACCACGGGGACATCTGGCAGGTGATGACAAAGCACCAGCTTGTCCATCTCCCAGGCTACCTGCAGCAGCAGTAGGAAAGGGTCCCTTCCTATATGTAGCTCATCAGGCATGGGTGCCCATGGGAGCCATGCACGAAGGTGGCTTGCCTTGGAAGCCAACTCTGATCAGCCACATCTGAGGATGTGCCCCAGAAATATAGCTCTGAGCAACAGTTGCTTCTTGGGTCTCATCAGGAAAAAAAATAGGGAAGGAACGTATACAATATGTCACCCTTTGCCACTTTTGTTACATATTTTTAGGTATAATGTTTTGAAATGAAAATGGAAGGATGAAAGAGAAGCAGCACTATGTGGTGGACATCAGTTTATTTGTTTGAAAACAGGGTTTGGAAATTCAAGATTTCTCAGTTTAAGGATTTGAATTACTGGTAAAAGATGATAATAATTCTGGGAAATTCTTGTTTTATAGTTTTTCTCTCTCAACAAATAGATGGGAATTTTTTAACTGGTTGTGTCAGAAACTTTGGTTCCCATTTCTGTTTTTGCTGCTCTCAACTCGTGTTATAGATGAGAGAACTGTGCCTAGTTCTGAGGCCAGGTGCAGCTTCAGTCTTTTCGTGTCATTATGTGCTCGGTAGTGATAGATAAATCACTTAACCTTTCCATGACATACTTCCCCATCTGTAAAATGAGGATGATAATCGTATTTGCTTACTTTACAAAAGTGTTAGAAGAATGAATTATCACTGTTTTTATAACCATTTATATCTCTCTCTGGGGCAAAGACTGCTTTTTCTTCTATGCTAATGTAAAAGCATAGTCCTGCTCTTTAATGGGAGTCCCTAAGTGTTATTATGACATAGAAAGATGAAAATTAAATATAACTTTTGACAATGTAGAAAACAGAGTAGGTTAGATTAAAAGAGATGGAACTTACCTCTTTTTTCAGTGCTAAAGAGATGAACAATTAAGTATAGTGACATTATCCTGAAATATAACCCTATCTCAAAGTGGGTGGTGTAACCCTCCTCTGGCAACCATTCTTTTGCAAAGGACAGAGAAAAATGATTAATGTTTATACAGTTCCATGAACAGATAATTTTATTACTTAGATTAGAATGCTTGAAGTCTTTGAACAAGATCAAGTTGCATTAAGAGCTTTGCAACACCGAAGCTGGAAATGGTCCTCACCCTAAAGAGCTTGAGGTTAAAAGAGACAGAGCAGGAACTTAAGGTTAAAAGCAACAGTCTGTGTCAAAGGAAGTGGAGACATGCATGTCCAAGGATATACAACATGTCACTGCCAGACATGGAGATTCCCAAGCTTATGTTATTTTAAGTCATTCATGCTGCTGCTTCTATTAAATATTATTCATGCTCTCATACTGCAGGTTACTTCCATTCACCTAGGCTAAGTATTTTTCTTAGGAAGAGGCATGAATATGCACGGAGTGGCTATTTTGGAAACTCACTGAACATGCGTGGAAAGGAGGTCCAACATGGCTATAGTGCAACCTTGGGTAGTGCTCAGTGCTAAGACTTCCACACGTCTCAGAGCCAAATCAGTCATGAATAAGCTCAACACTCACTGACATTACATTTAAAAGGACTAATTAATCCCTGTTGCTTGTCACCCTCCCTTGCCTTAGAGAGGGTATTTTTGGTCATTTTCTTGAAGCAGTAGCATCACAGTTTCTAAGAGCCTTAGGCACCTTGCTGGGTTTGGCTTTCCAGAGTGTTTAAGGAAAATTCATAGCCTGGAGTATGAGCCCCTGCCTTTCCTGCCAAAGCCACCACTGGAAAATGTTGGAGATGGGGTTGTTGGGGGAAATACTAACCAGACAGGACATCATAGAGTGCTGGAAAAACCTTATCTGAATGTGATCAGCTCTGGGCTGTGAAACACAGTGAGACCTGTTAGACAGTTCTTGGTATTTACTTGATAGAAAGTCAAACCACATCAGACAGCCCCACAGCAATGTGCCATGCACCATTGGTATTTTGTGTCTAGAGAAACAAAAGCAGAGAGCAGACTCAGAGGGTTATGACTGCCTACCATGGGATGCATGGTCTCTGAGGGGGAGCAGGCAGTGCTACCTCATGGGTGCTCTCAGCACTATGGTGTCATCCTGCTCTGCCTTGTTCCTAAACTCAAAGTTGGATCAGGTGATCTTCTCATCACCCAGAACCATACTTCCTGCCAAGTGATCCATTACCACTGGAGGATTTGTCAAGGATGGCCTTGACAAGAATGTGAGCATTACAAATGAGGTGGCAGTGAACCATGAGGCTGAAAGAGGGAGAAGTGAAGATGGCAA
The DNA here is from genome assembly GCA_013399175.1 of Odontophorus gujanensis. NCBI lineage: Eukaryota > Metazoa > Chordata > Aves > Galliformes > Odontophoridae > Odontophorus > Odontophorus gujanensis. The sequence goes on along the minus strand of VXAB01004344.1, from coordinate 60,322 downwards.
GCAGTGATTGTAGAGGCTGCCTGCACAGCTGCTGCACCCACAGCAGGAGAGAAGAAGAAAATGCCAAGGACCTCCACATAGCCTTCAGTCATATCACCCTTGTGTAAAGTACAACTGTCCACAGAAAATGTAGAAAGAAATATTATTGGTTGCATGCTTTCAGAAATAAACAAACAAACAAACAACAAGCTCAAAGCTCAGAAAAGGTCTGGTGTATTTTTGTCACCATTAATCCTTGCCCAGCTTGGCAGCCTACACTTCTTTGTTTGGCACCACACGGTCAGCAGAGTGTGCAGAGTACAGGATGCCAGGAGCACTGCACACTGAGCTTTGCATGCAGAGGTGGTGCTGCACATCTTTTGCTTCTCGCAATCAGCAGCTGAAGGAGTGTGATAAACCTGAATGCCACAAGAAAGCCAAATGAGGTGTGGTGAGATCCCTGATGCCATGCTTGAATTGGGGCTGGAGACCCCTGCCACGTGTGCTCCCTGCTCTTTCCACAGAGGAAAAAGCAAAGAAATTCTTTAATAAACAAATAATTCTGACAGCAGCTGGAGAAGAGCCCAAAAAGTTGAAATCCACCATCAGCATGGGAAAGGAACAAAGAGAGAAATAATGGCACTCAGTCTCAACACAGCTATTTCTTGGCAGGAGACTAGTGTCTGCACAATTCAGATAACTTCCAGAGAAAGTAAGTGCTATCAGAGCTCAGTGCAGAGGAGTGAGGGGCTTGGAGACAAAGGGCCCAGTCCTTCTGCTGCCCCTCAGGGAAAAACTATGCTTTCACTGCTCACACTTGCATGTCTGACCCCCTTGCCTCCCCACACTCTCCTAACATCACCAACAGTGCATGGAGATCTCTATCTTTCCACTTCAAGATGAAACAAGGTGCTGTAGGAAGCAATGCCTCTGGGAGCAAAACTGAGTCTGACAGCTAGGCCATTGCTTCACTCCCTGAGCTGCTGTCTGATGGGTAGAGATCACAGATCAGCACAATCAATCCTGGTTGGGCATGTAGTTCTATAGTTGACTTTTCCTTATTTCAAAGAATTTATCTATGTTATCTGAACATAGTTGATACACACTAGATATGAGCACTCAGGTCTTTTTTAACCTAGCCCAAGACAAAAGTTGATATATTGCTTTGGCTATGAGTGTTAAAAGGAGTCTGCCTTTGGGCTGAAAACAAAACCTCGGGAAACCCTTAAAAAAACTCCCAGCAGTGTCAGAAAAATGACAAGAGACTGAAGCAAGGGCTTTATAATGGAGTGACTCTTTCAATCAATTGGTGTGAGTTAATTAATTAATTGCTGCTGTTGTGATGACATTCCCTCTGGCTGAGTAATCAGGAAATCAGCCACCTGAGGCTCTTAGGTAGTTAATTGCCTTAAACTTTGTTAAAGCAGAATGATAATACCATTTTAAAAATGCCATCAGTGCACATTTCATCTCTTCTGGGATCTTGCAAACCAATTCTTCATTTTGCAGAGCAAATCCTTTTGAGTTTTACTTGGAACAATTGAATAATGGAGACAGATGAAGTGGAGAAACAGGGAGCAAACTGAGAAGCGTAAGTTCTATACTATCTGAAACATAAGGTGTACTCATCAAATTGAAATACTTCGAAGCACTCTGCAAACTTTCGGTGCCCATCCAGACCCCTGTGCTTGAAGTACTTTCCATCTGGCAGGGAGCGGAGTTTCCCTGGTCTCCCTGAACCTCCCAGTTGCTTGTCTCTTTGAAGCCTCTTATGGAAACCCTTCTACTTTTGTTAAACCTGATTTTATCTTGAAGTGTTGGCAGAAATGAGAGAACTATTCTGGGAAGAAAAGAAACCCTATTCCCCTCCTTTTCTCAACAGTTTCTCAGGCTGAAGTTGATGTTCTCTGTGCTTTAGACCTCCCCCCCAACCGAGTTCTTCACAAGACCTTTGGCAGAGAGTCAGTGCAGTCAGTGGAAATGGGTATTTTTGGATACAGCTCCTCCAGGCTTCCCTTTAAGGAGGAAAAGCCTTTGAAAGATGTCAAACTGTCCTGAAGCAAAGCTAGTCCTCTCCCAGCAGTGGCAAAATCACTGTCAGGTGAGCAAAGGCTGAACTTGTTTTGTGTCTGGCTGCCTGCTTCTCAGGCTGTCTGTCTCTGTGCTATCTGTGCACATTGTCCTTGTTTTTGTGTGGCTGCAACACCGCAGTCTTCTCTAGGAGTGCACCTTCACTTCTCCTGCCTGGGGCTCAATCTGTACTCCACAATGCTTTGACTTCCTGCCAACTGATGGAGAGAAAGAGAATGCCTGCTTGGATGTCAGCACCCTGAGGACTCCACAGCCAGAGCTTGGCGGAAATCTTCACCTTTTCTTGATATTTCTATTTGGCAACAATCCACAAAAAAAAAAAAAAAAAAAAAAAGGAGAAAAAAAAAACANAAAAAAAAAAAAAAGCTGGAAGAAAGAAACCAACTGAATAAAACTCAACTTTACCCCTTTAAAGTTCATACAGAAGCAGCAAGCATACTGAGGACCAATGATATCCATTCCCATCATTTTTGTCAGCTGTTTTACAATGATTATTCATTTTTTTGTTTGTTTGTTTGTTTTTGTTTTCGTTTGTTTTTTTTTCCTTTTTTTTTTCTTCTGTCAGAGAAAAGCTTTTAGAGTCCTGCTATTTTAGCATAATTCAGGGTTTGTTAAAAAAGAAAAGAGAGTCTAGCTCTTTAAATGATGGAGGAAAGCTTGAAATCATTAGTCCTACAGCCTCAGAAAAGAGAATAAAACCAAAAGAGGCTTGTGTTTTAAGTGACAGTTTTAAATATTGCGAAGTTTTTATAGAGGCAAATTTACAATTTTCATAGAATCAATTGAGCTGGATGAGACCTTTAAAGGCCATTTGGTCCAAATCCCTTGCAGTGAACAGGGACACCCACAGCCAGAGCAGGGTGCTCACAACCTCTTCCAGCCTGACCTTAAGTGTCTCTAGGGAGGGGGCATCCACTACTTTTTTGGGCAACATGTGTTAGTGCCTCATCGTCCTTATTGTAAAAAATATCTTTCTTATATCCAGTCTAAATCTCACTCCGTTTAGTTTGAAGCAATTTCACCATTTTCTTATTACTTGTGCCTGGCAAAACTGTTTTTTCCTTCCTCTACCAACATCAAGTGTTCCTGGCTTCTGGGGACCATTTGGTGAGGTGATTACAAGGTTCGGTTTGCCAGATCTCCCCACTACAGTCTGAAATGGACTCTCAGTGAGGGACGTCTCTGTCCTCAGATGCAAACAGCCGTTCATCCCTTCTATCTTATCTCTCAGCCACTTTGTGGGAGTGCATACATGTATTATTAAATATAAATACAAACCCCAGGCACACATTTTTATCCTTAAGTAATAAAATCTAATGGAAGAATTTACAGTCGTGGGCTATAAAACAATAATAGTTGTAAAATAATTTAGCAAGGTTCAAATACAGGTGAAAGGAGAAGTTCAGAAGTTCAGCATTTAAATATGTTTCCTGGCAGATTCCTATGACAAACAGAAAATGCCCTACTGACGTGGTACCAGTAATGAAAGCCCAGTACTATTCTCAGCTCTCTGCGTGTATTTTTGAGACCACGGTTTGTTCAGATTTATTACTTTTAATGTACCCTTTCTAAAGATGACATTATTTAGTAGGGTAGTGATGAGGACTGTTGAAAAGGTCACTAAAAAGGAAACAAGAATCCAAACTTTTGCTTGTTGCCTCTGCAGCCCTGTGTAAAGAGAATCAACTTTCTGTGTGAAACATGACACTCGTGGACAGTGCTAATGGAAACCACTGGTATTACTGGAGAGAAATGGGTGGTGCAAGTAGGAGTGGGCTGTGTTTTTACTGGCACCTAATGCCCCTCCAAACAGACTTAGATGTTATCATTAAAAGGCTTGCATGTATATTGCTTATGTTGCAGTTTCTATCACTTCTAGCAATTAGTGATTTGTAGCAACTACAGTTATAAGCCATTCCAAGTTGGGCAATAATGACTTTGCTACGTCATCACCATGTCAAAGAAGAAAATGCCTGCTCTGTCCTTGAGAGTTTGAGCCTGTCTTCTTGTGCCTCTTTTGCTTATGGCTTTAAGGAGCACACAAATGAAAGCAAATAGAACCTAGTTCTTAGAAACAACATGTAGCACATGTCACAGAGCTGGCCTGAAACTCCAAGTCCCTTCTGCTGAGTGGTGCTGACCCAAAGCATTGAGACGTAAAACATATAGGAACCCTCTGAGCTGCACTATTTAACATTCTGCCTGAACCTTGCCCTAATGATGGCAGCAGGTGATGAGTTATAAGGTTGCTCACTGGATAAGAAGATAACTTTGCCCCGTGCTTCATTTCGTAATTATTTTTAAAGAAGAAATGATTAGAAGGTGTGAGAGCTCCTAATAAACAGAGTGTACTTTCTCTCAATAAAACAGACTCCATTTCTTCAGGGAGCATTTCCAGCATTCTGCTAGCAGAAGGGAGATAGCTGTGATACGTGCAACACAAGAACTTCAGCATTGCTTGGTCCTTGACACTTTTTAACTTCATTAACCTTGGCAGTCTCAACTGCTTACAGAAAATGAAGACTGTGCTCCCAGACAGGCCCCTCTTAATGGCATATCTGAAAATATATTGCCACTGGGAGAAGTGAATTTGTCTGATGATCTCCACTTTGTCTCCCTGGGATCTCCAGGTAGCCTCATTTCCTTGAGGGGACGGCTCTGCTATCTAAGCACTGCTGCATGAGGCAACTGAGTCAAAAAAATTCCTCCAGCTTCATCAGCAGCCGAGCAGAAGCACTGCATATAGAATGGCTGAAGTACTGGGGGCAAATGTTTAGGGAACAAATTTAGCTCTGTCTCAAGCAATATAATGATTGGTTGCAGCATTTAATCTGCATGTCCTTCAGGACATCATGAACAGGTGAATGGTTGATAGCACACAAGATCAGACATCACCAGCTCAGCAATAGCTCTTATTGCTGAGGATACTAGGACCTGCAGATGGAATTGGCCACATTAGTTAGGCTTACAGTGTTCTTGTAATGGCTTGTGGGGCTTTGTTTCCTAGTGTGGCAGGTGCCAGCAACAGAGAAATAGCACACTGGCAAACGGAAAACAAGAAGTATTATGAATGTGAGCACAGATATCAAAACCCTTCATTTGCAAGGCTCTTTGTGGTGGATTCCCAAGGAAACAGTTTGCATGAGTAAGTTTAGTCTATGAAAATATTCTCCCTCTGTGGAAGGTTTAGGGTACCTAAAATGGAGCCCATGCCTTTGCAAGGTCTATTGAGGGGGCCTGAAGTTTTACCTAGTCTGTGAGGTTAAGTGCCAGCCACAGCACCTCCAGGAGTCCCAGGGTCTTGATAAAAGCAACCAGATAAATGCATGCAAGGAGCATCACATATAAAAACAATAATGCCAAGAATGCACTGTACAGTGCTACTTCCTAGGAAATTAAAAAAAAATTAATAATATTTATGCTTATTACATTGACATCCAAACAGAAGTTGGAAAAGTTAATTGGCTGATTATATTCCTCACACTGGAAAGGGTGACTGTCTGGTGGTGAGTGCTTGAATGGTAGAAGAGTGGTTCTCACAGAGGCACTTCAGGGTTAAACCTTCTTATAGGCCAACTCATTTTTCCTTATTTAGCTCCATGCTCCTTTTCAGCCCTGCCAACACCCCTGACTGGTTTATGACCTCCCTCAAATAGCGTCTTGGGACTCTGGAGCTGTTAGGAGCCATTGTATAATTGTAAATGACTTAAGCTGGTAGGGAGCCTAATTGTCACTAAGTGATTTGATTGTCTTGTACAGATAGCAAGGAGATCTCTTTGCTCCCATCACATGTGTACAGTATAGGACTGGGGTCATACAGCAGGTGGCTGATAGAGAAAATGCAAAGGCAGGTGACCTGCCTGGTTGGTTGGACACCTATTTCGAGTCTGAGGAGTTAACGGATGGGCTGAGAGGGATCTGGGGTCCTCCTGAGCTGGTCCCAGGTAGGAAAGACTGTGCAATAAGCAGTTTACTGTTGAAGAGCTCTGTTTCCCTCATTTTATCACCTAATTGGCAAAGTGAGCTGGCACTGTCAGATGCAGGAGCAGTGAGGCAGCTAGTCATCCAGCCCTGGTCTTCGTATCTACTGTTTTCACTACTGGAAAATGGGAAAAAATTACAGGACTGAAAGAGAGATCTATGGTAGGTTCACAGATTGTAAGTGGTGATGCCACATGCATGGATTCAAAATGCAAGGACTTTTAGGATTTCTATCATACATCATGGCAACAACAGTGCTCAGGGTGTGGGACTACACGAAACTTCCCCAACGGCTGTCAGTCTGCTTTGCTTCACCAACTGAGATATTTAGGAACAGTCTCTGTTAAGATCAGCCTGAACCAGGCTGTATTATGTGAGCTGACACGCATATATTGCATTCTTCTTCCACTCAGAGTCAAATACAAGACTGAATGGACTCTTAAAGGCAGGAAATTCAAGATACAGGGCAACATGTGGTAAAATATTTATTTTGCAAAGGAAAACTCCAACATGCAGTAAACCCTGGTTTTGTTTTGTTTCTCCATGGCATTTTTTGCCTGGAACTTTGAGCATTGCCACTGTGTTGGGCAATGTGACCACTACTTAGAACAAGAGTTAGTCATTTGTTTTAAATTTGAATTTTGCCGTAAAGGAGAAAAAAAAGTGGTATAAAATGAAATATAATATTTCAGTCTATGATAGGATAAATGAGATAATGCTTAGATTAAACCATATTACTGAAGAAGCATTGATTCTGAGAGATGTTTCTAGGTGTGAGAACTGCATGCTATTGGAGAGCTCAGCAGCAGAAAGGCAACTGTGATGCCTTCAGTTAATGAATGTATTCCTGCTATCATCACTCTGAATGCTGGCTTTACATTACCTGACTAATACACAAGGTTGCTTTGAGTTTTTAATGTGGTTTCCACCTAATGTATTACTTCCATCTGAGTTTGGCTTTGAGCACTAGGTATTTTTCTAGCCACAGAACAAAACACTGGGGTTTTGAAATCATTCCAGCTTGGGAGAAAAAAAACCATTAGCGCAGTCTTGTGCAGAAGCCTGTGTTCAAGAAGAGTGGTGGCTTTGTGCTCAGTGTGATACTGTAAGATGTGGCAAGATAAATCATTTTAATCACAGAGCCAGCAGAGAATGTTGCTTTCTCCCTTCAGATATCCAGATGACCCAGGTGTAAGAATGAAGGTAATAATCCCTTGAAAGGACTTGTAGCTGCTACAGCAGCAAGATTTAAAGCACCATAGAATGGAAATATATGGGAAACATCTGTCAATGCATTGGCATTTTAAAACAAGGAGAGGAAAATAATAAAAAGCAGCCAACAAAGAAACCCCCAAGTGGACAAAATGGAGTCTGGCTGAGAAAAGAGAAGGACCGGCCAGGAAGAACATTGCTTTGCTTTTGCTTAGATTTACCAAGCCATAAACTCGCTTTGTTGTCCTTTAGTTCTGTGTTGACTCTACAGTACTCCCAGGAGACTCCACCTAAAATGTCAGAGGTATATTTACGGCAGGGAAATTGGAGGTTTGCAGGAAGCTTTGTAGAAAGCCCTGAAAGCACCCCAGTGGATTTCGGGTACTTTAATTATTTTCTTTGGTGAGGCAGTTCTCTGTTGGAGAGAAGCTGAGCTGAGTCAATGCTGTGCATAAGAAGGCACAGAGGGATGAGTGTTAGTGTTGCCTTGGGGAGCCTGGGTACTTGGGGAACACTGTTTGCCATTTTCAGGGATCATAGAATCATAGAATCAGCTTGGGTTGGAAGGGACCTCACAGCCCAACCAGTCCCAACCCCATGCTGTGGGCAGGGCTGCCACTCACCAGCTCAGACTGCCCAGGGACCCATTCAACCTGGCCTTGAACCTCCAGGGATGGGGCACCCACAACTTCTCTGGGCTGCCTGTGCCAGTGCCTCACCATCCTCTGAGTAATGAATTTCTGCCTAAAATCTTGTCCTCGTTTCAGCTGGGTTAGAGTTGATTTTCTTCATAGTGTCTGGTACGATGCTTATATTTTGGTTTTAGAAGAAAAACAATGTTGATAATAAACCAGTGTTTTAGATGTTGCTGAGCAGTGCCTTACAGAGCCAAGGATGTTTCAGTTCTTAGCTTCTCATACTGTCCTGCCAGCGAGGGAGGCTAAGAGGATGCAAGGAGCTGGGAAGGGACAAAGCCAAGACAGCTGATCTAAAATGACCAAAGTGAAATTCCATACCATATGACATCATGTAAAAAGATCTATAAGACCGAGGGGAGTTGGTCAGGGGTGGAGGTGGCTGCCACTGTTTGTGGACTGGCTGGGCACTGGTGGTGAGAAGTTGTTTTGTGTGCCACTAGTTTTGTAAATATATATATACATAAATTAATATATAATAGTTTTTATTTCTCTCTTCTTTTTTTTGTCTTTATAAATGGTTTTTATCTCTGAGTTGTAATATTTTCTTTTTCCCCATACTGCTGAGAGGATATGAGTGAGTGAAATGCTGTGTGGTGTTAAGCTGTTTGCCAGGTGCAAACATCTAACCTAAATGTCCTCTGTGTTAGTTTAAAGTCATTCCCCCTTTGCTCTACCACGATAAGACTGTATAAAAAGTCAGTTCCCCTCTGCTTATGAACTCCCCTAACGTACTGGAAGGCTGAATGAGGTCTCCCCTGAGCCTTTCCCTCTCCAAGCTAAACAAGCCCAACTCCCCCAGCCTTCCTTCATAGGAGAGATGCTCCAGCCTTCTGAACTTTGTGGCCTTCCTCTGGACCCACTCCAACATCTCCTTTGTATTATACTGGGGGTCCCAGGCCTGGATGCAGTAGTCCAAAAGGACTCTCATGAGGTCAGAGAAGAGGAGGACAACTACCTCCCTCTCCCTGCTGCAACCCCTCTTCTGATGCAGCCCAGGATATAGTTGGCCTTTTGTGCTACAAGAGCACACTCTTGACTCATGTCCAGCTCCTTGTCCACCAGGACCCCCATGTCCTCCACAGGGTTGCTGGATCACTGGGAATGGAATCCAACATTTAAATAGTTTAAAATACATCTAACTTTGACTAGCTGGTTGACTTCATTAATGAAATGTAAACTACCTGTCTGTAGGAGGGAGCTGGTGGGAGGAAACTCTTGCCAAGATGCCCACGCAACACAGTCCTCAACTGAAATGTGCCTCTTTGGTAAAAGGCTTCCCTTAACAGGAAGATGGCTTCTCATGAAAGTGAATGGAAACTAAATAGTAAGAAGTTAATAGGTGGGAATACAGCCAGTTCTCTGTGTAGTACATGCAAAATAGCTTGCCACCCCTGAAAAACAAGGTCATTTGGGGATCAGCCAAGGAAAAAGGCCTTTGTTTTCTATTAGAAGTTACAGTGAACTTGAACCTGAACACTCCTAGGGAAATTTCTTCTTGAGTTTTATTTAGGCAGCAAAGTTCACAATTACCAGCAGAGAAATTCTGAGGCTTTTCTCAAAGTGATTTTTACAAAGTGATTTTTATTGTCATGTAGATCTCAAAATTGATCACGTGTGCAAGAGATTTTATTTGCTTCAAGTACAGGCAAGAAGTGAGTATGAAAGCATGTGTAAGTGACACAGGCGTGTGCCTGCGCTGTCTAGGTAACTACCTAAGGCCATCCAAAAAGAGGAGAGGATATCTTTGTTCAATTACCACTCTCAAGAACATGTATCAAGAGTGGTCTCTACGTTGAAACTGGCTGGTGACTCATCAGATTATTTCTTTGCGCTGTCCCAAACTAAATGTACCTTAACTCTCATAGTAGAACCATAGAATTGTTTGAGTTGGAAGAGACTATTAAAAGCCATCTAGTGCATCTCCCCTGCAATGAACAGGGACACATACAGCTTGACCAGGGTGCTCAGAGCCCCTCCAGTCTGACCTTCAATGTCTACAAGGATGGAACATCCTCCACGTGCCATTTTACTGTTAGGTGACATTTAACATGACTTTTGCCCTGTGATCCACACTGCGTAGAGACTTAGGCATGCCAGTGATATTTCTGAGCTGAAATAATAGGTGCTATCCCTGAGAGAGGTAAGTTATTTGATTTATTTAGCTCCTGATTTTAATTTTTTTGTTGCACGGGGAGCTTGTAATGATCTTAGTGAGTTAAAATCAGATTTTCAAGGGTGGCTCTTCACTGCCAACAAAAGAGACAAAATTCATCAAGAGTTTCTTCTTTGCTGCTAGGAAATACCCCTAGGGAATGATGCCAACTGAGGACTGTGAGTGATTCTGGAAGCAGCAGGCAGGGAAATCACTTATTTTATTAACTATATTTTGCAACCCAGTATGTCTGTATAGTAGATACATATTTTGCATAACGTCTATGGCTGATGTTGTGCTTTTTATCAGGGAGCTCTATTTTTTACAGCTGCTCTTTTAAGTGTCAGCAATGAGCATTTGTTGATGTCATCATCTGAGCTTTATATTGCTTTGTACAGTGATATGACTGTTCCAAAGCTTCGTACTCTGACAGAGATCTCGCAGTTACTGGGGAGAGATGCTACCACACTTGAAATAATTTTCACTCTTTGCATGGCCACATTTATGGTATTTGTAAAACTCTGTGCAATTTTATGACATTTATAAGGCAGTCTCATTTTATGGCAGTTGGGAAGAACTTTGTTTTCCATGAAAAACAGACTACACTGATTTAAGTGGGAGGGCCTTTCAGTGACACAGAGGAGTGAAGAACACACCCAAACTTTCTGGACATAACAGAAAACTCTTTTGAGGATAGCAGCAACTGAAGTGTTCTCTGCCTTTGCATACAAGTGATTTTTTGTGTGTGTGTGGTAAACAGTGTTTGCTGCTCTGCATGATATGTATGAGAAAAGAGTGCAGCAAAAGAACCATGGTAGTTAAGAATTGTAAAGCAAAACCTCAAGAAATATGTATGTTTGTATTCACGCAAACACGTGAAAAAGTGCAATCATATCCAAAGACTGGTGAGTCTCTTGCATCAACACTGGTAAAACTTCTGTGCAAGGAGCCAGAGAAGAGGCTTTGGGACTTGACTCTGCTTAGTGTCCCCCACATTAGCTTGTCCCTGTTTGAAGGATGTTAATGCTCCCGTTGGACAGAATTAAACAGGAGTGCCACTGAATACTGCAGTCATTTTTACTCTTTGCACCTATGTAACCTTCAACAGCTATGGACAACTTCACCCCTCCTCACCTCACTTCTGAGGGCTTCACCCTTAGCCATAATTGGAGAAAAATCTGGAGAGGGGCTGGAGGTGAGATTTCTTAGAGCTGCTAATTAGCTGATGCCATCACATTAGAATTACAATCCAATTCCTTGGAGGGCTCCAGAGCTTCTTCTCCCCAGCTCTGGGACACATGAGGAATTTACCCTCAGAAAACAAGGACAGATGATTAGTGCTGACCCTCTCAATTCCCTGAACAGTCTGGTAGAAAGTGTGTTGGTTTAAGGGCCTTGGCTGGAATTAAAGAGGTTCCTTTCAAGTTTATTTTTTCTTTTCTTCATCTTTCTTAAAAAAAAAAATAAAAAATGAAAAAAAATTCACAAGCTAACTGAACAGAATGTGAAATTTGATGAGGGAAATTTCCTCTCCAGAACTTCTCAGGTTGGGAGAAAGGGAAAAACAACAGCAGCTTTGCTGACAAAAAAATTCAATTAGAGCTGAACTACCATTGATTGTTTTGATTTCATTTGTGTTTATCTTTTAATTAAGCCTTCCTCCTCTTATTACTTCTTTTTCTGATTTTTTAGTCCTCTTTCTTTCTTTCTGTGTGACTCAGGGGCAGCTGTTTGGTGAGCTGGAATGAAAAGGCATAGTTCTTTATTTGCTTTATTTGGCACGCTGCGTGGTGAAGACAGACTTCTAAGAAGACAACTATCAAGTTGGAAGGAAGTGTTGATCTGCCTGAGGGTAGGAAGGCCCTATGGAGGGATCTGGGCAGGATAAATCGATGGTCTGAGGCCAATTGTATGAGCATCAACAAGACTGAGTGCTGGGTCTTTCACTTTGGTCACAACAACCTCATGCATTGCTGTAGGCATGAGGCATGGCAGCTAGAAAGTGCAGTGGAGGAAAAGGTTCTGGAGCTGTTATTTGACAGCCAGCTGAACATGAGCCATCAGTGTGCCCAGGTGGTCAAGAAAGCCTGGTTTGTGCCAGAACTATTTCAGCCAGCAGGAGCAGTGAGGTGACTGTCCCTCAGCACTGGTGCGGCCGCCCCTCGAGTGCTGTGTTCCGTTCTGGGTCCCTCACAACAAGAAAGACATGAAGGCCCTGGAGCGTGTCCAGAGAAGGGTAGTGGAGCTGCGAGGGTTCTGCAGCACAAGTCTGGTTGGGAGCAGCTGAGGGAACTGGGGTTGTTTAGGCTGGAGAAGTGGATACTCTCTACAGTGACCTGAAAGGAAGTTGTGGTGAACTGGGAGTCAGCCTCTTCTCCCAGGTAACAATGATAGGGTGAGAGGTAATGACCTCAGGTTGCTCTAGGTGGGGTTCAGCTTGGGTATTAGGAAAAATTTATTCTCCAAAAGAGTGGTGCTGCAGTGGCACAGACTGCACAGGGAGGTGGTGAAGTCACTGTCCCTGGAGGTGTTCAGGAACAATGTGAGTGTGGCACTGAGGGATATGGTTAGTAGACATGGTGAGGGATGGGCTGACGGTTGAACCAGGTTCTGTGAATAAGATTATATAAGTTACACTGAGAGCAGTAGCCAGATCATGCAGAAGCACAGCAGAGCCAGAAGCATATTTTCATGGCCACAGTAGGAATTTGGGGCCTGACTGAATGCGGGATTTAGTCTCCCTATAAATTCGGTGGGAAGAGTTAGGTGCACTTACAGACCCACATCCTCTGCATAAAGTGGGAAGCCAACTCAAACATTTCAACGTGGCACATGACCTATATCAGAGGCAGAAGCAGGAACTATTGCTGAAGGTATCTGTCAACACCAGTGTTGAAGGTGTGATGATTGCCATTGCTACAGAACCTAGGCAAAAAGCCATGGCTGCACCTTAGAGACATTGTTTGTAGCTGTTCACCAGGATGTGAGCTCTACAATTCTGCCGGGAGGAAAATGGGATGCACCACTCTAATGTGGGGGAAGAATGGTTTTGGGATGGAAGGGACTTCTAAACAGGGTAATTGCTTTTCAGTCTGTGTCATGGTGCTGACAGGAATGCAAAAGTTGTGGAATCAGGAGAGCAAATGTGAACTAGCCTAACCAGGACCTAGTGGACAGGACAGTCTGCTGGGAGAAATGGGGTTGGGGCTTGTCTCCAGTCCACCATCCCCCCTTCTTGGGAAACTAAGGCACAAAATTTTCTTTCTTGTCAATCCTTATGGCAAGTAAGTACCAGTTATTATATAACCGTGTGACAAAACATTTCCTCAGCTAGTGCTGTGTGCTGCAACAGCTCTGACAAGAGCTGAGAAGATGTTGTTTCCCAGAAGAGAAGGAACTAATTTTCATAGCTCCTTCAGCACTATCGTTTGCTGTAACACGAGTACAGATTTAACAGTATGAAAGCAACAATGCTAAGGTAGCTCAGCTAAGCATACAGAAAATAAAAGATGTGCCACTGTGTGCTGTTTTTGTATGGACAGCAGCTTTAATATTAGAGAGCAGTATATTGCCTGGAATGATATTAAGTCTTGGAACACTGCTAATGCTAGTTTGCACTTGCCTAATTCCCAGTGCAACATCAATGGGCCTCCAGCAGTAGTTTTGTTCAGTAAGTAGATATGAGAAGTTTTTTTCAATCAGGCACCTATGCACCAACCTCTGGTTCTGCCAAAGATGGTGGATGTTTTCCTGTTTTCTTGTTGATATCAACTGGGACTGAGCCAGGCTCCCATAATCATACTTGCAAGCTTTCCTGGAGTCACCCCAAGCACACAGTAACAAAGAGCTAAACAGCAGATTTTTACGAAGGGTAGATCAGATACAGTGCTTCTACATAACATCTTACCAGTTTAGTGACTGGTCATATAAAATTACTCACTGTGTAAGTAGTTTGTGTGTTTTGAGGGTCAGCAAGGGCTCATGACATCCCCAGAAATGTTTTGGGTATTTGAGGGTTAAAAATCATAGAATTGTTAAGGTTGGAAAAGACCTCTAAGATGACCTAGTTCAACTGTCAGCCCATCCCCACCATGCTCACTAACTATGTCCCTCAGTGCTGCATCCATATGGTTCCTGAACACCTCCAGGGATGGTGACTCTACCACCTCCCTGGGCAGCCTGTGCCAGTGCAGCACCACTCTTTTCCTAATATCCAATGTGAACTTGAAATTGATCTGCTTTTTGGAGTTTGCATCCACCTCAGACTTCAGTCAGTCCTCACTTATCTGAGTGAAAAGTGGGTGGGCTGTGAGCACCTAGGAAGACAGGTGCTTGTGTGGGATGAAGGGAGACCCTACATTTTTGCTCTGAAATAGGCACAGGAAGGAGACCTTGATTTGAAGGCATTGCACAGAGGAGGAAAAAGATAATCCTGGTCATGGAAGGTTTCTGGTGGCAAGGGATATATCACAACTAGAAGATGATGCCAAGGACAGAGAAGCTGCTGTTCAGAAGTGGCAGCAAGTCAGGTTGTTTTATGAACTGGATGAATGCACAGGAATAACTTGATGCACACAGCACAAAAAGGAATAGCAGTGTGACTGATGCATGTACCAAAAGCATCCAATGCCAACCATCAAAACACTCTCTGGATGCCAGTGTGGGTGTATGTTTGGGGTTTGGTCAAGTGTAGCTGGTTGTGTGTTTTTTACTCCTACTTTCAATAAAACAAGCAGTTTTCTCAGTAGAATTTATTCTTTGACCCAGTAGACTTTAAGCAGTTTCATTCAAGAAAACCACATGTACATACACACCCACATTTACAAACACACATACACTCATCAGATATATACATTTATATAACATCCTATTACTGCCTTTCAGTAAGTGACTACATAAATTGGGTATTGAAATGCCTCCTACTCTAGTCAGATTCTTTCCATCAGAGTCAATGAGAATTTTTAGCTTTGTTCATACCACTAAGGATTCTTGTCCTCGTCATTGTTTCTCCCTCTCCAGTTACGCTCTGTACAACACTGTAGGCTGAAGCTGAGTAAAGAAAAAAGTAGCTAAATCAAGCACTAAAAGGCATAGGAAACCCCAAGAGGTTGGAGAGAATACTCTGCTCTGCCCTCTTTTATGCTTGTATTGTGACAGTCCTTAATTAAGTGTTTGCTGGATGCTTTTTTCCCTGTTCTGATTTCACTGGAAGCATGGGAAGAAAGGACTCACTGAAAGACACGTCTTAGGCAGGATCTCTTCATTATTAATTGTGACCTTTCAGACCTTATATGCTGCCTGCTCTGGCATTAGAAGGACCCGGAGACCCCTGAGCTCTCTGCCATGCTCCTCCCACGGGTGTCAGAGCCCCACATCCCATGTTTCAGGTAAGGGAATGTAGTTCCTATGTTGCTGGAGGGAGTCAAGAAAGGCACAGCTGGAAAAGGCTGAGAGCACTCCTGAGCTTTGCACACTGCCATAAAGAAGTGCCAAACAGAGCTGCAGTGTGACCCAACCAAATCAAACATGAGGAGAAGCCTTCCACAAGTGAACCCCAAAATTCAAGTCATCAATTAAGCATCTCCTGAGAACTCAGTGGTACAAACTTGAACTTCATCACAATTCTGATCAACTCTTATGCCTATCTCTTTGCTGTGCTACTCCCCTATCTTGGCTCCATGAAACTACAGGCGTCCTTGCTGGTGGCATCTCCTTGGCCTCCCAGCAGAGCATCCGCACCCAAGCAGCTTTTCTTTTCTATTTATACCATTCTTTATACCATTCCTGTTTTTCCTCTCTGCTTCCCAGTCACCCTTCAGGCAGAACTCCTTGTCAGTCCCACCCCTTTTCTGCAGAATTTTTTCCCACTATTAGGCAGGGATTCTTGATCCTATGATTAAGGTGGTGGGGCACTCAGAAACCAGAGCCAACAATCTCTGCTGGCCGTCATGAGAGTCTGGACCATGCGTTGCTCACAGCAAGACAAAAAGTGAGTCTGAGGGGAAGTTGTGCTGAGTCATCAGAATAAGCATTGCACAGAGCATTGACTCTGTGCCTTTATGGCACTGAGGATCAAGGTTAGTGGGCATGGTGGTGAGGGGTTGACGGTTGGATTAGATGACCTTAGTGATCTTTTCCAACCTTGAAGATTTTTTTGATTCTTCAGGGAATGCAACTGCTATAACCTGAAGGAGTTGAAATAAACCTGTGTGAACTGATACTCTTCAAAGGCTGATACTTCAGCCAGATGACAGTTGTCTGTGGCAATGACAGCAGAAAACACAGCTGACAGAAAAGGCTGCCTCTGTGCTGGATTTCAAGCTCCTGCTCTAAGTGCTGTTCCCTTTTGAAAGGGTACCAGAATTTTGTCACATTGAGCAAAACAGCATGTTTTCCCCAGACTCTTTCTCAAAGAAGACTGAATCACTTAAAGTTAAGACATCGGCCTGAGGCAGACAGGTAACATGGAAAACTGTTAACTTGAAGGTTAAAATTTGGTAAAATTCAAAGTGCCTGAGAGTAGGGGAACTGCATGAAGGAGTGCTTGTTAAATGCCATCAATAAACGATCTCACAAAAACCTGCATTGCAGACTGAGATTTAAGACTCCTTGATGGGAACCTACATTTTTTAAATGTAGGAGGGGTAATCCTGGCAATCATATGGTAGACATGGTAGATATAGTAGACACACTTACATACCTGTAAAATCGTAGAACCATTTGATTTGGAAGGGAGCCTTAAAGGCTATCTGGTCCAACTCCTCTGCAATGATCAGGGACACCTACAGCTCTATCAGGGTGCTCAGAGCCCCTCCAGCCTAACCTTGGATGTCTTCGGGAACAGGGCATCCACCACATCTCTGGGCAACCTGTGCCTCACCATTCAGAATGTAAAAAACTTATATTCAGTCTAAATCGCTCCTCTTTTGCTCCTTCTTTCCCATGAAAACTGTGGAGAAGCCTCTCCTGAGTAGCTTCCCAAACCATCTGGTGTTTCATGAGAGTAAAGAGGCACTTTCCATTACCTGCTGCCCTTACAAAGAGTGTGAACCCACTCCAGCCCCAGGAATCCTGTCAGCATTGTGAAGGATGGCCCTATGTTCAGGGCAGTAAAAAGAGATCAGCCAAAAGAGAATAAAACAAAAGTAGAAATAGCATTTGTTCTGTAAATGCATATGGGGAGGCAAAAAAAAGGAGAGAGGGAATAGCAAGGCTTCAGAGAGTGGAAAATAAGTGACAAGCAAGGTTGATGTTGCTGCAGGCCCTGAACGATTTCTTAGCTTCAGCAGACACAAACAAAACAAAAGGTACCATCCCCGAGTCAGGAGCATGTTTCCTGCAGAGAAAGAAAGAGAAGTGTTAAATTAGCTCTTTCTACTGTTGAGGAGCAGATGAAATGGTTCTTTCTGCTGTTGGAAGTGTTTGAAACCATTAAAAGCTGACAAGGCCTAGGGGGGTTGTAAATAGCAGCATCTACTTAATTGAAGATGATGAAGAATTCAGTGAGTTTCTGCCCTGTAAACTTGACATCAGCTGCATGACAAAGATGAGGAATGCAATGGCAGAGAATGTGATTATTAGAGAGATTTGAAATGCAGAAAAAGGGGCAGCTGCTATGAATTCATGGCATGTGGTGGCTGGCTGATACTCTTTAGCTCTTTAGCATGCTGCAGATCATTTAAATGGCCAGCATGTATCACGTGATATACTGGTCCCAGGAGGGCTTGCAGCTACCACACACGCTATCCCTTGAAGGCACATGCTGTCCCTGAAAGGACTGTGAAGACAGCTCTTTGTGTAGTTAATTCTTTGCTACTTTGAGTTGCAGATATTTATTTTTTATTTAACTGATTAAAAAATTAATCTGATTAGGTTTCCTTCTAAAACATTTGCTATAAAACCCCTTAGTGACTTTAACATCAAATTTATTTTTGATCAAATGAATGAAACAGCTCTGCAATCTTTTGAGAATCTCCCAGCCCTGCAAAGCTGGAATGAAAGGCGCTTTCCCTTCCTGCCCTTTCCATTCTGACAAGTTTCAGGAGGTCAGTGGTGAACTTTTATTGCTGGTGCCTTGAAAACATTAGTCTGTGTGGGTATCTTTGGATAGACACTGTAGATGATGGATTTCAGCAAAGTAAGAATGTGCAAAATGGCCTGAAAGTGAGCTAAAAAGTGGCCCAGGTACAGAGCAGGTTTGTCTGAAGACATAAGAAAAGAGGATGTACCACAAGAAACATTTTTTGAAAGAAACATCCTGGGTGGATGAAAGCCCTCCTGAATTATTGCACTGACTACTATATTTTGAATTAAGCTGTTATTTGCATCCAGACTTTTTGGTTCACCTCTCTAAGATTCACATATGTGTGGTCATTTGGTCCCTGAGTTAAACCAATATAATATTCTCAAATACAAAAACACACAAAACTATTGAGAGTTAAAAAGGGAAGAGAAAAAGAAGAGATGTTTAGGTGAGACCTGCAGTCCAGGCTAAGGGGAGATGTGGGGTGATGGAGGAAGGGCACATTGCAGTTGCTTAGCAAAGTCAGGTCAGAGCACAGAGTGGGAAAAGGATACAGAGCTTGCTCAACAAGCATGAAGAACCAGATGTTTAGCTGCTTTAAATCACAACTTTTTCTGACCTAAGGTCTAGTGCGTACCTGTTTGGAATTGCAGAGCAGGCTGCACTCTCTCTGCGTGCTCTCTCTCTAACTGTGGTAATCACAGAAAAGAAAAAAAGAAACTCTCAAAAGTAAACAACTCTTTGCAAACCTCATCTCTCTTTTCCAGCCACCCCCACAAAACAGCAGCAGCACTGATAACAGAAAAGCTTTCTAGAACCCCCTGGGCTCTCTTATTATGGTGTTGGTAAAAGTCTGCCAACTGGGAAACTTCAGCTAATAGTGAAAAAAAACCCAACAAAACAAAACAAAACAACAAAAAAAACCCACAACAAAATTAGCTTATGATCAAAAGAGCAATCTCTGCACGTGTTCCTCCTTGCTCTGCCCAGTGGTGTCGATTTCAGTCTCATATGTAGTCACTTTTCCACATTAAATTGTCTAAATAGGAGTTAGGCATCCTCATAATCCAGTTTCTATGTGGCATCCAACTTTTGTCCTGTACAGCCATGCCCTCTTCCCCTCCAGCAGCACAGGGTCACCTCTCCCCATTAGCTGATATGTAAATAAAGCTGATCCTGATCCTGCCAACTCACTGATCTCCCCTTCCATTCTCCCTGATGCATATTCACCAACTTATTTGGACTTTGTTCCAGTCTCCACCTTCTTGATTGGTGCTAATTTACGTCAGTTCTCGGACCTTGGTCATCCTTCTAATTGTATTTGATCCAGTTGAGAATCTTGCCCTGAATACTTATGACCCTGAGGGATTTACATGGAAAGATTAAGGACACAAGATAGCTAGGTGAGCTAAGCCAGGGCAGCCTGAGGGCTCAGAGGTGTCTACAGTGTGCAAACATCATTGACAAGATTGTCTTTCTTGTGCTGAAGGGGACTAATTTATCTGATACTGGTGTCCTGGATCACTGAGACAAGTTGGTGTGAAAATGGAAATAAGGGCTGTAAGCAGAGGGGAGAAATTGTGAAGGTTATAAGGGGTTTAGTGGGGGCCTGCAAAGAGTATCCGTGAGGTAGGCTGCACAGCCTTGTCATTTGAGGTAAAACCTCTAAACATCTACCATGAGTAATGATGCTTCATTTTTGTCATGGGCCAGGACAAGAAAGGACTCTCCCGTCACTCACTTCTGAGCTGTTCTTAGGTTAATATGGCCTGATCAATGAGGTCGAGCAATAGCCTTCCAGGATGTTCAGGGGATGGCAGGGAATGTGTAACTCTGTCATAGAATTATAGAACCTTAAAATGGCTTGGGTTGGAAGGGACCTCAAGAATCACCAAGTTCCAGCTTCACTGCTATGGACAGGGTTACCAGGCGCTAGATCAAGTGTTAGATCAGGCTGCTCAGGGCCCCATCCAAACTGGCCTTAGACACCTCCAAGAATGGGGTACCCTCTGCTTCTCTGGGCAGCCTGTGCTGTGCCTCACTGCCATCTCAGTGAAAAACTTCCCCCTCCTTTCTTTTACTTTAAAACCATTTCCTCTTGTCATATCATTATCTACTCATGTGAAAAGTAGATTTCCCTCCTGCTTATAATCTCCCCTTAAATATTAGAAGGTTGCAATGAGGTCTCCCTGAAGCCTTTTCTCCAGACAGAATAAGCCCAGAGCCCTCAGCCGGTTTTCTTAGGAGAGGTGCTCCAGCTCTCTGAGCATCTTTGTGATCCTTCACATCTTCCCTGTGTTGGGGACCTCAGACCTGGATGCAATACTCCAGATGGGGCCTCGTGAGAACAGAGCAGAGAGGGAAAATCTTGTATTGCCCTTTACCTTGGCGAAGTTATCCAGATCAGCCAAGGGAACAAAATGTTGTGACTGGATTTGAGCCTGAGCTCTATGCTGGGCCGCTTGGATAGCGATTATAATCATGCTTTTTTTTCCAGTTACTGGACTGCTGAGATGGCCAGAGTTCTGGCAGGGACAACTGTAGCAGAGATGTTAGATTCTGAAGCAGTTCAGTGGGAACCAAACACCTCTGACTCTTCTTCCGTGATAAATCTGACTTCTTTCCCCAGACACCTAGAAAGTAAGGTGAATCACAAGTGCTTGTGCTCTGAAGTTAGGATTAAGACATTGCTGCAAATTGGCAGGTATTGTGTGGTCAACTTCCTCAGACAACTTGGTCCTCTGACAACCCTTTGTCAGGAAGGTTTAAAGTATGTGAGCCCCAAGCAATCCTGTAAGTCTGAATGACTTGGAAGGGTATAGCAAGATGTCAATGATAGGAACTGCCCCTCTCCATGTTAATTTATTTTGGATGCACCTCAGAATAAAATTATGAAGTTTGTGAAAAACTAGCTGTTAATATTAAATCTCTCTGGAATTTGACCAGCTGTATCTACAAAAGTGGAGATCCAGCACATTTCCTTAAATTTAGATCTGCTGTTGGGTGGGGAATTTTAGAATTTTATACGTAAACAAGACAGTCCAAGCAAAATTGCTCTACAATAAAACAAAATCTCCAAGTATTGGCATGGTGAGCCAAAAAAGTAATTCCAAGGCTTTCATTTTTCAAGATGAAGCTGATGAAGCTTACTCAGCAGCTCTGCTTCTCACCTCTCAGCTCCAGCACAGGGCTTCTAGACAACAACAGAGACATGAAGTACAGTTTCCAGATTTGGGGAAGGCATCTGGCCATGTAGGGACCCTGGCATTGGGTTTATCAGATAGACATACGGACTGGTCAGAAAGTAAACAATAATACAGGAAAGTTGTTTGATTTCATTTAAAAGACTGGTGAAATTGAAACACTCAGTATCCTAACAAAGATAAATAAACACATGACAATTACAGAATGTCATCAGTGCTACAGAAATTACTACCCAAGATGAACTGTGCTGACTTGCAGCCCTCTTCTTGTGTGGAGAGTCATGCCCATTGTCATCTAAAATCTTACCTTCATGTGATTACAATGCCAATGCGTATGCCATTGAACAGGGACAATTCAGACCCAGGAAGCTTCACTAATGCGTGGACTTCATCTAACCTAGAAATCAAAGTGTGACCATTTTTCCTTCTACAAAGTGAGACCAGGGTGAGACTGCAATGCAGTTACCTAAAGTTGCAAGAGGTGAATACCATAACTAATTCCTGTTGATTTTAATCAGTTAGGTGCTTTAGCTCCTTTGTGGTTCTGAACTTTAATCCTATATCTGACTTGATTGTCCTTCAGATGACAGGTAAGATACCAGGGATGAAGAATATAAAGACTCAAGCAAATGCAGGAAAATGGAAATGAAGCACCTGTAGGACAATATATCTGATTTCTGATGAATAGTTGTGGCCTGGAGAAATGAAGTCCACACAAGGCAGGGTTTTGCTCACTTAACCCTGCAACAATCATCTATTTACTTGTTCACATGTCTCTCAAATGTAAAATGCAGAGACAGCTGGTACCAGCCAGACAACAAAAAAGCTATTAATTCACTGTGATTCATATGTAACTATCAGTGACTGGGAGAAGGCTGAAGACCTGGCAGCTGGGTTATGCCTAGAGAGATTTCTTAAACATACAACCTGCACAGAGGCATTAACCTACCTGCAATCCCGTGTGCACAGGGCAGACTCTTCAGCAAGCATTTGGGTGATTTGCTTTGCATGTGGACTGTGTCACATATGGCCACCTTTACAAGTGGTAGATGTCTGGGAGGGAGACCACATTCTAATGTCTTTGCTCAGCAGTTTCCCCTATCAGTGTGCAATGTGTGTTGTGGCAGCAAAACAGAAAACGATGCAACCCTTTAAAAAACGCCTTCCAACAGTGCTTCCCATGAGTCAGTGGAGACTTCAGCAGAAGGAGGACTGGACCCATGATAAGCAGGGAAAAAGCCGTATGTTGGAAGGAGATTAATATTATGTAAATAATAGAGCATACAGACATTTAGTAAATGGGTAGGCCGATCTCATTATTGATCTACAATTAAGCCAAACTGTGGGGTCATACCATCCTATTATGTCTAGTAGATTAAACTCAGTTAGGCTGCCTCTTTATGTTATTGTTTCTGATGGAGTTTTAGAGCTTTCTTAATTCAGGTCAAAAATTGAGAGGCTTCTTCATAAGCATTTTAATTAACCAACTGAAGAATTCCCTTGCCCCCAGAGACTCACAGTACCAAATCCAGAGCTCAGCCCCGCTGCCCCTCTCAGACTGTTGTCTTTAAGCTCAAATTGAATTTGTGTCCCTTTATTCAAGTCAAAAACACATCCAACAAACCAAACCACTCCCTTCCCTCACCAAATGCTTTGGAAAACAAAAGTATCTTGAAAGTCTGATATTTTGACCTAAACATGTTCTTTGCCCTCCCCAAGTGAAATTCAGCATGTCCAAGAAAAGCAACTTATATCTATGGGGGAAAATCCTGTTTGGCTCGACTTAAGGCTACAAATTCCTCATTGCAGCTGTTTTTCCTGCCCTCAGACATTGGTGCAATAGAGTCACACGTTATCTCGGGTGAGTAAAAGCAAAGTTCTTTTGCAGGACCACTCAGTTCAGTGCTCTGTCTGTCCAGGGAAGGGCTCTTGGTTGAGTGGCTTGGTTTCTACAGAACACGCTGCTCCTCTGGTCAACTGGGATCTCCTTCCCAGTCCGTGGTGGTTCTTGTCCATGTTCTCTAGACAGCAGCTTCTTGTGTTGGTACTCACGCAGTTGACTTCATGCCATTTATCATCCCAGCACACTTGGTTGAGGAGAGCACCTGCTCTCTGCAAACTGTCGTGGGTGATAAAAGCGTGCTCCCGAAGTCCCCTGCTCCTCCATATCCTCCTCTATGTAGAACTTGCACAGATACTGCTCTGTTCCAACTTGTGGGAGCGTGGTGCACTGTAGGTGGGGAGGACATTGAGGAACAAGCATGGTTTTGGGAAGGGCAGCAGCTCCAAGTGGTGAGGGATGTAGGAGAGAGTGCTGGGCAGCCAGGTAGTTGTCAGCTGCCCTTGGAGTGGTGAGTAGTATCCTATAGAAGGGATGGTGGCTGCAAGCTTCCTCGGCATCAAGCTGGGAGCCTTTCAAGAGCAAAAATGAAGTCTCAGATAAATCAATACTGACTTTTACTTAGATACAATTTTCAGTTAACCTTAGTTGTTTCCCTGGTGCTCAGTAACTAAGAAAAAAATGTAGAAGAATAGGCTCCCTAAAATCCAGTGAAGCGTTGTCACCCAGGGTTCGAGGCAAAGTATCCTTTGTTATAGTGATGGAAACAATCCTGACAGGGAAAGATACTGTGTGCCAGCCTAGACTAACTGTCCTGGGCCTAGAAAGGACATGGATTGAGGGCAAAAAGCACAGATCAGTCTAACAAGGCTGAACATTGTGAAGGGATACTGGCTAAAGAAACACAGCTTTGTGGTTGCAAATGTACTGTTCATTCCTGTTCAGGACATTGCTTGTGGTAAAGATGTTTTGTCCCAAAGTATGATACAGGGAATGTAAATCAATGTAAAAATTTTAAAAGTAAAATAGAGTAGGACCACCCTGAAAAAGAGACCTCACAGCATATGTATGGAACAGGTTTAGGAATAATACTTATTTCTAAAAAATAGGTGTTCGTTGACAATATTTTTTGGGATTTATCTGGTTCATATCACCATTTTTTGTACTTTCTAATTCTCCCTCTCAGACAGTCACATGTGAAGAGGTGACCTGGTGAAGGATAGCTGTCTCCCCTCATTGGCTTTATACATAGCTACCAACACTCACTGTGATATCTGACTTAGGAGCAGGAATGAAATCAACTTCTGTCAGATGCTGAAGGCCACCAAAGTTGCCAAATTTTTCATGTTTCCTCCACTTGGCTCGCTGGTTCTGGAACCAGATCTGGATACAGGCAAGAACAGACACAGAAAAGAGCAGCTGTTACAGAAGGATTTGTTCACATCCAACTAA
This sequence comes from Odontophorus gujanensis, assembly GCA_013399175.1. Classification (NCBI taxonomy): domain Eukaryota; kingdom Metazoa; phylum Chordata; class Aves; order Galliformes; family Odontophoridae; genus Odontophorus; species Odontophorus gujanensis. The sequence continues at coordinate 35,691 of VXAB01004344.1, read as the reverse complement.
TTTTCCTGTTCATTAGTTGAGGTTCAGAGAACATTGACCTCCAGCTCAGCATAAACAGAGGCTGAACCTGAAGGAAAATATTGGGTTTGACACGGCAGCTCTTGCACTTGGCATAGCATGTGGAATCTCTGCATAATTGGATCAGCCACTTTCCTCTCACAGAATCACATCTTCAAAAAATAATTATTATAATATATAAATATATAAAGCAATAAAGAATATGTCACCAGTGGAACTATAGCAACAGGGTTCTTCCTGTATTTGGCTTGTAACATTTTGAAATTCATGTAAGGATCCTAGCAAAAGACCCAAGAAGATGCCACCTGCTAAATCACTCAGCACTCTCAGTATGTTATCTACCATATCTTTTGCCCATGACAATGAACAGCCAGTTTTCTCAAGGCAGTCTCTTTCATCTGTCAGCTGCTTTGACCTGCCTGGCTTCTGGCTGAGGCACAAAAGTATTAGTTGTGTAGCCACAGTAGTAGATCTTGTTGCAGTGCTGTGAAAGTTGAATTCCCTTTCCATTGTGGACCAGCTGGCTTAGGAAGTTGTTGTTTGAATGTAAGCACTTCTTACTTGGCAAATGGTTCAAGTGAACACAAGGCATTAGGGATCAAAACCAGATGCTGTTGGTTGTAAATATATATGCATTTTAAATCCGATAATGAACAGCTCAATTATTTCTGCATCTCGTGCCCAGGAAGTAATGGGAATGCCAGGAGACCTGTGCTATATTGCTGATAGTTAGCACTATCTGAGGTTACTGAAAGGACAGCCTTGTTTATCTGGGTTTGCATGTGTTTGAGAACTGCTTAGTCTGTATGAACTGCTCCATTCCCTTTTGACCAGGTAGGAGTTATATGGTGAAACAGGACCATGAAATGATTCTTCTTTATCACTAATAAGTGATTGAGGGTACAGGGGTGTACCGAAGCCAAAAATTCAACCTTCTAAGTGCTCCTTCCAAAGTCTGCACATTGGATAAAGCACTCACTTGAGGATTTTTTCTTTCTTTTTCTTTAATATTGGTACAGCTACGTTTAGAAACCAAATCAAAATCATTTTTTGCCAACTGGTTCTCTAGCACCCGTACCCTTAGAATAATTTCTCAGTGCACACCCTGACTTTCCTTTACTGGGATTGAAACCTATTCCTCCAAGTTTTATTCACCACAGATATAAATCCACTGATACCACCTTTTCTCTGCACACTGTTAACCTTCAGTTTTCCAGTGCTCCTGAACTGGCACTGAGACAAAGCACAGCATTCCCATATGTGCATGTGAGAGTCACACTGGTGCTAAAGCCAGAGTCAGCTGCCTCCTTAATCTTGCCGGAGACTTCACAAAAGACTCATCTGCCCTCTCAGCAGTAGCATTATCCAGGGGCAGGTTGAGGAAGAGTGGTCAGACAGATATCTGAAGGGCTAAAACAGAAAGCAGAGTGTAGGTGGTGTGCCCCATGTTGTAGGAACAGCTTCTGTCTGTTATTTTGTGCTCGTCCCCATATTGTTCTCTTGCAGACCTATGACTAATGAGCTAGAACATGCTGTACTAAAGAATCAACTTTTTCCTTATTTACCAGTCCCCTATCTTCTCACCATTTCATAAATCATTATTAAAGATTTTACTGATTATGCAGTACAAATTGACCTTTGTGTCAGTAAACGTTTTCTGTGAGAGACCTCCTTTGAAACGTCCTCGTATGCAATTGGACACCTGCTGCACATTCAGCTTCTTGTGTACTAGCACATGCCGTCTTGATCTTAATCCAAGAGCAGCGTAAGACGAAGGCAAGGTCCTTGCAGTCACATGCCCTCAATGTTATTAACTCTATCAATCAAATATATAATCTAATAAAAAAAAGACGAGTTTGACTACATCATTTGCCATAAGCCAATGATGAAAAGCATTAAATATATTACTCTTATTTTAATTCATCATTAACAGAGACTCATATCAGCTTTATCATTGTTTTGCCAAAATCAATGTTTGTCTCACAGGCCAATCATTATCTGGTCATTCTGTCTACACTTCTAAGCACTGACAAAATATTAGCTCTCTTCCAGGTCCCTGAAATATCTCCTAGGCTCCAGGACTGATTGAATATCTAACTGATGACCCAAGGTGCTTCTCGAGCAGCTTTTTATAAGCTACTAGAAGCAAGTCACACAGACTCTGGATTTAAAAATATCAGGCTGCAGCCTCTGATCAACATCGTCCTGATGGAAAGTGTCTCATCACCATTATGTGATATCACGAGCTTATCTGACATATTTCCAAGGACTGTTCAGAAGTTATGACTCAGCAAACCCGCCATTTCTGCATTATCCTTGACAATCCTGCTATATCTATAGAGTAGCAGATCAATATAATTGTTGGTTTCCTTTTTCTTTTTTCCTCTCTCTAAATGTACTTATGAGTTTATGATGATCCGTTACTGTTTTTATTACAGATTTGGCCTGTATCATTTTGCTCTGCTTATTCATTTTTACAACTTCCTGTTTCTAATGTTTACTCACCTAGCCTTTTTCGTTTGTGTTGCAAGTAGGCACACACATGTACAAGGTTGTTTTTCCATTTCTCTACTTAAACTGTTCTGCAAGAATCACAGCTTTGTGTTTTGATTGGCTTTTCATTCGGTTATTAAATGTTTCACATGGCTACTGCAGTGATTTCTCACTTTTATTTTTTTGTTAAATTCTCCAAGGTGATTTGATTTATAGCTGATTTTAGCATTGTCAGAGCTATCATTTCAAAGCACAAAGAACATATAAGAATTCTATGCACTCTTTCTTGTTAACATATAACAAATACTATGAAAATTAAAATAAACTTGTAATTAAGTTACCGCTAGTTTTTAGTCCTGTGGCCATTTTCTCTTTATCAGGAAAGACAGGGAGAAATGCAGACCTCCATGTCAAGTGTAATACTGTCTGCATAGGGAATTTGCTGTCTGGAATTCAGATCTAATGGGCTTTTTCTTCTTTCCTCTGTGTCTCAGGCTGATGTTTCCCGTGATAACTCAGTTTCTTTCCTTCTTTCCTTTTCTCTACAGACTGTAAATGACTTTTTTTACATGGAAGATGGTTCTGTTCTTTCATGTGATTTGATGTTCTTTCAGGAATACTGACTAGTAGCCCAGCTCATGCTTCATGCCATTGGAAAAATGTTATGGGTGCACAGATATTGCTAGCGGGCACACTGCAGCTGTGCTGTTCCAATGTTGCCTGTCACCTAACTCTGAAGCAGTATCATCACAGTTAGTCCATAGTTCCAGACATGTCATAACCAGTAAAATGCTCTGTGTTGAACTTTGATTGTTAGAGTGGGATATGTACATAGAAATACACTGATGATTCCGGAATTATGACAAATATAGAAACTGTGAAAATCAACACAACTGTTCCAAATAACAGTGAATTCCAAAATCCAGTGATATGTACATTTCAGTGTAGCATATTTCACATGCAGCAAACATATGGTGTCAATGTTGAGCTCTGTCATCAAGATGACATTACAATTGGGGGAAGCTAGATTAGTTACCCTGCACTGAAATTACAGCCAGGGCATTTATAGTCTGTGACATCAAATTGCAAAATGGTAAGAAAATATTTTCATTTGGGCAGTTATTTTTACTTTTTTGAAAACCTGTAGAAGAGGGACGATGTAAATTACAATATATGCTAAAGGCACCTGTTAACCCTTTAATTAATTCCATTTGGTTAATCCCCACTGGGTGACAAATACTTTTCACCCTATTTGTAAAAGGAGAATAATGACACTGGCCTCTTGTGTAAGGCAACAGAGAGATCACAAATTTCATTAGTGTTGTCACTCAGGCATGAAATATTTAGAATGTATCCTAAGTAAAGAATTGGTACAATGAGCTTAGCCCTCTGGAGACAGAACGCACCTGAACTCTGGCTTCTGGAAGGTTAATCTTTGCTGCCAACTGATTGCGAATATGGACATCTGGGTAGTGAGTCACTTGGAAAATCTTCTCAAGTTCCTGGAGCTGCTCAGCTGTGAACGTTGTCCGGATTCTCCTTTTCCCTTTCCTCTCAACTGTGAAAAAAGGAAAGGGATACTGAATTTCATAGGAAATAGCCACAGAACCACAAGAAGATTCAAAGATCCAGAAATTTCTACAAATTGCCGTGGAACTGGGATGGTATCTCCAAAACCTTTTAGAGATGTACATACCTTAGATGTTTGTCTCCCAAGTCAACAGTGAACACGGACTTTAGTGTTCAAGAAGCAAATCAACAGTGCCCACATGCAGTGCTAATTCCTCTGTTTCAATACCTGTCAACAGCTACAGAAATGTGTATATTTTAAACATAAAACCTTATGTATTTTAACCACATTATCTCTGATTTTGTCATCTGAGTCCTCTAGTGTTGGATGAACCTTTGATCTTCGTTGCTCATCTGTCACGCGCATGCAACATTTGTTCCTAATTTGTAATCCTTTATTAACTATTTGTGAGCAAATCTGTAACGTAAAGACATTGAATAAGTAGATATTCCATTCTGTCTTGGTGCTGTTCTCATGCCAGTGACAAACCACCGGTTTTCTTTCAGCTTATGAATTTTCCATGCCTATCTTTTGCTGTCATTCTAGTGTTACTAAGATTTCCCCACACTCTGAGGTGTAGCACTCTCAGAGGGGTGGTTTGAATATTCCAGGTCATCTGCAGCTATCTGTTAAATAAAATAGAAGTCTGTATTTTCCTTATACTTAAAATTTCTTCCCGCCCAGGAGGCCACGAATCTTGTTGGGCAATGAACGAATGTGGAAATCTTTGTCCATAGATAAATTGTGACAGGCCTGCCCTGCTTCCTCTCCCTAGACAGAGGCCCTTATTTTTCTCAGCCTATTTCTTCTGAATATTTGTTGAAATCTTTGCAAAGTTGCTGAGATCTACTACAAAGTCTGCAGCTATTCCTTGTTTCCTTTTGCTCTTTTGCTCTGTTTGCATGAGAATGTTCATTCTTGCCTTAAAAGTTGTCTCTGAGTTATTGTGGTTAGAGACTGACTCTTTGCGAGACTGAGCCAAGTGGCTTTTAGATTACTGTAACCTCTGTAAGCAGAAAAGAACTGTTGGACCTCATGATAGTTACCTTACAATCAACATCGCCATCTTCCCTTCACCCCAGAGCACTAGTAACAACTTTCCCAGAAATCTCCAGCTATTTCTTTCCCCCATAACATTATTTACCAATGCCACACTGGTTCAAGCCAGTTTACACTACATCCATAGTTGGAATGATTCATGGTTGGAGAACAAGAACATCAGAAACCTGTGGCACACTAATTGAAACATGCTGAGAAATTAGAAATTTAAGTGGGTTTTTTCTTGGTCTGATTCTGATCTTACTCCTAGATTTTATTCCATTTTCTCTGTTAATTTTTATGTATTTACTCCTCTGGTATGTTAGCAAGGTCAAAGAGAAACCCAAATGAGTGAACATTACACATAAAAGCAAACCATTCCAGGGTGATTGATCTCTGCTCTCTTCTTATATAATTCCTTCTCCAGTATCTAGAGATAAACAGCAACTTCACTGTCATGTGACACTGGCATTAAAAATATTACCTTACAAAGAAGAGTCACAATGTTCTCCTGACTACACTGCTGTGGTGTAAACGCTTTCTAAATGCACCTGACCATAAAAGCAACAAGGCCTTAAAGCCTATAGCACAGTATATGGGGATCTTTTAGTGGTGTTAATTATTAAGGGGACTCTTAGAGTGCTCCAGTGTGACCTCACTAACATACTTCCCCCTCAACGCTCCTAACAGTGTTTAAAAAATGCCCTCCCACACAAGGATATTTTATTTAGATCATGAACTATGTATGCCACTTGGTGGAAGTTAGAATAACGTCCAAATTGGTCTTAAATGATGCTGAAGGATTGATATCTTGCATGGAGGATGAGAATGGAAAATAGGAGTTCAGCCTCATCCCACGTCTGGAATCCTCTATGATGCACAAATGGAGAATATTCCAGCTGATACTGAATGAGTAGTGCAAAAAGTCATGCCCCAAGCATTGTAAGTCACAGTCATTTTCTTCTTCTGACCTTGTAAAACTGCAGCTTGATAGAAGGATAAAAATTCAAATCTCAGTAGTGTTGATGATGAACTTGCTATTCAACAACCTGAAGTAATTGGAAATGACACCATGTTGCTGAAGAAAACCCCCTTTCTGAATAATTGCTTTTGGCTATCCATGGTCTGATGACAGCTACCAATGCATATGATGTAACTAGATGCATGCACTTCTTAATGGGAACAGTTACCTAGAAACAGTTAGCTCATTCCCTCACAAGAAACATAACTTTTTTCCTCTTTAGCAACTTCAGCAATAGTAAACTATTCCTTGCTGGGGATAAATCAGTGAAGAAGGTAACTAAACACCTCAGAGAATATAAATTATGCTCAACCCCAACCAGAATATGACGTTTTCCATTCTGTCATGGAAACTTTTTTGTAACTCCATTGACACAGAAAATAAGGAATAAAAAAATTTTGCTAGGAAGATGTCTAGGATGCAATATTTGGGAACCTGTAAGTAAATATGTTCCACTGTGAATATTTCCTCTTTTTAAAATACTTCAGATACTTTGATAAGGAGACCATTCATGCAAGAATAACAGAGGAGTGTCATTTATCATAAACACTGTCAATACTCCCGTATCTCAGGGACAACCTAATAATGCTCATGTCCAACAGAGTTAAATCCCTATCATTAGGCTTTTCACTGGCCTATCAAAGTATCTACTCATACTATCTACTCATTAGACAGCAGACCTGGCTTCAGCCCCAAGGAAATACGTCATTTAAATTGAATCTTGTTGACACTACCAGGGAAGAGATTTGAAATGAGAAATAGTTTTGTGTATATATACACTAAATATAGCAATGGGCATCCTCTTCCAGAAGCTCTTATTACCAAGTTGCATTGACTTGAACCTTCTAAAAAGGTGGCTGTAAGAAAAGGAGAATTTATTGCTGTATGAATTAAAAAGGGCAATATAAACGATCAGTATTGAGAATATGACTCTCAAGACATCATGTCCTTGGGGATAAGATAGTACTAAATTAGTACACCGTGTCTTTTGTGTAAAATATTTTCACCTCACACCTCTCTGTGGGGATCATCCTCCATATCTTCCTGGGAGATACTGCAGATAGGTAAGATTGAGTACCAAGGTGATATTTTGACAAGTACATTATGTTCTGCCGTATAGTAATGAATCTCTCTGCTACACTTTTATCTTTACAATATACGGTATTCGTATTTCTATAGCACAGGGCAATTCACATAGTGGATCCACAAAACAAGTGATTTTTGCCCTGACCTTGTAATGGTCTCAGAAATTTGAGGCCTTCCTGCAAGGTTCTGCATGTCTCACTTTAAACTGACCTGACCTCCTGCCTTTTGCTGGAGTGAATGTTTATTCTCCAAACCTGGGAGAAGCTCCAGCTGCAGCTGCAGCCTACCTCCAAAATTTACGAGATGGAGCAAGTGATTCAAGCATGGCAGCTCAACTGTAACCAACTCCTTTTTCATATGGTCCAAACTGCATATAAACTTCTGGAATACTAGCAGAGTTTGTGTCCTGACAGGCTTTGTATGCCATGTCAGTCTAAGTAACTTCTAGCAAAAAGAAAGCCTGCAGGACAAACAAACAAACCTTCCAGAAGATTTCAGAATTAGCAAAGAAAAAGACCCAGGTGTTTTTTGTTCATTTTTTGTTTGTTTGTTTGAAGTCTTATTTCAGTGAACTACAATATAATTTGATAATCATGCAAAGAAACTTTCTACGTTTTAAAATCTAAGATGTTAACTCAAATGAAAAAATAAATTTATATATATATTGTAGTATTCCATCAGAATACAGCAAATAATTATTTTATCCAGTATAAACGCTTCTGACTCATATCAGCCTCTACGGAATTAGGGTTCTATGGGATTCATGGGCTCAAGTGGGCCATGATGGGAATTAAGTGATTGTCGAAGGCCATCTGGATCAGATCCCATCACAACACGCATCATATAAACAACAATCAGTAGTTCTTACCTGTAAGCAATAAACAGGTGAAATAAAAACTAAAGGCAAGAATTTTAGTCAACAGACCAGAGAATATTACTTGAACTACAAAGGAATGTTTCACATTATCAGACTTCGTTAACTGCGGGACTTCTCCATAGAGAGTATGTTTGTACAAACTGCAGACAAAGATGATGATATGGATATCTGTCCTGGGCTGTGGATATCTATCAGCTTAAGAATTTTTGGGTGCTGGGAGGACAACTGGTTCAGAGTTTATTGGATTAATCAACCTAGGTTGACTAAAGAAATCAACTGTAACAAGCAATACAATACTATCTCTACAGAGATGGGATATAGAACCATCAGTAGTGAAGATCATGAGTCTGAAAGGAGCTGCAAAGTCTATTCTACAGAGAATATATGAGAATGAGAAGATAAAGGCTGTGCATAGGTAGTGTATATGTGAGAAGAAACTTAGTGAGAATTGAACATCTTACAGTACCTGAAAGCCTGATTGATTCCCTTGCACCATTCAATATTTCCAATTGTGCTATAGACAGGAAAGGGAATGGATCTGCCAGATTGTCCATCCCACTGACACCTAAGATGTGTTCAAGATTGGACTGCACAGTTTAAAAGAGAATATGTTCATGAGTTTTGGGTGCCTCCTCTCAGCATCTTTTGTAAGAAAATGACCCAGATAGCTTGGTGACAGGCAAAGAAACTCCCTGTCTCTCACCTTTTCCACATTTTTCCTTCTTGAAAGGGCATGTTGAACTGTTTTTCAGACTAGGCTGTTATGTAAGAGAAGGAGCTACACAGTGCTCAGAAGTGCCACTTCTATTGGAATCTGATTTTTCAAAGTTTGCTCTCATCAGATTAAACAAAATATAATAACAGGAGGTCAAGCATTAGGATGGTGGAGACTGAAGGAGAGGCTTTGATTTCAACTGGAAATGAAATTAAATTGCTAACAATAGAGACTCCTGTGAACTAATCAAGGCTTCTACCAGTAGAAATTGCATATTTTTCTATTAGTAATCAGTCATTCTATTTTTGATATATATATATAAATACAAAAAAAAAAAAATCCATGAGAAATATAAAAAAATCTGGGCTTGTATGTTAAAATTTTCCCTTGCAGGATGAAACTTTCTATGACTGTAGCTTTGATACTTTTCTTTGCCTTGGGACCTTAGCTTAGAGATCCCATAGCAAACAACAGTATTCAGAATTACTGTCTAATAAAGAATGTGGGTGGAAGATATAAGACTAGAAAGTGTTGGAAGTGTAACGTTGGCTTTACAAACGTGGCTTTAGAGTCTCTGGGGAAATAAGACTTTGTCTGAGTTTCCTGAGCTATTTTCTATGTAAAAGCTGGGATATTCAAGTGTGCTTTTATGCTCTGTGAAAGTCATTTACACGTTAGCTGACTGCTGAAACCAAGCCTGAAAATACCAGGCAGCTAGATATGTCAGCATTTGCAGATGCTTAAAAATACAACTGTCTATACATTGCCTTACTGTTGACATTGAAAGGGCCAGATGTTCCACGCTGATAAAGCAGTATAGCTTCTTTAAATTCAGTAACAGGCACATTTGTCCTCTGCAGATCTGGTTTTATTACTAGGTCAGACTTGGAGCAAGTTGAAACACTTGAGCTTTGTTGAAATACCAATTTTTCTTAAAGGCACGCTGTTAAAGGGTAATATGAATCGGTAGAAACTGTAGCAAGAAAAATTTCGATTAGGTAATAGGAAAAAAATACTTTCACCGTGAGAGTAGTCTGATCTTGGAATAGAGTCCTGGAGAGGATCTGAACTCTCTATCCTTGGAGATATTCAAAACCTGACTTGACAAAGGACTGTGCAATCTGACCTAAGCTGGTCCTGCTTAAAGTTGGAGTTGGACAACTTGTTTTCCAGAGGTCATTATGGTATGTGATCATCAAATATCCACATGAACTGGTCTGTCCCATCCCCCTCACCCCCAACATTTCTTTCCTAAAAAGCAAGGCAATTTAAGGCTTTACACTACTTACAGCTTTAGGAATTTAATTTTCAATTGCTTGTTTACATCATTTTAGCTTACTGTATAATAACTTATTTTCACCACCCTCTGTAACACAGCTGCAAGGTATTAAAGGTATGAGCAAATCAATACTGAAGATTAGTGTTTGTACCCAAGTTTACCAAGTAAAAGCTGTGCATCTACAGCAACGGTATACTTAGGCAAATCCAATCTGGACTCTGGTCTGTAGCAGACAAATAGGCTACAGTTAATGTTGCTGTGCCTCACCTGCATACCTGAACCAGTTAAATAAATGTTACCTGAGAAGATCTGTTCAACATCTTCATCAATGACCTTGATGAAGCGATAGAGTCCACCCTCAGCAAATCTGCTGATGATACAAAGCTGAGAGGAATGGCTGACACACCGGAAGGCTGTGTTGCCATTCAGGGAGACCTGGACAGGCTGGACAGTTGGGCAGAAAGGAACCAGATGAGGTTTAACAAGAGCAAGTGTAGAGTCTTGCTGCTAGGGAGGAATAACCGCATGCACTGGTATAGGCTGGGGGATGGCCTGCTGGAGAGGAGGTCTGAGAGGGACCTGGGTGTCCTGGTGGATGACAGGTTGGCCATAAGCCAGCAGTGTGCCCTGGTGGCCCAGAAGGGCAATGGTATCCTGGGGTACATTAAAAAGAGTGTGGTCAGTAGGTCAAGGAAGGTATCCTCCCCCTCTACTCTGCCCTGGTGAGGCCTCATCTGGAGTATTGTGTCCAATTCTGGGCTCTCCAGAACAAAAATCACACGATCACAGAATCACACATGACAAGGATCTCCTCAAAAGAGTCTAGTAGAGGGCCACAAAAATGATAAAGGGCACAGAATGCCTCACTTATGAGGAAAGGCCGAGAGACCTGGGTCTGTTCAGCCTTGAAAATAGAGGACTCAGAGAGGACCTGATCCACATCTATAAATATCTAAGGAGTGGGAGGCAAAGGGATGAGGCCGGACTCTTCTCAGCAGTGTGTGGAGATAGGACGAGGGGTAATGGCCACAAACTGAAGCATAGGAAGTTCAGCACAAATGTGTGTGAGAACTTCTTCACAGTGCAGTGACGGAGCACTGGCACAGGCTGCACAGAGAGGTGGTGGAGTCTTCTTCTCTGGAGACATTCAAGACCAGCCTGGATGCCCATCTGTGCAACCCAGTCTAGGGAGACTGTTTTGGCAGGGGGTTGGACTAAATGATTTGTAAAGGTCCCTTCCAACCCCTACAATTCTGTGATTATGTGATCTCTGCAATGCTGCAGTTGCATCTCCCATTTGTACTTTGCCTGTTAGCAGGCTAAAACTGTACCAAGCTTACTGGATCTAATTACTTAGGGCATATGCTAGACAAAAAAGGAACAAAAATCCCAAAGAAGGGTTGACACATCTGTATTTTGAAGTACGTAATCTACGTAGGTGAAAACTGGAGAGATCTGTTTATCTTGCTGCAATCCTTGATCATTTCTGGACCGACTCTCCATCACTGTATGTGATAACCAGCTTCAAAGATTTTGCTGCTTCTTTGATAAGAAGAGAGAAAGCAGTTACACAAGTAGGTGGTGACTTCAGCTTCATATCCTCAGAAGTATATTTTTCTCTGTGTAACAATAATGTCTGTATCATTTGTTTCTCAGAGAGAAACTCAGGAGCCCTGACAAAGAGCCTCATTAGATCTTGTTGAGTTCTGTTTCTCCCTTTTAGCCTCTTTGAAAGAAAAACACTCTCTCTTTTTAATTTAATCAATTACAGACATTTGAGCCTCCCAGCTGGCTCCTTCCATTGATTTTTCTGAGCATCATCCTCCTGTGGAGACATTCTGCTCATGGTGGTCAGGCCCATAGCAAAACAATTGCAACTCTGAAAAAAGAGTTACTACATGATGCTGATGGCATCAGGTCAAAACATGCTTATCTGGCTACCAGATGTGCCCATGGCAGTCCCTCTCCTAGCTGAAGAGGTGTCTCAAGGCTTTCAAAAGAGCTTGTGCTGTATTATTTAGGTGGGAACATGGCACTGTGGCTAATCTTTATTAAAGTGGTTTGCAGCCACTTTCAAGAGAGACCGGCACAGCCAGTGAGACTGATCCTAATTGCATGTATACACTGTTCTCTGGATAAAGCCTCCTGTCAGTGAAATGTAGCATTTAGCATCCAGCTGCTGGCCACTGAGGCGTGGCAGAAGTCGAGGTAGAGCAGCAGGACTGGAGCATTTAAAGGCTCAACTTCCCCGTGTTCAGTCTGCAATTCCCTGACAAAGAGCAGTGCTCACTCTGCTGCATGGTGCAGTGCCTAATCACCTGACAACAAGGCTGAAATGCAGAGAGGTGCAGGCTGTGGGCAGTGCAAACAGGAATGCTAAAAATACCAGGCCAGCAGTGGCTGTAGGAATTTCTCAGTCTGCTTTTCAGAGGAGTTGGCAGGGAGATAGAATTATGGAATCATTAAGACTGGAAAAGGCCTCTAAGATCATCTTGTCCAACCATCCACCTACCACTAATACTGCCCTCAAATGACACACACCAAACCATTCATGTGGACAATTTGTTGCCAAGAATGCTACTCACCATCAGCCTGTGTCCCTTCTGACTTTTAACTCATCCCATCTAACAGCAAAGGTATGATGGTTAAGTCTGGCACAGTAATTTAGCAATGGTTCTCGCTGTGGCGTACAGGTTCTCCACTGCTTTCCACATACTCTCTGGTCAATGACCTTTGTTAGAAGCCAGCTATCTGCCCGTGGAGAAAAATGAGCTTATGGTAGGTTGCACCAATAGCCTGTTTTCTGCTTTATTCCTGCTCCTTGTGATTACTTGTATCTGTGCAAACATCTAGACATCAATCAGGCACACTTGTTTACATCCCTGCCTCAGCGTCTGTGCTACCTCCAAGACAGCATATTTCCATCATTATTTTAGTACACAGTGTTTGCTGTTTCTAATTTCAGCACCAAGCATTTGCTCATACAGTAGGTAAAAGGCTTGCCATCAATATTAAAGAATGGTAATTAAAAGCACCAGATCCTAGGGGTGTAAAGAAATGCTCTCAGACAATTTGAGAGAATGCAATAAGTACTTGTAAGACCTTTGAAGTAAATTTATCAAGATGTGCCATCAACTTTACAAGTGGTCATGTTACACAGATTTGACTTGCAGGAACAAATTAACCTCTACCTCCTGTGTAGTGTGCCCTTTGGATCTGAAATTCCCAGAAAAGGAGCTGCTGGAGGAAAGGAGGAAAACGTTGAATGCAAATGTTTGCTTTAACTGAAAAAAAAAAAAAAAAAAAAATTACAAAGAAACAACACAAGTAGAGTTTATGATAGACTTCCGTGTTCTCAATGTATGTAGGAATTCCATCCTTCAGAGACACAGGACTGCAGGGACTATTCACACTGACAAACAGAAGCCTGGTATGACAGCCAGTGGCAACAAAATTATACGTATATAGGCGTTAATTTTTTTCCTCTGCTTTTCCTTTTCATTTCAGATTGCTTCATTTTGTTGTTCAGGACAATGGGATGCTTTTACCCTTTTTCTCAGTCCCATTGGCATATTCTGGGCAGCTGATATTTATCTGGAATTGTGATTATGCAGTGCTACAATGTCTTTGGGGAGTTTTATAAATGCATTAAGATAAGACAGTGTACTGGGGAAAGGACTGTTCTGTGAGTGATAAACCATGCCATTTCACAGAAGTATATGGATTTGACCATATCGTCTGCAAATGAACAGAACAAATGAATTTATGGTTTCAGAGAAAACAAACATCAAGCTAAAGATGCCTGACACTGGCATCAGGGCAGAAGGGACATGGCTTATGCTAGAATAATCTCCATATTTTCCATTGTCTTTATGAAATTTGCCTCCAGAGCTTGTCAGTATGCTTTGGGATCAAATATATTATCATTAAAATTAATCTGTAAGAGTTATAAATAGATCCTTGAGTTCCTAAACAGCAATGAGCAGAGAGTTTCTGCTACAGAAATACCTAAATGACTTTTATTCATTATGGTAGGATCCTCTACAGTGGAAAACAGCGGTGTGAGCTGCAGGAAATAACACTGTCCAATTGTTCCCATGTCCTGAACCCCTCAGTTCCTGCTGAAAGTAGAAGCCAGCACCATCTGTGGAACCCTTATCTACCTTGTACTTAACTATTGCCCAGAGAAGAAGTCCCAGAACCTAGGTACCTGCCAGTGTATTAGGGTGATGGTGATGCTGTTATCTGTTTTCTCTGAGGCACTGACTGTTCCCTGTCTGGAGCAGAGCAGTGGAATCATTACCTATGCTTACCAACCTATGAAATAATTACATTTCTGGAAACACTCCTCTGATGCATTTGATTGTGAAAAGTTACAGGAGACACACAAGCCCAAATGTATACAGCCAGACCCCGCTTGGGTGAAATGCATTGCAGAAAAATTGCCCATGAGGACCTGAATCGGGCTTGGGTCCTGCAGCAGGAGCTGCCATAGGTGAAATGTTAAAACACATGGGTCTCACACAGGGCAGAGAGTAGGAACTAAAAAGAAAGTGGGGGCTCAGTATTTAACTTAGGTGTTGACATGGTTTTGACGCTGCGATGTTGACTGATGGCCACAAGAGTTTGCTCTCTTTGTTCTTAAGTTCTGAAGACACTGGCAGTGATGGTGGTTACATATAGCAAAATGGCAGCCATCTATAACCACAGCTCCAAAGTAAAGCCTCTCTCGGTCTGGTAACTTTCTAAATCGGGTAGTGCCAGTGCTGCTTCTGAGAGCTGGGTTTTCTGAAAAAGTTCTTCTAAGCTTTTCATGCAGTTTACCACAGATGAAAATATTCACATGCTGAATGAAATCTTCCAAATTCAAATGGGGCCTTAGCAAAATTAAATGGCACTGCGTGTGTATCGCGTATCTCTATCTTATGAGGGTTCTTTTTTTTACTTTTTCTTTTTGCTTACAACGCAGCCTCTGAGTTCAAAGTGCCAGAAGTACTTTGTGATAAGGGCATAAATCTATTTGGTTTAAATGACACTGCACTTCCAACCCATTTAGTCACAGAAGCCATCTTGTGGATAAGTAAGTTTTTAGGAACACTGTAGTGATACAGACTTGCCTGAAAATCCAAAGTCAAGGGTCACTGCTGGGGTGCTCCTACTATCTCAAACTATCTGCTCATGAAGTGTCTATACTGTCAGTCTCTTCCTCATCTTTCTCCTCCTACCCGAAGAAGCACCAAACAAAACCCATCTCTCTTTTCTCCAATGTGATATTATGTCTTGATTTCTTCTGCTCCCTGACATCTGCACAAATGTACCTGATCAGTCAGAGCCATATGCCTTTTCTCACAAATAGAGTAGATATTTTACACAGATAGAGGGGTGAGAGGCTGTTGCCCTTCATGTCAGAAGGGACTCCTGCTAGTGAGGCTGATGTTGCCCTTTGTTACCACTAAGATGTCTTCTTAGAGGGCTCTATACTCAGCACTGATGAGGCTGCACCTCAAGCACAGTGTTCAGTTTTGGACCCCTCACTACAAGAAAGATGTTGAGGCCCTGGAGCATGTCCAGGGAAGGGCAATGAAGCTGTGAGGGGTCTGGAGCACAAGTCTGATGGGGAGCAGCTGAGGGAACTGGGGTTGTTCAATCTGGATTAGAGGAGCTCAGGAGAGACCTCATTGCTCTCTACAATGACCTGAAAGGAGGTTGTGGTGAGGTTGGGGTCAGCCTCTTCTCCTCGGTAACAATGATAGGATGAGAAGTAATGGCCTCAGGTTGGATATTAGGAAAATTATCTTCTCCAAAAGAGCGCTACTGCAGTGGCACATGCTGTCCCTGGAGGTGTTCAGGAACCATGTGGATTTGGCACTGAGGGACATGGTTAGTGGCCATGGTGGGGGTGGGTTGATGGTTGGACTAGGTGTTATCAGAGATCTTTTCCAGTCTTAATGATTCTGTGATTCTATGAATGCTTTCAAATTCTGTGTAACTAGCCTATAGCTACTGTGCCAAAAGCATGCCTGGAGCACAAAGACACTAGATGTGGTAAGAAAAGTTCTTTTGCTGTTAGCTGTAAATCTAAGAACTACTGCTGGGGATGGTGCCAAGTTACCACCCCTGGAGGCACTGCTGCTGACCACATCTAGAAAAGTTGATTCCAGCTGTAGCTGAGGCAGGAGAAAAAAAGGCTGCCTGCTCTTCAATATTAGCAAGGAGCAGAGGATGGAGGCTGAAACTTATGATGCTGGAAAGGATTTTAAACCCAGGCCTCCAGCTCTCTGTTAAAAATGACACAGTGTGTGAATAGGATCCGAAACATCATTGTTTGCACACTGTGGGGAAAACGCCAATCCAGTGCTTTTGGTTCCTCCCTCTCCTTCAGCCAGTTTTTATCAAAGACTCAGCAACTGCAGGAACCAGTAGCCTAGAAAACGGCAGATCATTAAAGCTCTGCTTGGTTTCAAAACCCCACTGCCTCCAGGGAACAGAGGGATTTTGTTTAAAATGCCTTTAAAATACAAGCTGTCATTGAAAGGGTCAGCTCAACCCAGCTCAGTTTTATACAGGTAATTACATGCTTTCTCCCACTTTGCTTATCAGGTGGGTACCGACCACTGTGCCAGTCAATGAGGCTAAATGCTGAGCTGGGATACTTGCCTACCTCCTCTGCCACTCTGGGAAAGTGCCTTCCCCATGGCTGGAGACTCCCTCCTGCACAAAATACTCTCCTTTTCAGCACTCACAGGCAGCTCTGTATGCCGGAGTTGAGCTGCCCTGGCCCTTCCTTGAGAATTCAGCCTGGGATTTTACATTCCTAGCATCAACTGCCTGCAACTGATAAGGCAAAAGTTGGCTAAAATATCCACTTATCTTACAGTGTTTCTCTCTGCATCACAACAGTCTCATGGAGAAGAAGGAGGTGACAGCAGTTTCTCACATGACAAACCATGGAGGAAAGATCTTGCTACTGCTACTATGAGGCTGTTTTCTGAAGTGTAGTATTATCGTCCATATTAACCTTTCTGGAAACGCAACAAATTTAAAGCAGCACTTGTCACATCGTACATGCCAGATATGTTGCACATCACCTGTTTGCCTGTGTGTGTGCTGCTGACCTGTTTGCCACCTGTGCTGTGTGTCTAGGGTGTGTGCAGTGCACCAAGCTGATTAGTCATGTTCAGCAGCCTTGCTCCCCAGGTTGTGCAATACCCATTTCCTGGTTGCTCTGTAGATTGCCACTCAAAGTAAGAGGGCAATAAACCCCCAAAGTAGTCTCTATCATTAAAACTGATAGAGTTGACAAGCCTGAGCTACAGCTTAGCTCAGAGGGTAGGCCTCCAAGTTTTTGATGAGGAGACTGAAAAATCACACACAGAATCACAAAGAGTCACAGGGGTTGGAAGAGATCATCAAGTCCAACTCCCTGCTAAAGCAGGTTCCCTACGGTAGGTCACACAGGAAAGTGTCCAAACAGGTCTTGAATATCTCCAGATAAGGAGACTCTACAAACTCCCTGGGCAGCCTGTTCCAGTGCTCTGCCACCCTCGAAGTTAAGTTCTTCCTCACGTATTTACGGAACTTCTTGTGTTCTAGTTTGCACCCATTGGCACTTGGCTCTATTGCTGCACATCACTGAAATGAGTTTGGCCCCATCAACTTGACTTCCACACATTAGATATTTATTAACTGATTATATTCCTCAGTCTTCTCTTCCCAGACTAAACAGTCCCAGAGTCTTCCTCATAAGAGAGGTGCTCCAGGCCCCCCATCATCTTGGTGACCCTCAAATGGGCCCTCTCTAGAAGTTCCCTGTCTTTCTTGAACTGGGGAGCCCAGAACTGGACACAGCACTCCAGATGTGGCCTCAGGAGGGCAGAGGAGAGGGGGCTATCGTCACCCTTGACTTGCCAGCCTCGCTCTTTGTAATGTACCTTAATATACCATCGTACTTCTAGTCCACAAAGGTACACTGCTGGCTCATGGCCAACATGTTACCCACCAGCATACCCAGGTCCTTTTCCTCAGACCTCTTTTTCATCAGGTCATTCCCTAACTTGTACTGCTAAATCACACCTGTGACTCAGGCAGGAGTTTAGAGTAGAAATATTTGTGATGTCTGTTGTTACGTATCAACATGTGAGATAACAGCTATCATTCTGAGTACTCTAGGAAAAAGTTTTGGTCTGGAGGCACTTACCATGAAGCGGATGGTCCACTGGGAAATCACACAGTTGATCTTCCTCTTCCTCATATTTTCTTTTGCCTTCTAGATGTTCATGACCTATGTCCTCACCCAGGAAGGAGGCTGGGCTGCCTGTAGGCCTCCTGCAGTGAGCTGCCTGCACTTTCTTTGCTCTGGCCACAGGGGTAGCACACATGGCAGGGAGAAGCATTTTATCTGAAGGGAACTCATTCTCTAATTGACTCCTTCTGCTGAAATCTGTGAAGGACACAGTGCAACAAAGCATTGAGAAGCAATTGCAATTAGGTGCACTTTCCTGTATGGGTGAATTAAAGAAGCATTTGCCTGTTCTATATACCTTAACATTCAAACTAGATTATACCTAAAATGAAGTTACTCTGTGTTTTGCATCACTGTTAGGATGCAAAGGGGCATGATCCTGGTGAATTCATCCCCCAAAATCTAATCTTCTCCCTGCTTTCTTCCACCTTAAAACTTTGGATGATTCGTGTGAGAGATGTTAAAAGTATGAGTGTAGAAATAAGGAGACACAGGCAAATTATCAAGAAAGATCACTCTCCATGACAGGAACCAAGTCACCGGCTGCCTTTTCTGAAGAACTCAGAAATACAATGAACATGGAGCTGCTCTAGAAATCTGCCAGCAAGATTGATTTAGAATTTGCTGGATGCCAAATGCTTTTAGAAGTCTGATCCATTCTTTAACATCTGTAGGTATATATATATTGTATAGGAAGATGGGCCACATTGCAAGCTAAAGGTCAGAGTCTTTCTTTGTTCAGGATCTTCTGTCCTTTTCTGTACTTCTGATCAGCCTGCTGCTCAGATTTAGGTATCACCTCATTCTAATGGTAGCTTTTGCCCAGGCTGAGTCAACATTTCCTATTTACCTTTGTGACAGATGACACCAGTGCATAGTGCATTACAAACACCTCAGTGGAAGTTGAAGTTAATCTCAAGACTCAGGCTTGACTCTCCAGAGACAAGATAATTGGGTCTCTGCTGTTTTAATGGGCAAATCTAGAATTTGGTCTAATTTTCCCCTTTGCCTGGACTTCTTCGCTTGGAAGAGCAGAGTAAGAGGCAACGCATAAACTCAGTAAACTTTCCGAAATTGAAGTTCCATGGTTATCACTAGACTGAAGCTAATGTTACAGAACAACTCTGTTGTTACTAACGCCAAAGAAAATTAAAATATTAACATAATAATGGAGTAAGCAGTCACTCATATCTAGGCTCTGAGAGTTGCAACATATTGAGTTATTCTGCTCTCCCTTCTTGTATTCAAACAGCAGCAGGTGTGTCCCCAAATAGG
The DNA here is from genome assembly GCA_013399175.1 of Odontophorus gujanensis. NCBI lineage: Eukaryota > Metazoa > Chordata > Aves > Galliformes > Odontophoridae > Odontophorus > Odontophorus gujanensis. The sequence continues at coordinate 16,077 of VXAB01004344.1, read as the reverse complement.
CTGTACTGGCAGAAACTCAGATTATAATATACCTATTTTATTTCTGGTTCAGGATATAGCTCTGGCAAATCATCTAACTTTATAGAGTTGTCCAAGTTTTATTTTCTGAACAAATAGCAAGTTCTATTTCTAACCAGCCTTGGAGCAATGATAATTATAACATCTGGAGATGAAGTGACCAATTCTGCCCTCAAGAAAACTGTACACAATAGGAATTGTACAGAGGGATGGCACCGACATGAAGAAAATACAGGCACAGGAGCTCTGAAAATTAGCCAGAACATCTTTTCAATGAGGAATGATTATTCAGATGTTATCTTTTCAAACTATCACAGACCTTTGGGGAAACTGAGGAAACACAACTGCAAAAATCCAGATGCTGACCTTAAAAATATGGTATGAGGTCCACCTCTGTTTTTGAGGCATATTGTGCAAAATGGGACTCCTTTAATTAATTTTGAGTTTTCTGGTGAGAAAACAGATGGAGTTTTGAGCGAATTCATAGGATAAGGGAGAAGAACAGATCTGGAAATGGACACTGGTATTGGCCTGGGATTAGATAATTTACTCAAAAACTTGCATGATATCAGTATTAATGTATATTAGGATTTCTATCTCAATCCTTCATCACTAAATTAAGGACTATATGTACTCTGTTGCCAGATGGGATGCTCCAAAGATGAAAATGTTACAAAACTGACAGCACTTTCATCCTACAGTAATGAAGAATATAAGGATACCTGAGCAAAGTGCTTCTAGAGGCAGTCATTAAGACTTTCTAAGAACGATACTGTCATTTTGTAAATTATATATATTTTTTCCAAGTCTTTATCATCCTTATACAATTGCTCTTGCTCAGAGTATTCCCCTGAGATACTCACATAGCCCAGTGATGGACATAACAGAAATGATTTTGACTCAAGGCCCAAATTGGACTTTTTGGTTTGAATTTCAACTGTGTAGGAAAGGACAGAAAACTTCAGGCAAGCATGTAAGATTTGTTTTTGGAAACAGAAGGTTATTTCCAGTGCTCTAAGTTCTATTTAAGCCTCTTTGTGTAATCGCTGGAGAGAACCTGACCTGTTGAAGGTCTCAGGCATTTTAGGGTCCTACTAAGATGGTGAATAGAGACCAATCCGTCACTGAGAACTGCAAGCAGCTGTTTTTTGTGTGTGTGCACTGTTTTTCTCTTGCTTCTATATCTTTTTTTAGGTAGATTAGTTTTTCTTGTGAAAGGTGGGGTGAATTGTTGATATTGGCCAGATGGTATCTATTCAGTTATATACCTTCATCTTCTGTTTATTCTTTCACAACAGATCTGGGTGGAGTGTTGCTATGAGTGAAGCAAATATTCACCATATTGACACTCATGTGTGAAGTGGCAGTTGAATTCATATTTATGTGCATATCCTTAACAAAACGGCATAACGCTGACAAAATAACATGATTACTGTATCTGTTACTGCTTTTAATATTAACTTTCCAGGTGCAGTGTACTTGTCCCAAGCTCTCTTTGTCTTGACAAAAGATCTCCTGTTGGTTGAATCTCACTGACAGAAGCGGGAGGAGTAATGAACAATTATTTTAGATGTACTTTTGAGCACATTAAAATCAGGTTCCCAGGGATTTCAGGAGAGGGGCCAATTCACTTAACAGATGAGTGACTCATTTAGTGGACTGGCTCCTTTTCTAAAATATACCTGCTAGTCCACTCTGTTTAAAATGGAAGATTTGACACTAGAAAGGAGACCAGTACTTCCTGAGCATTTATTTGTGCCCCTTTTAAAGGCTGTGGTTACTTTTTCCAGGCACTCTGACAAAAATTAGAGGGGAGAAACACAGGTTGAATACTAAAACGTTGTCTTGCTCACCATTCCTTTTTTAACTTGGTAGGAGTCTCTCAAAAATTCAAAACTTTCAGTAGACTTCAGCACAACGACTGCAGTTTCAGGTCATCTTGTGGTCACGTTTGTGTAGTAAACACACAAATGCCTAATGCTACAAACAGGTTTGTCAGAAGACTCTGCTCCTTATTCCAAATCACACTGAAGATACCTTTACAAGAAGCTGTGAACTTTGGAATTAGGCCCAGAAATCTTAGAAATGATCAGCTCCTGCCCCAGCTTTCCACGAGTTGTTGGCACTGCAACTTTTGTCACATTCTTTTTGTCAGATAACATATTTAAGTTAGAACTAACTTCTTGCAGGCATCTAGTCCAGTGCCCTGAGTTCCCTTGGAAAATGACTCCAGGGTAAGCTATGACTATGTCTCTCATTTCTGACATTCTGATTCTTCTGGTCCCACCATCTTCTCAACAATCGAAGCCTAGATTTAGGATTTGGGACCAGTGTGACCTTGGTCTCCACACTGCCTAGATCAGCAGACTGGCTATATGATTGTTTCTAGCCTGGGTATCTACTTCATGAGGACTATGGGCTTGTGTATGAGCCAGTTCTGGTTCTCGTAAATCATAGCTTGGCTCAGATATGTAACATATGGGAAATGGGAAATGTTCTTAAAATTTACAGTAAGATAAGACTCAGACCTGACGTTATTACTTCCTTCTTTGCTACTGCTGAGCTGTTCTGAGAGAGCAGCTGGATTTGTATCCTGTCCTGGAATTTCCAACAAGTTGCCTAGCTCATTCCATTTCCCTGACCTTGGCCTCCCCAGAACCAAATTATACATGGCTAAATATTTACTAAATAATTTTTATAATGCCAGTGTTAAACAACATGAAGTTGAATGACTTTGATGAAACGCAGCAATTATTCCAAGATGTACAGCATAGGGTATTGCTGTTTTGAAATAAACCCTTTCTGCAAAGAATTGGCTATTCTGCTGGGAAAGTAAGGAGTAAAAAGCTTAGGTAGCTCTTCGCTGTTAGTAAGAAATCAACAGTGAAAGCCTTCATTTTCTTTTTTTTGCAAAAACAAACAAAATTTTCAAATTTCTGTACAGCTTTCCTACATTTGTTTTCTCAGCTTTAATGACAGCTAAGTGAATCTTCAGGCATACATGCCTCTTTTGTTAGAGAGCATTTTACATTGCCTTAAGTAAATTAAACCAGCCTTACTTTATCGCAGAGAATATAAGTGCCACTGTATTCTTTTGGTACAGCTAGTTGCTAGCTGGATGATGACGTGAAGTCAAAGGCAAAGCCAGGTTGTTCTGCCTGCATCGCTTCCAAAGTGGAAAACACTCTGTACTCTCAGGTGGAGCAGTTTGGGATCAGACTGTACAGTCATTACAATAAAACAATTCCTGGAACCCGCCATGTTCCGCATACAGTTATGTCAGTTCTTGTGCCTGGAGTGGCACACTTAGCTGAGCTGCACTGCCAAACAGAGCTAGTCATCTTCAACTTACTGATCACAAAACAGCCTTAGTATAATAGATTCTGTCTACAACATTCTTTTTTGTTTCCGGAGAGGAGTCTCATGTTGTCTAAACGCTTAAAGTTTTATCATCCATGCTATGAACAGCACTGGTTGTTTTCTGTGATGTGGTATGTCTCATTTTGGACCCAATGGCACAAAGTGATGGCCATGGACCTTTTAGAAAGGACTTTCATCTCACAAAATCCCACTCCCACAATGCTCACAGCAGCATTTTCCCTTGCTAGGCAACCTGGCACCTGTTCTCCATTGTCATGTGGGTCCTCTTATGCTTACACCAACATCAGCCATGTCCTTGTCCACTCCTGCAAACTACCAAGCTCTGTGTTTCAGGGCCATATTTAAAATACAACCTGGATCCAGTGCTCACTTTTCTTTAATTTCCTTCCTGATTTAGATCTCTTTTTCCTCCCTTTCCAGATCAGAATTCCATTGGGATATACAAAGAGCTCAAACTATGTGAATAACCAATGGTTACTTGAACCATCAGGTCTTTAGAAGAAGTCTCTCTTATCACTAGTTCATCCAGCATTCAGAGAAATAGGGTAGTGATCCATGAAGAATCTCTCTGTGTTACAAAAATAAACTGTAGCGTTAAGCTTTGTTGAAAGCCATTAAGCAAGAGGTGAATGAAAATCTTCCATCCAAATTCCTGATCATTTTTTCAGTTAAGTGAAGATGTCTGCATATATAAAACATCTCTGTTTCATGAAAGGTGTAGATTAAAAAAAAAAGAATAAATACTAGATCCAGAAAATGCTGGTTGTTAATCTTTGTTAAGGAAAAAAAGACAGTTTCAGAAGGGGTAACAGTTCACTCATGGCCAAATTAACTTAGGGAACTGAAGTCAAAAAGGCTAATGCACTGCTGCTTTGCCTTGGTTGAAGTCATGCTAGTTATCTACTGGTTTATTTTATTTAGTACATGGAAAGGCCTAGTGTCCTTGACAATAAGCAAAAATGATTAAACACAGATTATTTTTCTTTTCTTGTTCCAGCAATTGGATCTAAAACTCCTGAGCTATCAACACCCTTACAGACCATTTCTCCTGTCTGAGGATAAGTGGTCAGATTTGTCAGAAAATGATACCAATATGAGATTCAGCTATGACCTCAGACCCCAGTCAGCTCTTCATATAAATGAAACTCAATCATCTTCATTAAGTTGCAGCAGTTTTAGGGCAGCTTCCTGAGTTTGAATATGTCTTTCCTTGTAACAGGGAATTTCTTCTTCTTCTTCTTCTTCTTCGTCTTTTTTTTTTTTTTTAACAATTAGAACTATTGCTTTTTAAAGGGAAATTTACAAGTTATTCTATTTGTTTTGAATAACATCTCACTGTTACTGAAGAAAGCTACCTGCAGTGACCGTTCAAGTTGCATATCCACTTCTCCAGTGACACTGGATTGTACAAAATCCCTTCAAAAACTGATAGCAGAGCCCAATCTGTTATAAGGCTAAAAGGAAATTATTTTTTAAAGATAATTTCTGTAATGCGGTGAATGATTTGTGTCTGACTAGGGAAATCCCAAATTCCTGTAGAATATAAGAATAAAAATTCTATCTAATCAAACCAGGTAGTTTTAGGGGTTAAACAAACAAACAAACAAATAAATAAAAAGTAATTTTTCATTACATGAACTTGTACTTACCAAAGGCCCATGGTGATTCTGCTTTTAGAACTGGAGATTTCTCAGCATAGTTATTCCTGTTCCTGGTTTCATTGCTGGTGGCACTAGCAGAAGGCTTCTTTAGGATCTCCTCAATGGAAAAGGACAGACTGGGCTTCTTCTGGCTGGCACATTCACAGGGGGCCATCATCTTCCTACCAGAGTAGCTCCAGGGGAGGGAGTCTTCTTCTGCTCACCCTGCTCTCGATGCACCCCAAGAAACATGCAGCTGGGAGGGTGTGCACCTCTCCCTTCTTGTGCTTAGCCAACCTGCAGGAGCGTAGGAAGGAGAAACAGAGGAAACCCGGAAGAGAGCACCCGTGCCTGCTCCTCTCTGCTGGCCAGCTTAGGATCTAGATTTGTGCTTGTGTGCCTGAGGAAGCCAGCATCAGAAGCTAGAGTTGAAAAGCCTTACCAACCCCACCCACTTCCAAACAGCCCCAGGTTGGAGCAGATTTACTGAGCTCTGAGCAATTGCTTTGCCATCCCTGAAGGAGGTGCACTTCTCACAGACTCATGTGAAAAAAACCCTTGAAGAATTACTTCACACTCATAAATCCTGTTCCTGGGTCAGTTATCCTCATTTTCTAGTTTCAGGCTGCAACCTTTGACAATTAGTTTGATTTTGTGCTAATGCTTGTCCTTCATGCTGTTTACTAGCAAAAGAGACAGTCAACTTCTCTCACATACGAGGAGGTGTCACACATGGAAACCTTCCTTACAAGCACTTCACAGGTTATCCTTCAGCTCTCCCCAATAGCCATCAGCTTTGGTTCAAATTCTTTTCTCTCACTCTGGAAACCCTTTGAACTTTCCAAGCAAGTGCTTTTCAACATCATCCCACCTTATCAGTCACGAGAGAAAAAGAGAGGCCCCTTGCAACGTTCTTAGGAACAGGAATTAGTGTCCTCTACACCCCACCTCTACTCTTAGAGATAAAACATTATTTTCTTTCCCAAGTAATCCAGTTGGATAATCATCCCACCCACTCTCTATGCCTCTCGGTCAGGTGTCCATCATGGGGGGAGAAGATTTCACAGAGATTGCTGATGAATGTTGATGTTTCCACTCCTGAGGCCCTTCTGTCTTCTTGTCTTGTTAATTTTTATTTTGGGAAGAATTTATGGCTAGACACATTCCCATTCCTTCCCTCTCCCTTTCCCCCATGGTATTTTCTGCATTCTTCTGGGATTGCCCCTCACCTTTTAGATTGTTACAGTTGTGTCTCCCTCTCCTGCTGGTTCTTCTCTGTGCCTTCGTTATCAGGTCTTATTACTGTATCGGCTGGCCCTGCCTTATTTGTCCAATGAACTGACAATTCTTGAGCTGATATCCCATCATATGACCTCTTCATTGAGCAGAGACCAAAATTACTGTGTAACCAGGAGGCAATAAACCACATCTGATAAGATGAAAGGCTTTCGGCTTTTTCCAGATTCCAAATACTGGAAAAGGGGTGGGGGTGGGTGGGTAAGTGGAAAAAGAACAATGAAAGGTAAAAAAAAAAAAAAGATGCAGACAGTTATAACAAAGACTACTTAATTAACTGATTTTATTAATCAAGCTTCTCCCCAGGCGACTGTTTAGACAAGAGAGAGTCTTTTGCTCTGTTGAAATGGAAGGGGTAGAGAAATGATGTTTTTTTTTCTCATTGCATGCCTCTGCCCAGTGGTTCAGTGGGGACATCTGTGTGAAGGAGGATCTCACCTTTCTCACTGTCTGATGGGGTGGCAGCTGCTGCATGGATGAAAGAGGTCTCATGGCACTACACCTTGTCTGCAAATTCTATGTGCATAGAGACCTCTGCTCTGGCCAAAAGCAGCAGCATCATCTTTTCCTGCTTTTGGGTCCTGTCAGTGCCTGTAGTTCGGGCTGGGTACATAATGAATTATTTCTTCCCATTTTTTGCATAGTCAGAATGAGAGAGGGGGTAATTTCTGTGCTGAGTGGAGATGAGCATGCTATTGAGGGAGAGGAAAAAAAAAGATGCCTTGAATGTACACCTTGGATGAAAACAGCCTATTTAACAAAAGGGCTTGCGTTTTTGCTCATGATTCTCGATTTGAAAATCAGCTGGAGATTGAGTACCACGAATGAGCACAAGAAGGAACTTGGTTCATCCTCCTTCAAATACCTTATTTTTCCTTACCAGCTTGCCTAGGACACTAAAACATGGACCAGTTTTCTTGTAGTGGCTTAAACCCTTACTCACTTCTCAGATATTGTATACCAAATGAAATGTCCTTGACCCAGCCTATGGTTGTATTAGTTTAGCATATATGACCGTGTCTGGACTCTCTGCTATTTACTGCATTGTCTATTACCTGGAAGATTTCAGGCATGCAGCAACCATCTCCAGGGACTGGGAGCCTCTGTTTTTTTAAGCTCTCTCTTCTGTCTGCCTTTCTAAACACTCTAAGTTGGTTCAGAAGTGAAGCACAACCCATAGATTTGTCTGCTTCCACTGACAAATGAAGCCCAAGGAAGGACATGCTTTCCTTTACTGTGAAAAGTTACATCTTTGGTTATTACTTTTTGTTATTTGTTGTCTTGGCGTTCAAGGGGCTCATTTCTTGCTGCAGGAGGAGAAGGATTTTAGAAGAAAGTCTGATGGGTTCTAACACTCCTTATGAGAGGGCTCATATCTCTGTAGGTCCCTGGCCTCAGAACAAAAATCTTCTTCCTCCTCTGTGCTCCAGCACCATTTCTGCTCAACTAAACACACACCATTCTGTAAAGAAGAGACATAGCCTTCTGGCAGCAATGTCTCTATGAGTGTTCATGCCAGCTTCTAAAGAAATACAAGTGTCTCTGCATTAAAAAATATTCCAAAGAAAAAAGAGCAGAGACAGGCACACTCCAAGTTTTCATACCTTTGTTCAGTGATCACACTGACAACACGTAACAAGTGAAACTGGGATATCTCAATATTCACAAAATATGCACTACCTGTCTCTGCTGCCAACTATCTCTGGATAGGCACCTGCTGAGACTACACTGTAGTCCCATGTTTCAAAATCAAACTCTGCATATTTGTGTAACTATTCTGTCTTAGCCTGTGACTCTAAACCTCCCTGCCTCTCATAGGTGCAAGATGATTTTCTGCCTATGTTTGGGTTTAAATGAGATGTGCACACGCAAATTTATAACTTGAAAGCTTCCTCGTGAAGGCTTTATTTTTGTTCAGTCTTATTGTATTGTTCTTTTTATTAAACCTGAAGGCAGTGCCAACTGAGAAATATATTTTTGTTCTTCTATATAGAAAAACACAACAAGCTCTAAAGTAGGTAATAGAGTGAATAAATGACAGCTCTTGAAAGGGGATTAGAAAGCATCAGTGTAATGATGCATAAATCTCATGTTTTGCATACGAAAGTTCCTTCAGAAAAAAATAAGTAGATTTGATGTCAAAATGTTTAAGTAATACTGAAAGACCTTAGCAATTTCATATTTTAAATAACAAAATGGAAAAAAGTGATATGTACTATTTCACTTACAAAAAAAAAAAAAAAAAGATTTTTTTCNAAAAAAAAAAAAGCTTTTTTTCTTTGTAATGACTGCTATTTTGGATTTTCTTTTCTTTGTATTATATTAGAACAATAAAAGGGGAAAATATAGAAGCTTGAAATGGAAATGAACATTTTACAAATTAAAACATTTCTGCTGACCCCTTTTTCAAGTGACTGAGTTGTTGAAATGTAACAAATTATTTATGTTCAATACAAGGAATAGTTTACTTTTAAATTACTGAAGAATGAAGAAGTTATTTTTCTGCCAAATTCTAATATGATAGCTTTTGTAGGGAAGTTTGGGAATATTTTTATGTTTCTGCTTGACCTGGAAATGTAGATGACTCCCATTTATTACAGTTATTGTGCTACCTGCCTAATTTAGTCTATAAACTCCTACAGGCAGGAAACACATCTTTTTCTGGAGCTGCTGGGCTCTGAAGGCAACACCTCACACCAGCAGACAACTCTCTACATGAAAATCATGCCATACTGATTTTCTCAACTCTTCTTGTTGATGTCAAGCAAATACAGAAATCCACAGAGTGAGTGAAATCTTTAAAATATGTTGTGCTTTCAGAAAGTGAAGAATCCTAATGTGCTGACTCAAAATCATTTTCAGATCAAACCTTGGGAGTATTTTGTGCTATGTTGCCTATCTCAAAGAGGAAAAAAATTGCATTTATGCTGTTGACAACAAATTGTGACCTTTCATACAATCATTGAATCATAGAATGGCTTAGGTTAGAGAGAATCTTAAAAGATTATTGAGTCCCAAGCTGCTGCCATAGGCAGGGCTGCCACCCAGCAGCTCAGGCTGCCCAGAGCCCTATACAACCTGCCTTGAAACTCCAGGGATGGTGGCACCCACAGCTCTCTGGGCAGCCTGTGCCAGTCCCACATCTCTCTTTCAGAAATTAACATCTATCCTAAATCTCCTCTCTTTTAGTTTAAAGTCATTCCTCCTTGTCTTATCACTATCTGATCATGTAAAAGGTTACCCCCCTTCCTGCTTATAAGCTCCCTTCACATTCCTGCCCAGTGGTATCTTCTCTGCATAAGAATAATAACAGGGCAATATTCCACCTGGTGGATGAAAGTGTTTCCTTCAGCTCCCACTTCCACATGTGCTACAGAACCAGAGTGGTCTGGTGCTTATGTTCAGCACTGAGGCCACAGTTCACAAGACCTCATTGCTGAGGGCTTGTGCTCAGCCAGCTACACAGAGCAAGTATAGGCTAGTAGTAAGAGGCCCTGGTGCTAAGGTGTACCAGAAGTTTCTAGCTATGGCACAACTGCAGGTTTCCCCTGTCACCTCTGGAGCTTCATGTCCTTGTAGGCTGTCTTCCATGCTTCATGCCTTACTGGACTCTTAACAGTCTCCCCAGTGACAGCTGCTCAGATCTTCTCAAAGTTCAACAGCTGGCAACAATCTAGCAGAAAGCCCACACAGATTGCCTTCTGCAGTCCTTTTAACCTCAGATTTATTAGCTTTGTTGTCTCTGCAGATTTCTCAACAAGCCCATAAATTAGAAATATTAATAGAAGGGACACTGTAGGTTTAAACTGATAACATTTATTATGTTTTTTTTGGTTGGTGGTGCTTTGTTTTGTTTTGTTTTGGTTTGGTTTGGTTTGGTTTGGTTTTTTTTTGGCACAATTATTATCAATTGACATTTAAAATGGCATCATAATCCATCAAGGGGAAATGGACTCAGAAAGCTGTTTCTCCCAGGTCAAAAATAATAACAGCAGCAACAGAATGACTGCAAAGCAGAGAGCACACAAACAGTCTGAGTCCAGGTCACTGATTATATATTTGGGAGGTATTTGTTAACCAATTTCATCCTCAGTTTAACCCATTCTCCTACTTCATAGTGCTGTCTCTCCCCTGCCAGTTCCCTCAGACCTTTTATAGAGGGTTTTTTTCTGCCAAAAATATTTACCTAATCCATGACTGGGAGCCTGGCTCTTTGCTTTGAACGAGCAGGAGCTGTTATATGTGGGAAGGGCTGTAGAGATCAAAGGTTGGCTTTTCGTAGCAATTCAGGCATCTGAGCAGCAATTGCCATGGAGAACTGTCCCGCACAACCGTAAAACTGACTTTGATCTGTTGTTTGGATAGTGGAAAGTTAAAAATAAAGAGAGAATTTGCTTAATTTAGCCCAGCCTCGCAAAGATTGGAAGAACAGTTCTCCCCCTACCTACTTAAGGAGGCTACAGAGACTGCTTGTTGAGAAACAAAAGCCATTCTTCAGAAAAAAAAAAAAAAAAAAAGATGAAAATGTTGCAGGAATCAATACAGAGTAAAACAGAAAGTTCATGACCTCTAACTCATTATTTCAAATCAGCTGTTGTTGCACAGTAAATAAATGTCATTAGTGATGCATGAAAATGAACTTCCTGTGTCCTAGAACAGTTCTTCATCATCCAAATGTGGAGAAGGCACTGTGTCTTTCCATGAATCACTAGCACTGTACTGGATTGCTGTTCTTTTGAAGCTGTATCTACAATTAAAGAAGGAGGCTTTCACACATTTTCTAGTATGTGTGATTAGCCCAGCAGAACTTAATCTTCTGAACAGTGCCATGGTGAATTATCTTGTTTTCCAACAGGAAGGAGACTGGCACTTCCAAATGGGCAAAATGCCTGCAGATGATGTTCCTAATTCCCTCTGGAGACGCTTACTTCCACTGGCATAGAATCATAGAACCATAGAATCATTAAGCTTGAAAAAGACCTCTGAGGTCACCCAGTCCTACTGCCAGCCCATCCTCACCATGCCCACTAACCGTGACCCTCAGTGCTATATCCACACAGTTCCTGAGTACCTCCAGAGACTGTTTTCACTACCTCCCTGGGAAGCCTGTGCCAGTGCAGCACCACTGTTTAGGAGAATAAATTCTTCCTAGTATCTAACCTGAACCTCCTCTGGAGCAAATTAAGACCATTACCTTTCATCATGTCAAGAGGGAAAACCTTGACAAGTTTAGAAAAATTATAAGTAAGTTAGGTGCCTAGAGTACAGATCCATCCTCCCCATATCTTCAAATTCACCATGCAATATATTGATTACATCTGCTTCCAAGAGTGAGTCTAACTTTTTTTGTCCCATATTCTTAATCACATATGCACTGGATTATTTTGTTTTGGCAGATGCTTTTCTCAGCGTGCTAAAAATCACACACAAACGAACTTAGCCTAGCAGTAGATAAGTATCAGTGAGTTAAACTGTCTATTGGTGCCAGTAATATATGGGAAACATTTATGCTATTCTGTTGGGATGGAGCTGCCATCTATTGTCATCCCTGAGAAGACTGACCCAGTGTCATTCATATCCTGCATGCAGGTATATGCTAAGTAGCTTTCCTGTCCTGGGAGTATTTTAGATTTCAAGTGATGCTTCTAAACCAAATTAAGATGAAAAGTTAAAAGGACTCCAAACAACCATCAGAAAGCAAATTTTGTTTTTGTCTCTTTAGAATTAGTGCACTAAAATCAGTTCATTTTGATCACAATGAAATGCTTTGTCTTGCTATTTAGCTTTCAGTTATAATCTCATTATGATTAACATATTTTTTAATAAAGATTTAGTCTCAAACATGGTAAACTAACTTTTTTAAAAACTACAAGAACAACATGTTTCAACATTATGAAGGGCCTTCAAAATATTTTAAAATAATTAATAGTGAATTCAGCCTGATGGTGCAGTGCTCTGTGTGTGCACTGTAAATGCATGTGTTTGCTGCTGACCCAGTTTCTTGGTCACTTAGATGCAACTGAAAAATCAACTGTTTGCAAAATAAATTTAGGAAAAATTACATTATGTACACCTTATATAAAGTTGCTGTCTGTCCTGATTAACAGGTGGCATAGTTAACCACCCAGTCACGTTACAGAATTTTTTAAAGCCCTTTCCTCTATCTCTTTAGCTATTTCCATAATGCAGCAGTCCATTCTGGGAGGCATCCTGGAATGGAGTAATTGCATATATACTGATAATTTATGTAGGGATAAAGAAATTCTGTATTGCATGCATAATTGGGCTTTAATCTATCTGAGGTGGTCACAGATAAACAAACTTGACAATCTTACCTTTCTTCAAAATTGCGTTGATTTCTACAGGAAAAAAAGCATTTTGTGTCATGAAGCTTCCAGACAGCTCTGACATCCTGTAAGGACTTTAATTAGTCAACACCTTTCACACAACAGGTTTCGTAAATGGTTTTGTGAAATGTGCTTTTGTTACCAGTAATTAATTCATTGTGAAGAGACAGAGCTGATATTATATGGTCACTGCTTGAACTGTTTCTTCTTCTCAAAGCCAAGGAGGAGAGGGCAGTTATGCCCTGTAGGACAGTATATCTGGGCTGCTACAAACCAGGTGGGGAAATGAAAAATTGCCTTACATTCCTGTCCTCCATTCTAAGTCAAGTCATCCCTGTGGTGAGCAGATGTTACTGGGTGAGAAGTGATACTTTTATCTATCTGAATTCTATGCAAAGATTTTCCTGCACTTACTTGACATAGTTAATCCCATGATTTACAAGCTGAGAACAACCTTGAAATTTTGCATATAATGGCTTCTGAAGCTTTGCAAGTTTTTCTCAACTTACAAAGAAAACAAACCAACCAACCAACTAAACAAAACAACAACAACAAACAACAAAGAAACAAACCAGAAAAGCACAGAAAAAAACCCACGCAGATTCATTCTAGAAAGATTAGAGTCATCCTGGCTTCTTTAAATGTCACATTTCCCAGGGTCTAGATATGTAATTTTGAAGGTATTAATAATGGGAAAAGTGACAATTCATGATTATTTGTGTAGAATATCTCGAGCCCTACTTTTTCTAACTAAGTATAGGAAGTAAAGTGATTGTTATCCATTCTCTTCTGGGCCAAACAACCTCTTGCCTGATGATACTGTAAGTTTAATTTCACGATGGGCAAGGAGTTGGGGTGGTTTGTATTGCCAAATTTCTCTGTAGGTCCTGGGCAGAAATCATAAGAGGACATGAAGAGTTGTTCTCAGAGTCGTACAAATGGGGTCCCAAAAGAAGAATAAACTGTGTTGACAGAGGAATGAAAGTAGGAGACAAAAAATACTTGGAGAAGATGTTGGGCAGGAGCAAGATAGATTGGAGGAGTGTACTGGGAGGTATAATCCTTGCAGCCAGTCTTGTCATCACATCGTCTTCATCATTTGTAAAATTCATGTCAAACTCCATGAAGAAGGAACAAAAGAGATTGCACTGTAGTGATTCATTAGTTCTGCTACAAAACCTGGAGAAAATGTTATTTATAAGTTTAGACAATACATCAAAATTTCAGCCCTCTGCCCGGGATAGCTGTGTCAGACTGACCAGATGGCAGGATGGCAGAGCAAGCACACCATCCACTGAGCCCTGCAAAACCTTGGGAGAGCACAAGATAACTGAACACAGACCTGAGAAGGAAAAACATCACCTGTAGATACTCCAACAGAGATGTCCATTCACTTGCTGAGGAGATATGACCCATTCTTACCTGGCAGTGCTCTCCACTGTTTGAGCCACCCCTCTCCCAGGCTCATCCCCTTCACTCAGGTAGCAACTTTCCCCCTTCTTTCCCTGGGGATCCTGAGAAAATGATGAAGAGCACAATATTCCTAGGCTTTCAGCATTTTCCTTTGTTTAATGGGCTCCAGTGGGAGCTCCTATTAATCCACTCTGGAAAGAAGAGAGTTTTTGTTGTTGTTGCTATTGTTTGCCCCCTTCTGCCTGAGGCAGGTCATGAATTATGTGCCTGATATTCCTCCTCAGCTCCTGGACTTCCCTCTGCTGTCCCATGGGGGCCCATTAAGAGCTTCCTTGCTGTATCCCTCCAGAGAAAGGCCAAGTGCTGAAGTGGCAGACAGGGGAAGAGAGAAGCTCTTGTGGCTCAGAGAATTACAGGATCTTTGGAAGGAAACAGCAAGCTACAGTTAAGATTTGGATAAAACCAGGACATCTCCATAGCTACAATAGCTTGTGTGGATCTGATGGAGGACTGAGTTGCATACCAAAATAAATTGTCCCATTACAGGGCAAAAAGTGTAGTTCAGGTGTTCTTCCCTCTCAAATTGCCCTCTGAATCATGATATTTCCACTCATGTTTTTGCACAAGTACTCGAACTTTGGAGAAATTGACACCATTGACCTGGAGCTGATTACAGGTCCTTTCTGGCCCCAAAACTACACACATCTAACCTGAAGTATAGCTCCAGCTCCCAAAGCTGCCTAAATCTTTAGAACAGAAAAGCTCTAGACCAGTATTTCTAGGTAACACCTAACATAACTATTTTCATGCATTTCTAATTTTCCACTAGAAGACAACCCATTTCTTTTCATAACCACAGAATTTTTAAACGTACTTCTGTATTTTCTGATTTCTTTGCCATATACTATGAAAACTGTTCGAGGTATATAGATGGTGCATGTGTGTTTGTCTTTCATTTTTTTTTTTTCCTTTTTTATTTTGTCCAGTCTTCTTTGTTTCAGTCTGCAGTCAGAAAGCAACTATTCTGTAAGCATGTGCCAGCCTGGCCTCTCTTCAAGTGCACTGTCTGCTCTTTATCCATAAAATCACATACCAGAAAGTCCCTCTCAAGAACATTATTAACTGAGGCTACCGAGTCAAGTACTGGAAAGTTAAGGTAATGCCAGACTTAAGATTGCTTCTGCGCATACATTAAGTGACAGATGCATTAGGACATAATAAAAACTTTTGGAGATGGTCAGACTCTTGCAGAAGGCTAGAGGATCTGTCTCACAGCTAGCACTGACCAATTAAGAGTTACTTAGCTGCGTGATCTGTCCCTGGGGTACCGAAACCCCTTTCTCTCTGTGAATTTGCCACATTGTTTGTGTCCTCTGCAACATCTAGGATGTACTAAAACCACAGATGGTTTTAGATTGGAGGATGGTTGGACTAGATGATCTTGTAGATCCTTTCCAACCTAATGTATCTATGAATCTATGAATCTATCACAATATCTGTGGCACACATGGCAGCAGCAGACAGGGGAAGAGGGAAAGGAGGAAGAGGGAAAGGAGGAAGAGGCAGGTGGGTTTTATTTCCCTGCTTCCAGCAATCTCTGGGAGAGATGAAAAAGTGTTCTTTCAGCCCAGAAGGCGGCAGAGGGGTTTTGATCCCAACACTCCCATTTCAGAACTTCAAGGTAGCTCACAGCTGCCTGTGGTTTGATTTGTTCATCACTTATTCAATGCCTTTTGGTGATGGGATGTCAGTCAGTGCAGGCAAGGCATTGAAAAAGGCTTGTAAATGTAGTGTGATTTTCTGGCCCACCCTTAAGAGAAAAGGTAGAATTTTCCATCCCATTCAAAAGAGTGCAAAGCAACTGAACTATTCATGGACAGAGTAAAGCAATGAGAAGCCCCCTTGACTGCCCAAAGGGAAATCTGGCTGAGGATGGGTAACAACATTTATGAAAACAGCATGAAAGGAAGAAAGGAAGAAAG
>VXAB01004341.1:18896-29798 GCA_013399175.1 Odontophorus gujanensis | reverse complement strand
TTAACAAAGCTTCCTATAAACTCTCATTCAACCAGAAAATGTTACAGAGGAAAACGTACAAAATTATTAGTCTATACATAAAATGGGAAAAGATGGTTTGGAGTATACCAGACTGCAGGTGGATTTTTCTGGGTATTGAAAAGGTAAAGAAACCAAGACATATTTCTGCAGTTGGGTATCTGAGAATACTTTAACTTTGTAAATCTGATAATTTTATACAATTAAAATGTACAAATTTTATCCACATTTTATAACTTCCACATTTCAAAATCTGATAAAGAAATTGTCAAGTTTAGTTAAAAATCCTCTGTACCTTCAATTCATATATTCACATTATTTATGAAGGAAATAAAGAAGCATAAAATAGAACTATGAATGTACCAATTGTACTAATTGGAAAAATCTATCTATAGGAAGGAATATTTTATTTCTATTCAATCATCTGACATGAAAAACATTCCAAAAAGATTCAATTATCAATTTTATGCAAATTGTAGTTCTCATTCTAGTAGTTATCCACCCATAACCTTTGAGTTATCTAAATTGATCATGATCATGAGGTGTCATTGATACTCAGCTGATTTTCTCAGGACACCAAATGAGCTCCTGCTTTGTGTAGTTGCAAAGCTGCTGTCAAAAAAAAATTATAGCCATGACATTTTAATAAAAAGATTTTTTACTAGGGAAAATTCCACACACTTTTCCTGTAAAACTAAAAGCTATCTTTAACACACTCATTCTATCCATGCCATTATACTTACACATCTCCAAAGTACTCCATTTCACTGTACTATTTTTAGAAGCGTATAATTCATGAGTAAAAAACAAAAATGAGCTGCTAAGTAGAATGCAAGTCATGAATACTAGAGAATGATGTTTTGCTAACAAAATAGGTTAGTAGAAATAACACTTAAAAAAAATCTGTCATTTTTCTACCTAAATTAAAGATATTTGTAAAAAATATGAGTAATAGTTTCAAAACAGTTTTCAACAGCAACTATTTTTGAAATGTACTAAGTAATTAAAAAATAATTTTTAATTTTTTTGTTCAGCTTACCCATGTAGCTGAACAAAGACTCAGATATCAGGCATACCTTTGTGGTATGACCACCTTCTGTATAATTGTAACAATGGAATTTGTGATTGTAGATCTGTATATAAAAAATAGCAATATTATAATAGCTATATACTGTATGAATAAAATAGCATAGCTGCACTTTCCTGACAGAAAAGAATGATGAAAATCTTACTTTATGAATGACTGAATTTAGTATAATGTAAAGAGTTGATCACCAAATAACAAACATTTATCAAAACAGTACTTGATAAGAAGACATTCCTTTTTAAGCAGCTTGTTTGCTAAGTAGCCACTGACCAAAAGCATTTATTGAAGTTTGTAAAAGAAACAGTGTAAGTACATGTTATTAAAATTTTAATAAACACATTTAATATCAAATTATTTCTTAATTAGTTTACTGAATAATTATTATAACGATTTATGAATGAACCCTTTATGAAACATTTCATTTCAAAAGAAACTATAGACCATATTTAATTTTAAGGGAATCCTTATCTACTTAATCAGAAAAGCTGGGCCTAATAAAGTAGAATAGAATGTCATCTTCATCAAAAGGTCTTTCTTAATTGCAATTTATGTCCATTTTTTCAGCTTAATGCAAACATTTTTAGATGCTACAACCTTTAAGTCATTTTCATCAGTTCACTGATATTGAGAAAGGTCAGTGTACATGTTACTCTTTTCATATAAAAAGTACATCTGAATACAAAGAATTATATTAGGAAAAAAGAAGAAGAAGAAAAAGAAGAAGATAAGAAAGATCCGTGATAAAGATTTTCCACTGATGTGTCTTGGTTTATGAAATGTGAAACATCAGAAGACATCCAGTAAAACATTATCAACCTCTTCTCACGTGGCAGGTGTTTCACCATAGAACCATAGAATATACAGTCATAACATATCCTAAAGTAGAAGGGACCCATAAGGATCACTGAATGAACTCCTGCCTCCATGGCATAATTAAAACTCTATTTCTAAGAGCACTACAGAAATGTTTCTTGAGCCTCAGTCTTCAAGAACTCCATATCTGGACTATTATCTGTACCTTAGCTAACTTGGCTATGTCTCCTTGAGATATTTAGCTGGGACTATATTACAATTCCCAAGATGAAGGTGCTCTGAAGTTCATATCAAATCAAATAATTTCCTCTTCTTGCCTTTGATAGATTTATTCAGATTTAAAACAAATTATGTCTTTTACAATATGTCAAGTGGATTAACCTTGTAATATAATGAGTATACCATATTCTTTCTAGCTTTTAAAGTGAGTCCAACCTTAATCTGAGTAAATTCCAGTATATATTAGCAAACTGTCACTTCAACAGTCCAGTTCAATAGTTATATCACAGTTGTCTGGAGCTACCTACTAGAAAGCTGGATGTTCCTCAAGAAGGAAGTCTTAAAGCCACAGGAACAAGTTGTCCCCCTATGCTGTAAGATGAGCCAATGGGGAAGAAAACTGCACAGATGAACAGGGAACAGTTGCTGAGCCTTCAGGAGACAAGAAGAGTCTACATCCTGTGAAAGAAGACCTAGGAAACTTGAGGAGAGTACAATGAAGTGATAAGGATATACAGGGAGAAAATGAGAAAGGCAAAAGCCCAACTTGGCCACTGGGGTACAAGGCTTTCTTACAAATAGTAAGAGGAGAATATCCAGCCTTTACTGGACGTGGCTGGGAACACGATCACTGAGGATACGGCTGAGGTTCTCAATGCCTTCCTTATATATATGTTTACAAGTCAGACCAATTATCATCGGGGTACTTTATCCCCAAACTAGAAGACTGGGATGGGGAGCAGAATAAAGGCTCCATGATTCACGTGGAAACAATCAGCGAACTACTACTCTACCTGGACTGTCACAAGTCCAAGTTGCCAGATGGAATCCACCTGAGGGTGCTGAGAGAGCCGGTGGAACTTATTGCCAAGTCACATTCCACAATCTATCAGTGTTCCTGATCAACTGGAGAGGTCTCAGAGGATTGGAGTCATTGCGAATGTGACCTCATCTACAAGTAGGGTCCCAGGGAGGATCTGGGAAACTAAAATACCCATCAGCCCGACCTCAGTGCCAAGAAAGGTTATGGAACAGATCATCTTGATGGAGGTCACACAGCATGTGCAGGACAACTGGGGGATCAGGCCCAGCCAGCATGGGTTCATGAAATGCATGTCCTGCTTGATCAATATAATCTCCTTCCTACAATTAAGTGATCTACCTGGTAGATAAGGGAAAGGCTGTGGGTGTAGTATACCTAGACCTCAGCAAACCTTTGACTCCCAAAGTACTCTCCTGCAGAAGCTGCCAGCACACGGCTTGGAGAGGTGCACTACTTGCTGGGTAAAAAACCTGCTGGAAGACAAGCTGGTATCTCGCCATGAGTGGTGCTCCCCAGGGGTCAGTACTGGGGACTTACAGCTGACATAAGCTTTCAGTAATCTTTATAAACAAACTTAATCTGTTAAAAAGATTATTAATCATTTCACCAGCATGAATCTATGTTTTTTACTTCCCTATGCTTTCTCCAGTTTGTCAGCAAACATTCTTAATGGACTAGGTTTAGACTGCATTATAAATCTCAGTATGCCCATATATGCAGCTCTAAGTTGCCTTGATAGTCACATTTATTTCATCCTTGTTTATGTATCAAAAAATAGGGTTAGACACTACTGCTGCACTGTAACACAAGGACTTTTTTCACCAAAAAGTCTAGTTTTTCCAAAATAATTCCAAACACACTAGGCAGTATTCTGGACTGTATTTTTCATTCTTAGCTGTGTGACTTTACGTTCATTGCTGCTTAAATATGTAGTTTTTCTCTAGAGCAAGAGACCAAATAATTACTTTTCTCTACAATATAGATGCCACCTGCAAATATTCTCAACAGTTTCTTTATTTTCCTAAAGCATGTATGAACTTATTGGAGGGGAAAAAAATAACCTAGGTGGGACTCTCCTTGAAGTGCAAAACAAACATGGTGTCAATCACTGGAAAAGTAAAGAAGGAGGTAAGTATTCTTTACTGGATATGGAAGGATTCATAGTGATGCAGGATGGGGAAAAAGGTTGAAGTAACCAAGAATACAGAAGAAGTTGATGGAAATGCTCACCAGTACACTTCCCATCACTTATCATCATCCCTGTCTATATGGAAAGATCCCACGTGCCTAGAGGCTAGCTAATATGATGTCCATTTATAAGAAGGCCAGAAGGAGGACCCAAGGAACAGGTCTGCCAGCTTGACCTTGGCACCAGAGAAGGTTATGCAGCAGTTCTTCTTGAGTGTCCACATACAGGACAATTGGGTGAACAGACCAAATCAACATGGGTTTATGGAAAGCAGGTTTTACTTCACTAAGTTGATCTTCTGCGACAAGGTGATCCATGCAGGAGATAAGGGAAAGGATGTGGATGTTGCATACCTAGCCTTTAATAAAGCATTTGATATTGTCTCCCACAGCATTCTCCTGGAGAATCTGGCTGCTCATGGGCGTACACTTCACAGGGTAAGAAACTTACTGAGTGACTGGCTCAAAATGTGGTGTTGAACAGTGCTAAATCCAATTTACGGTTGGTCACACATGATTTTTATCAGGGATCAGTACTGGGGCCATTTCCCTTCAATATTTTTTATCAGCAAAAGGATTGGGCTCACACTCAAGCTTGCAGATGACAATTATGCAGGAATGTTGACCTGCTTGAGGATAGGAACACTCTGCAGAGGGATCCGGATAAGCTAAATAAATGCATTTTGTCTAGCTGTATGGGATTCAAATAGGTAAAGTGCCAGGACCTGCACTTCTGTCACAGCAATCCTGCACAACGCTATAGGCTGAGGAATAGTAGCTGGAAAACTGACTGGGAGAAAAAGACCCTGGGATGTTGGTTGATAGCCATCTCAACATGACACATCAGCGTGCCCAGGTTGCCAAGAAGGCAGATGGCATCCTGGCTTGTATCAGAAGGGCGTCCAGCAGGATGAGGGAAGTTATTATCCCTTGTATTCAGGACTGGTGAGGTTGCACCTCAAATACTGTGTGCTATTTAAGGCCTCTAACTCCATGAATGGCATAAAGGTGCAATGAAACTTGTGAAGAGCCTAGAGAACAAGCCTCAAGCTGCAGCTGAGGAAATAGGAATTATTTAGCTTAGAGAAAATAAGTCTTGGGAGAAACATTATTCTCCACTACATCTATGTCAATGAAGCCTGTAGACAGGTGAGAGCCTGCTCTAATCCCAAGGACAGTCAACAGGGCAAGAGGAAATGGCCTCAAGTTTTGCTAGGGGAGATTTAGATTGGATATTAGGAAACATTTCTTCAGAACAGTTTGCAAAAATGCAGCTTCAGGCAGACAGTATTTTCAGAATGCAGAACATTCCCATAAATCAGTAATTTTGGAGGGAGTTTCCTGAAAGACTAGCAATAAAAAGAGATCTTTTTATTTACTTTCAGATACTGCATTATTTGCTCAATCAGTTATTCAGAATTTCAATATGGAAATGGATGCTCCTATGTTTTTTTCAGCCTTTGAGAGTAAAACCTCAGATAAGGAGTGAAAATACTGTAAACCAACTCATTATTTTTTGTGTTGTGTGAATAATTAACAAATATCTAACAGTTCTACATATCTGCATTTTTTTTCCTCGTGAATTGTTCCTATATTCAGACTATTATATGAGCTTCTCTAAACATTTAAAAAATACATTTAAAATACATAGAAATGTTCTTAAATTATGTACTGGACCCAGACAGAATGGGATTCCTAGCCTGTTCTGATGAAAGAATATTAATGACACTGATTTCTTGACTCACCAGTTGAAATAACTAAAGGGAATAGCACACATACTGAAGTCACTCTGTAAACAGTTCTGTTTGTATTCGACATTGTCTAAAATAATGTGGTACGTCCGCTCCTTCTCTGCCATTGAAATCAGCTCCTGCCTTTACACTTTATTTTTTAATTTTACAGGTCTTGCTGTTGCTACAACTGAAAGCAATAACTGAAGTAATCTCTTTGTCACAGTTTAAATCTGAATCTGACAGAAATTCAGTCCTAATTATCACAAACAAAGCAAACAGTTACCACATTGAGCCTGTCTGCAAATAGTTCTTATGAAGCTATTCTGGAAAATGTTTGTTTTTGTTTTTGGTTTTGGTTTATTGCTTTTTTATGCAAACCACGCCTGTTCAGTTTCAAGTTTTACTACAGGATAAGTAGTTTCAGTAATATAATCATTTTAGAAGACCTACTATTTGTCATAGTAGTCTTTAGAAGTAAAGACTTGAATGTGGACTACATGTGTTTTGCCTTGTTGAACTATGACAAAAAATTTTATGGGTTGTAATCTTACCAGCTGTAATAAAAACAGGTGTTCTTTGAAAAACAAAGCCAAATAAAAAAAGGAATCTAACTGAAAAAAATAAAAATAAAAATTGGAAAGTCATATTTGATTCCACTAATAAAAAACTACCTTCTCCTGATCCAGTTTAGAAAAGAATTTGTCTCAGTCCTTGCATTTGTTAGAAGTTTGTTAGTGCTAGTGGAGTCATGAGAGAAGTATTCAAACAACCAGAAATTAAATTAGCACATTAGAAATGTATTCTTTATTACTATTTGTGTTTGTCTTTCTATTGTCAGTTGCAACCATTTTTACTGAATGAAGAAAGAATTGTGGCTATGTTTTAAAACATCATCTCAAAAGAAGCAATATAAGCAAAATGTCAGAACAGAAGCTACACAACCAAGAAAAAAAAAAAAAAAAAAACAGAAAAAAAAATTGGAATGGAACAGGNAAAAAAAAAAAAGCAGAAAAGAAGATTGGAATGTAGCAGGAAATGTAGAAATCTTTCTTAAGGTGAAGAGAACTGTGAAAATTATCAGAATAAGTCCCGTATGATATGCTAAAATCACTAAGTAGGGCAAACTACATCTGTAGAAACGCATTTGATTCTACTAACATGAATTCAAAAGAAGAAAGTCCAGGAACAAATATCTTACAAGGAATGCCTTTCTTCGAACTCAGTGTCTTGATATCTCAACATTACAGAGGTCATAAAGAGACAGAACATCATATTCTTTAGTTTGAACAGAAATCTGCTAAATAAATGGTCTGAAACAGAGACTCTATGTGACTCTCTGAAGCTCTCCTTTTAAACTGTTGAGACAGACAGCTCAAGCCAATAATGCAGTCAGTAGTAATTGTGATATTACCAATTTCTCTCAGTAGATAAGTAACATCTTAGCCCAGGTGCATCTGCACTATTGAGAGCTTGGCATGCAATTATAAATACTGTAAACCAGGTACTTCTACAAACAGAAGTCTAAATGTTTTTTTCTTCAACAAACTCTGAAACCTCCTCTCAAAGAAAGCATAGAAACTACAAAATATAAGCAAGACAGATAAAAAAAAATCAGATTACTTGAGAGTTTACATTTTCTATTATGCTTGGCTAGAAATAAAAGAGTAAAATGATTTTGTGATCTTTGACTATTGCTTACTTTATTTAGTCAAATGTAAATACTTTTTTCTACAGTCAGAATCAAGTCTTGGCCACACCCATGAAAGGCACAACATTCTCATCAAGCCCACTAAGAAAGGACTTTCTGGCACTTTTTTATTTCATTCCTCTGAGAGAAGGTCACATGGAAGTTCATCAGCTAGTGTCAGTATATTTCAGAGTTTGACATCTTTCACAATGATGTAAAACAAACAATTCTTATTCCCTCCTTCACCTGTGAGAATAGCATTTAAACAGAAGTACTAAATAATAGTTAGGAGCCTCTTCAAGACCAGTAAGTATTCTTGCCACTGTATTTCACACATTAGTGATTTCAGTGGGATGAGAAGAACATGATTTCATTACCCAATTATCTCCCAAAAATATAATGTAGTAGAAATGTCAGGTTTCTATTCCACACCAAGACATATCCTTTACATGTAGATAGAGAAAAAAATATATAAATTTGTCCCCCTTATCTCATTTGCTATATGTTCTTATTATATACATAGTCTTGCCAAGTATTTATGAAGAAGTTCAAAAGCCCTGGACAACAATGCAGTCTGGAATCTTTATACAAACAGCAAAGGAAATAGGAGCAGCATCTGCAAGCACGGAGGGTAGAGAGCTCCAGCAGAGCAGGACCTTTCCCTCAAGTCCTCAGGAAATCCACTGAGAAAACACATTAGGTATCTTTATAGAAGTATGTCCAAACAGCAAAAAAACTGTGTTCTCATCCAGCCCACAGAATAATTGTCTTATGGAAACTCAGCATAACTTCCAAATGGAGTTTGCAAGAGTGAAACTGTGACTATCCACAATCTCTAATTTTAAACCGGTAATACAGACAGCTCATGCCATTAAAACAGTGCTATGTATAGCCCAATAAATGCACATCTGGCACACCACTTAATGAATACCATATATGTATGACATTTGTACATACATAAATAAATATCCATGCAGCTTCAAAGTGTACTAACTGCTCGACAGTCTCTTCCTTTATTCTAATTTGTTAACAGAGTAAAGTGAATGGTATTCAGTACTAGAACTCTTTACCAAGTATTAAATGTACCACAAACTTTAAGTTGGAATTTAATTGAAGTCACTGAATGTGAACAAAATCTTATATTAACCTTTCTTTCCATTATTATATTATCTCCTTTTAAACTATGTTCCTTGGAAGTAAAACAAATGTAGAAAAGCATGTCTGAAGCTGAAAAAGCAGTTTTAATTGTAGAGTTCTTCTTGTGAAAATTGTTTACAACTATTTATAAAAATTTCAGGAAACTTCTGCACTCAGTAACTTTTTATATCATTTGTAAGAAGAAAATAGAGAAATTCTCCCGTAAAGTAAGAGACAGGCAAATTAGATAAAAGCCTTATGTATAAGTGACCATTTTATATTCATCTCATGTGAATATTCACCTCAAGCTCATACACTTTCTGCAGATACTAATTCAACTTAAAAGCATCTCTAACCCAATGACAAAAACTATTTACAACAGTAGAACATGTAGGGTTCATAGAAATGTATCTTTCAAAATTAAAATAAAGTCAAAAGTATTAAGTCAACAGATTACCCTAAAAACTGCACTTTCAAAAAACTTCCTCATTCAAAAAGGTTTATCATCCCTCCTCAAGCAAATATGGAAGCAAGAAATCTAATACTTTATCATGAAGAGATTTTTGCTTTTTTCTCCAGTTAGAATAGCACACTAGCCCCATGAAGAACAAAAATATTAAGGATTTTTCTCTAAAAAATAATAGATTCCCCACAATTAATTAATAATATTTACTACTACGTCATTTTAACTCTTTCTTAGTATCTATTTCAGACCCTTGGTCCAGGCTGTTTTCAGCAAGAGTACAAAAAATAAGTTGTTCTTCATACATTTTACAACATTTATGCTAAATGAGATTCCATCAATTCTAGCTATACCAGGACATCCTTCTAAGACAAGTAGCAAAGGATAAAAGATGACTTCTTTTTTGTTTCATTTTATTTACAATTAATAAGAATCACAATAGAGTTTTCTTAAATTATGTGGTGAGAAGCTAAATAGAATAGATATTTTTAAAGTAAATGCTACACTATTCTTAAAAAACCCTCTCATTCCCCACAGAAAAAAAAAATAAAAACAATAATAAAAAAAGCAGTGAAAGGGGGAATGTTCTGATAATTATGATGAATGAATCTATATCCTTTTCTCATAAGAAGAAGACTAACAAAAGATATTCTGGATTCTGACCATCTTTTTTTGCATATTAATACCTGATAAAAGATAAAAACCAGAAGAAATTTAAATTCCAGTCTACAGAAGGTTGGCTATTCTATTACCTGAAACAGAAAAAGTATACCGAATTGTAAAACCTGTATTTCCTAAGCACAGAACTTACTTTTAAAACAGGTAATATACTATTACTTCAAAAACTCCTGGCACATGGGCCCATTTCCCAATTAATTATTTGCTGGCTCTACTGTTAAAATGTCCTTGGCTTCAGCTTAGACACAATTATCACAGTTGATTATTATCTGTCTGGAAAAATACCAAAGAATCTCAACTGTCGGTACTCTACAAATACATATATTTTGTTCTTTTTTGTTGTTATGTTTTGTTTTGTTTATTTTAACTTTTATATTACTATAGTTTTAATAGTCTTTTTATGGATAGAATTGGAAAGATTTTATATCTCTTCCATTGCTGTAAGTTAGTATGCCTTGAGTGCAGATGATAAGTGGAGTGATAAGGAACTCTTCAACATGCCTTTACTGAGAACTGACTAATCTCACTGATACTGATTTGTATGTGTGTGTGTTACCATTTAATGCTACTGTTCCTTTGTTTTATAAACATACATAGAAAAGTACAAAAGCCTTCAAAAGTCAGAGTTGTAATTAAGTTGGTGTACAGAATCACAAATATGTAATGGAAAAATATCCACGAATCAAATGAACAACAGTGAGTGCATAGGAAACGTATTTTTTATCATTTGCACATTATTTCTCTAGAAGCCACAGGACATCCTGGAGAAAGAACATGTGTAGACTTGGTAGCCCTAATGATTTACCAATTAAAAAGAAGGTACTATCTTCCCATTAATAGTCAAACTAATTGACCAAAATCCCACAGTTCCTCCCTTCCCCGAAAACAAGTGAACATAGTTGCCTTTTCCAACAAAATTGTCACATATTTAGGCCAGCCACTAAGTTGTCAGTTCTGCATCATTTGTTTGGATACTGTACTCCACAACAGCTGTCAGAAATAATAAATTACAACAGCTGTTGTTGTAGTTGCAAAGACCTGGAATTTTAATTGCAT
>VXAB01004340.1:0-55968 GCA_013399175.1 Odontophorus gujanensis | reverse complement strand
GTATAGCTGGCATTCTGGGCTGCCTGGGTGCACTGCTTGCTCATGTCCAGCTTCTCATCAAAATCGTTAAAAAAGAAGGATCTAGTGAATTATTCAACTCACTGCTAGTTCATGTATTGACATCTACACCTAATCATTACTGTCCAGAACTGTGTTTCAGCCACACTATAATCACACTTCTCTTTTCCTACAGTTGACCAGTACATTCATAGATAGCAAAAATATTTTATAAGGAAAAATGAAATCGTTACATCTATTCCATCTCATGGTTTTAATACTACACTAATGTTCACCTTGACAACTACATCTTTTTCTCTGGTATTCTGTGTTACTGATGTCTGTCTCTTTAAATTTATTGTTCTTCATCTTTTTTTTTTCTCTTCTTTACTTTTTTCCCCTCAGGTATAGTATCCTACTCATCCATGAACCATCTTAAAATTTTGTCAGTTTTGAGTTCAATTTAGGGGCTTTTATGGCCTAGAGAGGAAAAACATGCACGAAAACACATCCTGTGCACTCAGTTAAGAATTTCTCTGTACATTTACAGAGTAACTAGAGAGAAATCTACTGTGCAGGTATAATTTAAAATGCACAGTTGCTCTTTTCTTGGAACCCTTGGGGCAATAAATAAAAATAAAAATAAAACCAAAAAGGTTTCAAATGAAGAAAAGTTTGCCTATATAAAACATAGCTTTAAGTACTACATTTTGGTAACTGAGGAATACACAATAAATCTTTGTGTCTAACACATCATGTACTTGCTTGCTTCTAATTTGCTGACAAATACTTATCAGTTATATGCCATAGAATTTTTGCCACTTCATTCATCTCATTATCTTCTGGGTTCCTCAGGGGAAGTTGTGTTTGACCAATGTGGTGGCATTATATGATGTCATTACTGGCCTCTTCTCTGTTTTGTGTGGAGACAGGACAAGGAGTAATGGCCACAAACTGAAGCATAGGAAGTTCTGCACAAATGTGCATGGAACTTCCTCACAGTAAACGTGATGGAGCACTGTCACAGGTTGCCCAGGAAGGTTGTGGAGTCTCCTTCTCTGGAGACATTTACCTGGATGCCTACCTGTGCAACCTGGTCTAGGGAGCCTGCTTTGTCATGGGGGTTGGACTAGATGATCTCTAGAGGTCCCTTCCAACCCTTGCAATTCTGTGATTCTGTGATTCTCTGGAATCTCATGGTTATTCTCCAGATAGATTAGATAAATATGTTGTGTTAGTTTAAGTAGATGAGTTGGACTATATAAATGAGTAGTGTTATGAGCCGACATCTAATAGAATAGCTGAACACAAAGTCCAGCTGTAGACCAGACACTAGTGCTGTAACCCAGGGCTGGATATTGGTTCCAAAGCTGTTTAATAACTTTATTAGTAATGACTGGGCAAGTGTGCATTCTGAGCAAGTTCATAAAAGACAAAGAACTTGGGAATAGGTGATATGCTGTCATTCAGAGAAACCTCAACAAACTGAAGAACAGAGAACGGGCAGATGGGAACTTCATAATGAGAAATACACCTGCTCAAAATAACCCCATGTATCAATTCACCCTGAAGCCTGACTGGCTGCGAAGTAGCTTTGTGAAGAAAGACAGTAGGGTCCTGGTGGAAAGCAAAAGTGGTCAGGATCAAGCAACATTCCCTCGAGGGTTAGATGATAAAAATTCTCCTAGGTTGCATGCAGAATGTTGCCAGAAGGTATTGCTGGCATTCTTACCCTCTACTCAGAACCAAAGAGGCCATAAATTGAGTACTGTCTCCAGTTCTAGACTCCTCACTATAATAAAATGTGTGGATTTACTGGGAAGAGTCCAGAGTGGGGATGTGAGGCTGAATAAAGGATTAAAACCTCTTAAATATTAGAGACACAGGGAGCCTGGAGAAGTTGAAGGAGGATTGTATCTATGTGTATTAATATATGATGGGAGAGTGTAAAAAAGATGGAACCAGACACTAGTACTCAGTGAGAAGATATGAGACAGTAGGACCAAATGTAAACACATTGATTTCCATATAAACATTAAAAAGTTCCACTTTTTAGTGACGGTGATTGCACACTGGAAAAGGTTGCTTTGAAATCTCTATCTGAGGTGATACTCAATATTCGATTGGACGTGGCTGTGGTAATATGCTCTAGCTGACTGTGTTCAAACAGGAGTCTTGGACTAAATGATATTTAGTGGTCCGTTTCAAACTCAGCTATCCTGTAATTCTGTAAAATGCATTCTCAAGTTCACTGGAACAAATGAGTTAAATTAAATTTGATAATTTAGATCTGTGTTAGTTTAAATGAAAAAAAAAAATAAAAAAAAAGGCTTCTTTTGCTTCCAAAAGTTTGTCAGGATTTCTGCTATCTCCTTTCTTTTAGAATTGTTCCATACCATTTTTCACAAATTCTCATCACACTACTATCAAAAGTAAAACTAACCTTTCTCCTTCTGAACATGTTCTTTGCTGACTCTTTGCTTTCATTTCCAGTCACCCTCAAAATAGCAACTACTTAAGTTCAGATAAAGAAGATAAAATGCAACGATTTCATGAAAGAAAATCACCAATGCATTACAATGATTAAAGCAATTGTTAAGGAGTTTATTTTACCAGACTTTTAATTTTTTTTAACAGTATTTTTAATGAAGAACAAAGAAATCACTTATTGTGTAACGTGTATAAATTATACATCCAAAAATGTTGCTATAAAAATGTTGATCTCTGGGAAAATCATTTATTCTACACTTCTATCACTTTGAATCTTTCATACTGCTGTTCTTATTTATTTATGGTACTGCAGTTTTGGTCAGTGAACTGGTACAAAGGTTCAAATCAGTTCACTAACATTCAGCTCAACACTTTGAAGACATAGATGCAATCACAGAGTCTAATACAGGATCAAAACTCCTTTACTGTATCTATCTTCTCACAGCAACAAATAGATTCCTGCTGGTTTCCTTATTATCCACTTAGACTAAACTATGGTAAGCTTCCTTCTTCTCCCTTAGTGTGAGTTAATAACCTACTGCGTATGTGAATAGGTGCATGGAGCTTGCCTTTCATGAGGTTTGCTACCAAGGAGTTGCAGGAAAGTATTTAGTTTATTTAAGAAAAGCAGTAAGTAAAAGGAAAATAGAAGAAAATTCTTGTAAAGGCACATACAGGCAACTTCAAGCTTTTATCATTGATTTTGATTTTTGAATTCAGAGCTATCCTGTAACAATAGCACTATATGGCATTTGAACATTTTATTTTGATCATAACTAATGAACACTAAGCAGGAAAACCATTACAATTGAGAAAAAAAGAATCATTCTCACTCATGTAGAGTGAAGGAAGGTTAATCAGTAACCTTTGCTCTTTTTTTGTAGAAACTTAGATACACCTCTTGGAAAACCCACTGTGGACAGAACCTAAGTATAACAAATCATACCAAAGTATATAAGCAGATCTTTGGAGAAATTGGGTTATTTTCTTGTAGGTATCAAAGTTAATATGTTACTGTTAACATTCTGGAATTGTAGCAATAAATCTTAAAACTCAGAATTAATCTCCTATTCCTATTTTCCCATTTAGTGAGAGGCAGAAAATCTTTTTGCAACAGCATAGAAAAAAAGAAAATTAAAAGAAAAACCACCTTTCAGTTTTCAGAGGAAACAATTTACTATTACTTTGCATATTAACTACAGAACTTTCTGCAACTGATGTAACAAAAGCATATGGGACATAAATGAGGTCTAAAATCATAAGCATTCTGGAGCTCCTCCAGAGACCCACAGGTTCATTTTCATTTCACTATCTTTCACTAAATAAGTAAATTAAAAAGAACCTAAGTAAGTAAATAAACAAATAAATAAATAATTCCTCCTGTGTTTCCCTTAGATCATTCAGATCATATCACATATAACCAGTTGAACCATGTTTAAAAAAGAAAATTCAGTAAAACAGTTATGCTTATCAAACATTCCCACATTTTTCCATTGTTGGTTTTGAGTTCTGCAAAAATTCTTGGTGAAGATCTTTTGAACATTTTCATTTAAAAAAAAAAACAAAATGTACCTGCTGAATTTGCTACCAATGAAATGTGGTACATGCTGCTGGTAAACCGGCAAAAAAGATAGTAATTTCAAAATTAGGAAAACAGGAAAAAATAGGATACAACAAAAAATCTAAAATCTTTTTAGAGGAAATTCCAGTATTCTATGTTTCAACAAGAGTAACAATGTGAACAAATATAACATGAGAAACTGTGACTAAGAAGTTCTGCAAAAAAAAGGAATCCGAGCACAGTAAAATCTGAACGTGAAACAGAATCACTGTAAGTCACTGTAAGAGGGAAGAGAATGTTAGGAATATACTTAATTAGGAAAAGCAAAAGAAATTATTCTGCTTAATTCTAATGAACACAGAGTAGGATGTGACTAACATAAAATAGGAATGGCTATTCCTCTCCAGTCAAAGTATTTGGACACAAATAGACAGAATTCCTCTGCCCTGTCCTGACACTCCTCAACTGTGTGCCTGGAGTGATCACAAAGCAGATCTTCCTGGAAATTATGGAAATCAAATTGGCGATTAGTGAGGGACAGCATGGTTTCACTAAGGACAAACAGTTCCTGACAACAATTGGTGGCTTTCAAATTGGGATTTAGTATATATATATAATATATACTGTAATATATATATATACATAGCTATATATGTGTATGTGTGTGTATATATATAGGTGTGTGTATATATATATATGTTATATATATATTATACCTTAAATATATATACATATTCACAGTATTGGTGCATAAAGGAAGAACCACTGATATGATATCATCTATCTGGACAAAGCATTTCATACACTCCTGAACAACATTCTTGTCTCTAAAATAAAGAGACACATATTTGGCAGATGGAAAACATGGTGGCTAAGGAATTGTCTGGATTATCTTACTCCAAGTGTTGTGGCTCAATGTGTTAAAGAAATAATTTCATCCAATTTTAAGTGAGAATCTTAAATTAAAATAAAGCAGATAAGAAACTGTGTGGAGAAGAGTAATGGAATGAGTAAAGAAAAATGAAGTACTCTAAAACCAGATTGTCAACAAACATTAATATCATACAACTGATATATCAAGAAAAGTAGGATCTAGGTAAAATTGACCTAATCCATAATTTATGGTCTACACAGGATGTGTTACCTTTTGTATTAGAATATCTCTTGAGAGAATGAGGTCATAGGGAATAGCAAGTTTGCACATGATACAGACAGAGACACACATATTTTATCTTGGTTTCTTAATGTTCTTTATAAACTGTTTCACGGTAAATTGACTATTGATATTATATCTCAACAATTGGATTAATATACTACAATAAGTTCTTTTTCAGGCTTTTGCTAGCAAAACATTCATTATAATTAAAAATCGTAAGAAACACTTTTTATTTAACATGTTAATGTGTAATGCATACAATTGCAGATGAGATGTTATTAATGAGGTACAGTCTTTGAAATACATTAAACTGAGTAATGATAATGTACTCTCAGTCTCAGGAAAATTTTGTTTAAATTTTAGGACAAATAGTACAGGAAAATAATATCTTCATGTCATCTGTCCTCACCCTCACCCCATCCTGAAAGTGTGAAAATATTTCGTCATCCCGCTCTGATTTTCCTAACTTCAATCAGTGGAAGAAAAAAGAAAAAATGAATAAACAGTTATATCAAATGCCTACGGCAAATAAAATCTCTAATTCATGTAGTCACTGTTCCCGAAGCTGTGTGATAATGGCTGTGGGTTAAGTACTCTATTCTGATAGGAATAATTTTGCAAACTTTAAAAGATGTTTCAGAAAGCGTAGTTGGTGATCAAAAAGATAATCATAATAATTAAAACTGTCTATAAATGCAAGAAAAAATTAGTCAAAAAGTTTGCTTTTAAAACAAGATGTATTTCTAGATGCTCTCTTTCTGCATGTCAATGAATATGCTATGTAGCAGGCCTGGTGACATCTGATGCCATCACAGGTGCCCTGTTGTGTCCATCCCCATCTTCTTTTGCAGGAAAAAAAGAGGGAAGAGCGGGTGTTACACATAGGTACCCAGTAACTGTGTGCATGAACATATGTTTTCTTAATTTCATGTTTGTTTTTCAGAGGAAAAACATTTATACACTGATAGAGAAAGGGTAGTGGTGTGGTTTAATCTGGTAGGTAGCCAAGTACCACACAGCCACTTGTTCATTCTCCAACCAAGGG
This sequence comes from Odontophorus gujanensis, assembly GCA_013399175.1. Taxonomy (NCBI): domain Eukaryota; kingdom Metazoa; phylum Chordata; class Aves; order Galliformes; family Odontophoridae; genus Odontophorus; species Odontophorus gujanensis. The sequence continues at coordinate 49,719 of VXAB01004340.1, read as the reverse complement.
ATGGGAGAGAAAATTTTAAAAAAACTAGAAATTTGAGAATTCATCAGTGAAGATAAGGACAGTTTAACAATAAAGAAAAGAATGATAAAACAAGTTATGCAAAAAGTAATTGCTCACCAGAATCCAAATAATATCCAGTTAGTCAGTTAGTAATGGCACACTACCCTTGGCCTACACCCTCAACTTAATTATATTCTTGTGCACCCCCACCTATTCACTGGCAGGGCAGCATGAGAAACAGAAAAATCTTTGCCTTAGTGTAAGTACTGCACAGCAATAAATAAAACGTCTGTGTTGCCAGCATTATTCTCATTCTAAATCCAGACCATCCCAGCTACTACAGAGTATGCTAACTCTATCTCAGCTGTGGCGAGGACAAGTGTACTGAATGTTCAAGGTGATTATGAAAGTCTTTGTAAGTATGTTTACTTTGATTGTAATGCCTCCTTTTTTATTATGTTGGTCCACAACATCAGAGGCAGATGTTGGTGGTATGGCCGTAGAGGTTGAACCTTCCCAACAATATTCCATTAATTTTTTTGCCATGAGACAGGTGGAAGAAGAGGTGAAGTCTGACAAAATGGCATCTGACATGGAAGTACTTGCGAACATAACTGGATTCCTCCATGCATAAAAAATGGATCCACTGATACTCAAGAATGTTGTACTGCCATTCAGTGAGATCTGGAGAAGCTGGCGAATTGGATAGCGAGGAACTGTACTAAGTTTAACAGAGGCAAGTTCAGAAGTGTTACGTGAAAGACTAATCTGAACCTCAGATCTGCAGACCCAGTCCCTTATGAATGGATTTGTAGTACCAAATTGGGGGAATCTGGATGCACCCACTGAGCACTTTTATAATTATGGATTCACCTATAAAAGGGAACATCTTTGTTTAGCTGCCTTCAAATGAGCATATATGATTGTTCTTAAGGGGTTTGGCTGCGTCTGATGACAATTCCTAAAACTTGTTTCTGGAATAGTGCTCTTAAATGGAGCACCATATTACAGATTCTTTTGAATTGCTGGTGATAAATACACTGTCTGCAGAGCATGTGCAAGTACCAATAATGTGAATAATACAGCCAATTAAATCTATGAAGTAACTCTATAGACATTTCTAGGTTTCTCAGGGAAGCACTCAGTACAATTACATGTGCAAATCTTACACAGCAGGTATCCCTATGGGGGTGGGAATAGAGGATCAACAATCAATAGAGGATTGTAAGATAATAGGCTCATAGTCATAGTCAGAGTTACCAGATCTGAGAAAGGCACGGGGTTTAATAGACAGGCCAAAGAAGGAGACTTAAGTGTCATAAGAGTCCTACACCTAGAGAGTAATAACTCCATGCACTAGTTCAGACTAGGAGGTGCCCTCCTGGAAAGCAGCTCTGAAGAGAAGGACCTGGAGGTCCTGGTGGACAACAAGTGGACATCAAGATGGTGAAAGGTCTAGAGGGCTGCAAAGATGGTGTGGGGTCCAGAGAGAAGACATGTGAGAAGCCTGATTTCCCTTGATTTGTTCTATCTAGAGATTAAGAAACTGAGATGAGACTTCATCATGGCCTATGCATTCCTCATGATAGGGAGGGGAGGGGAAGGTGCTGATCTCCTCTCTGCTAACAGTGATAGAACTGAGGGAATTGCATGAAGCTGTGACAGGGAAGTTCTGTGCGGAAAGAGGTTTCCAGGAACGGCAAGACACTGGAACAGGCTCGCCAGGGAAGTGGTCATGACACTGAGCCTGACAGATTTCAAGAAGCATTTGGACAGTGTTCTTAGTTGTATGGTCTGATTTTTGGGCTGTCCTCTGTGGAGTCAGTTGTTAGACTCAGTGATCCATACGGGTTCCTCCCAACTTGGGATATTCCATGATTCTATGGTTCTAAGTAGGCTGTGAGCCATCAGTGTTAACAGGAAAAGCACAGCCAGCAGTTTTAGGAAAGTAATTCCTAAGTTCAGCCTACAGAAGACTCAAGGAGATCTGATCAATATAAACATCTAGAGTAAAGGTGTCAAGGGGATGGGGACAGAGTCTTCTCGGTGTTTCCCAGAGACAGCGTAAGAGGCAATGTGTAAAAACTGAAACATAGGAATCTCCATCAGAATATGAAGAAAATCTTTTCAACTATGAAGGTGACAGAGCACTGGAATAGGATACCTAAAAAAGTTTTGAGTCTCCTCTGAAGAAATTCAAAACCCACCTGGATGCAATCTTGTGCAAACTGCTGCAAGTGACTCCTTTGAGCAAGGAGGTTGGACTAAACGATATCCAGAAGTCCCATCTAACTTCAACTACTCTGTCTGTCTGTCAGTTTATGAATGACATTGTCAGTCAAAGCCCAATAAATAAGGAGAATTGCAAGATTAATTTCAAAGACAAATTTGTGATCAAAACTAAAAGCTAGTGTGGATAAACACTAATTTGTTCTTGTGCATTATGTTGCTTCTGAAGCATAGTTCACCTCTGGTTCTGGGAAGGGTGCAAAGGAGAAGTTCTCCAAATGATCAGTGCAGATGAGCACAGACATTTATCTTGTCCCTCTGTACTCACAAATGTGTTCCCTTTGGCATGGACTTGTTTATCAGGTTAGAGGTAGTTTAATAAATAACACATTTGTCAGCATTTTATGGGCTGGTTTGGCCCAGTTCCGTGATGACTGGGGCAGGGGACCCACAGACCCACGCCCTGGGAAAGGGGGAAAATGAAAAAGGAGAAGGGAAATAGGCCTAAATATAAAACAGCGGCAGCGATCTGAGGACGAAAGGTAATTTACTAAACAAGATATCAGAATGCAAAATAACACAATGTAATACAATATAATTCGAATTGAAGCTAATAAATCAAATAAAATGAGCAAGAGAGAGTGTCTGATAAATTGAAGGCCTTACGCTAAACACTGAAGGCAAGACGACAGTGAACACCCGCTGCTGAGTCGATCCCAAAGGAAAGAGTGAGTCTCATGACACACAAACAATTTTTATCTTTCCCTCTGAGTGGAAAAATGTAAAAATACAAAGCAACGCAAAGTCCCTTGGGGTACATAGTTCTTCTGAGACAGGTATACCCGGAACTATCAATGAACCATGGAGCTGGAGCAAGAAATCTTTTACTCCAAACGCACTACATGATGTTATGATGTGGAATACCAATATCAAAAATCATAATACCATGACAATATTTCAGAGAAACAGATCAGAACTCTTTTGCTCCAGCAGAAAGAGAAGGTTCGCTATGTGATTTCATGTAAGCATTCACGAAAATCAACAAGCAACAATGAAAACAACTAAATAGATTCATAGATTCATAGATTCATAGATGCATTAGGTTGGAAAGGACCTACAAGATCATCTAGTCCAACCATCCTCCTATCACCATCCCTACCCACTAAACTACTAAATCAAATCACTTAGCACCTCATCTAAACGCTTCTTGAACAGCGCTAGGGATGGTGCCTCAACCACCTCCCTAGGCAGGCCATTCCAGTGCCTGACCACTCGTTCAGAGAAAAAGTTTCTCCTCAAATCTAATCTAAATCTTCCCCAGTGCAACTTGTGGCCATTCCCTCTTGTCCTGTCACTAGTAATCTGGGAGAAGAGGCTGATGAAATAGGGAGGTTTTGAGGAATCTGTTAATTTTTTTGTCTCTTTGAAAAACAACTGCAAATGCAACTGCAACCAGATAAACTGGATATATTTCTTAGCAAAAGACATAAAGAAATGGTTTAAGAAGCACAACAGAGGTCAAGCTGTCTCATACTTTAAAATTTAAAAAGTTAAGCTTAAGGGAAAAAAAATAGATTAAAACCCTCAAATATTATATTTACAGTTCTTCTGTAAGTTATATTGGGACACAAATTCTATGTCAGTGAATAAAAAAAATAAATCTTCAAAAACAATGACATAACTCATATTAATGTACTTCCTCTTAATCAATACTGTTTTAAGGTTTCCAGCTGGTTCAGACAGCAGTGTTTTTATGGTCTGTATTATTAACCTTTGGAAAAGATTACTCCTGATTTACAAGAACTAAAAAGTAACTTCTCTTCCAGAAAAAAAATGAAAATAAAACACCTGACCACATGCACATTATATCTTCCTGTAATAACAGTGTTAAAAATCAACTTTTAGCTTACGATTTTCTGACATGGAGCTGAAACATCTAGTTTGAAAATATGCTGTCTTCCAAAGTAACTGAATTCTGTACCTACTGTTGTCCCATAAACATTTTATTTATGAGTTGTGTTGAAAGATATTGAGATTTCTCTTTATATATTTTTATCCATTCAAAATAGAGGTAGTGTTATCAATCATTCATTGATAACTTCTTGAAATATTCTACTGATCTGGAAAGCATTTCCTCATCAGCTGCAACTCCACTATTGTTCATAAGCTCATATCTAAGAAGAACACAATTGATAGATTGTCTGCATTATATTATTCGTAGAACAAAATGTATTAGGTGGAATATATATTACAGTAATATACTGAGAACAAATCTAGAAATTATGTTATACAAATATAAAAAATAGTCATGCTTATAGTTACTGATGAAAATAAAAAAAGCCAATATGTCAATTTTCATATAATTATTAGGATAATGAAATTTATTACTACCTAAGTTAAACAGGAAAAATAAAAAAAGAAAGAAAGAGCTTTATTTCTTTAAAATTAAGTTAATTTTGAGGTAGAGAATTAAGAACTTATTCAAGTTTTAACTTCCAGGGTCTTCTTTTACTAGTACAAATGCTTGTCTGTTTTTTTTTGGCTTTTTTTTTTAATTAATTAAATTATTAAGTCTATTTTGCTTCAGATAGCTCAGAGCTTATTCAAGCTTTCTCAGTGCTTCACTGAAGTATAGAATTAGCATTTTTTTTCAGCCATTAATTTTATTTTTTGTCCTCTTTCTTGTGCTCACAGGGGTTTGGTTACAGTATAATCAAATATATAAAAAATACAAGAAGTGTGGCTTGTGATGTGAAAGCATCATGTTAAGAAAACAAAACTTTGTATGAAATACAGTATCCAAGCTTGCCTAATCTCATAAGAGCAACTCCTCCTCACTCTAATATAGAAAGAATATTAAGTACGTAATCTTCCCACTTGCTGGTAGTGAGTTGCTTGCAAATACTGCTGAATACATGGGAAAAAGGAGGATAGGTACTTATGTCAGAATACATACTGAATTATGTGTGTTTCTAACACTGATCAGGTTTACTGTATTTCTACTTGCTGAAAATATACAATTTTACTAAATAAATAAAGCTGTTGAATTCTGAAAGTTGTGCAGTACATATATTGGTTACTCTGAAAGTAGTGCCTCCTGTTTATTTCCATGAAAACTACAGCAGATACAGAGAATTGATAAAGCATATTCTCAGCTACAAAACACCATTTTCCAACATAGTCACCATCACTAGCTATTCATTTTTGTCAGTGATGAACAAGAGTCTGAATGCCACATGTAAAAATCTGCACCATCAGAGATGATCCACTGTTACTGGTACTGTCACCACTGATGGAAATCACCAACCACTGCCTCACTGTTCTGACACTGACTTTTTGGTCACCATAAACATTCAGAAAGCACTGATGAATGTCAATGGATATAATTTTTTCTGCACAGAAGAATTCACTTCCTCACCTTTGCCTCATATGCACTCCCATACCTAGTAATATTTTGTCAGACTGCCCTTCTGATGCCATCTATCACAAAAAAATAACAGAATATTGGTGAGAAGATTCAAATCTATTGCTATACCACAAAAATATGCCACTGACATTTTAGGCCAATATAATAAAATAGCAGGTATTACTTTTGAAGCAGCTCTCTTTGTCTAACTTAGTCACTGAAAGCTTTATAGCCAATGGAGTCATATTTTTCAAAAAAAAGAAATTGTTCTGAGGATGTTTGTTCTTTATAATTGATGTTGTATGTATACGTTGCAGTTTCCATGGAAATAAATAGGAGGCATTACTTTCAGAGCAACCTTGTTGTCTGAAGACTTCTAGAGTTGGTGTATTGAACATATTATTGATTTTTTTTTTTTTAATTAAAAAAATAAGAATAAACACGCATACAAACTTTAAACCAAGGATGCTTCATGTTTTATCCTCTGGATGTGTTCCACAGTGCTTCATAGCACTAAAAGTAACAAGGTAGGGGGTTTTATTTGTTTGTTTTAACATTACTTACCAGCTTTGTCCTGAACTGGGTTAGCTGAAATATCTGAGTCAGAACAGCAGCTGTAATAGATCATATATGGAGCCAATAGAAAGCAAGAGAATGACTACCAAAGGGCAATTCTGCTCACCTTAGACCTGCATCAGTTATAATTTGCTACCTTATCTCCATTGGCTATATATCAGACTACCACAGATTAATTCCATCACATATTTGATTATAATTTTTGTTTGAATGTACTTGCAAAAATGTGTAGATGTCACATGGGTTCAGTTTCCTCAGATCTCCATTTGAAGAATACACTGGTAAATTTCTGATATATTTATAAAACTAATATGTTCTGGACATTGTATGTATGTACGTACCTATGGATGTAAATACAAAAAATAACAAATTAAAAAAAAAAAAACACCTATGTTTATTCTGTGAAACATCATTTTTCTGATCCCCTTGGAAACTTTTCTGAGAGCTCAAGATTTCTTCATACCTCAGCATAAGAAATCAAGCAGAAGAAGCAAGAAACAAGCACGGTTGAGCAAGGACCTGCTGGTCAAACTGAGAAGTAAGTAGGAAATGTTCAGGCAGTGGAAGCAGGGATGAGTGGCCAGGAAAGAATACAGGGATGCTGCCTGTATACGTAGAGATGAGATCAGGAATGCCAAGGTGCAGATGTAACTGAACTTGGCACAGTATGTGAAAAATAACAACGGATTCCATAGGTACATGGTACATTGGTCAGAAGAGACGAGCCAAAGAGAGTGTACCCACTCTGATAAATGAGAAGGGAGAACTGACTTTAATAGACATGGAGAAGTCTGAGATACTTAACGAGTTCTTTACCACAGTCTTCACAGCCATCAGGCTTCCCATGCTTCTCATGTTCCTGAACTTCTAAGCAGGGGCCAGGGAAGCAAAATCGCTCTCACTTTAAGAGAAGAGTAACTGTGAGACCACCTCATGAGGCTGAATGTCTATGGGGCCCCATTACATGCATCCCAGGGTCTTGAAGGAACTGGATCATGTGGTTGCCAAGATACTCTGTTGTGTTTGAAAAGTCATGTCCGTCAGCTGAAGTCCCTGGTGACTGGCACAATGGAAACATCACTCCCATTCTCAGGATAGGGAGAAAGGAACGGTCCAGGGAGCCTCACATCTGTTTCTCTGAAGACCGCGGAGCAGATCTTCTTGGAAGACATATTAAGGCACATGCAGATGAGGAGGTGATTTACGGCAGCCAACGTGGCTTCACCAAGGGCAGACTGTGCCAATTTGGTGGACTTCTACAATGGAGTGATGGCACTGGTGGAAAAGGAAGGCCAAATGATACCACTATCTATTTGTACTTGTGTAAGGCCTTTGACATGATCTCACACCACATCATTATCTCTAAATAGAGAGATCGGAATTTGATAGTGAAGTTCTCCAGGGATAATTGGTTGGATGACCACAGCCAGAGGGTTGTGGTCCATGTCCAGGTGGAAGTCAGTGAAGAGTTGTGACCCTCAGGTGCCCATTTCGGGGCTGTTGCTCTTCAACACCTTTAGCAAGGATGTAGATAGTAGGATCAAGTATGCTCACAAAGAGCTGATGACACCAAGATGAGTGATGCAACTGACACAATAGAAGGAAGAGATCCCATCCAGAAAGACTTGGACAGGTTTGAAAGTGGGTCAGTGTGAACTAAGTGAGGTTCCACATGGCCAAGTACAAGTTGTTGCTCTTGGGCTGCAGAAATCTAAATGATAGTCTGGAATATATAAAAACAAACAGGAAATAATTTTGTTTAGTTCTTGAATTTGTGGGTGAAGTTTCTTAACACATAAAATGATTATATTTTATGAAAACCGATGAAATTATAACCTTAAATAATCTGATCTGTTATAAGTTGCAATTTGTGTATGAGAAATAAAAGTACCTTCAGCTGTACCCTACACAGACACAGGCACTTGAATTATTTAGACATTAAGCAGACAAATTGATCTGTTTGTTTGTAAGAAGTATAACAATTGGGATTTCTTTATGGGAAAAAGGCTTCTACAGCTAAGCACATAACCAAGGTAACTTTCTAGTGGAAACCACAGCTAGTTTTGAAAATGATAAAGACGACCAAGAGATTTGATGTAAGAAATAGATGTTTCTTAAGACTGAAGAAGTAAATATGCCCACCTGCATATTCCAAGCTTTTTTATGGCTTTACTTGACTGATTAATGGGCCTGAATTGCAATCCACTGAACCACATCCACAATGGTGATATAAAAGACACAAGTCTTCTATACTCAGAGTGAAGAGCATTAAAGGACTGATAAAGTAATAGAGAATATCCATTCAATATCTTTTTCATTATAGTATTAAGAATGAAAGAAAAAGAAAGAAAGAAGGAAAAAGAAAGAGCACAAACCTATAGAAATGAAGTATAAACAAAGATCATTGTTATCTTTGTATAGTAAAACCATATTTTGCTACACAGAGCGATAACAAGCACTTTTCTAAGAAGAATAACATTTATGATTCTAACTTAATTATGTCATGTAGAGGCTTTGAGGAGTACACAGTAGTAAACACAGAAGAGGATGTCCTCGTACAATCAGTGCAAGGATAAGAAAAGAAGCAGTGGAGATCCGGCAGATATTAACAATTTATCCAAGGTTAGTCACAGACAAGCAAAACTGGGACTGGACAAAACTAGTCCTAAGACAAAAAAAATAAAAATAAAAATAAACCTTTTACATACATCCAATGTATGTAAAAGGAATCACGTATAGTAAATATACGAGCAATGTGGAGATATAGACTAAAGAAGAAAGAAAAATGTGTAAAAAGCATTATTAAACATTTAAAATTATCCCAGACTGAAGACAAAAAACCAGTACATCGTGGTGCCCACCTAGTTGGAAAGAAGCTTTGCAGATAGGACTTAGGATTCCTGGTAGATGTCAAGTTGAGCATGAGTCAGAAATCTGTCCTTACTGCTAAAAACACTAATGGTGTTTTTGTCTGCTTTAGGCAAAGTATCAACAGCACGTCAAGAGAAGTGATCTTTATCCTCCACTCATCATTGGTAAAATGATAGTACTGCTCCAGTTCTGTGCAAGACAGATACTGAAGGCCACAAAGATGATGTAGGGACTGGAACACCTCTCTCTTGAAAGAAGAGGCCGAGAGAATTTGGACTGCTCAGCCTGGAGAAGAGGAAGCTCAGGGGGGATATTAAAATTGCCTGTAAATGGCTGATGGGAGAGATCAAAGAAGACAAAGCGAGGTTCCTTAAAGTGGTGCTCAGTAACAGGACAAGTCAAATCAAAACACATAATTCACAGCCTCATCACTGCTAGCCTGAACTATCAGTAAGGGTTAATAGTCAGAGGGGTGAACAAGACCATGAAGTTTACTAGTAATGTCACTGATCCAGACCCCAGGGATGCAGCATACTTCCCTACTGGTAGGGTCTGATTGGCCTATGGGGCCCTCAGTTTCCCCAGAAGGGAGTTACCTACAACAATTACCCTTCTTACCTTCTTAGCAGAGGCAGTCTTGAGGCCTGGAATTGACTCCCTCACCCTAAACAACTTCCTGGGTGCATCATCCACTACATCCTCATTTACTTGTCCCTCAAATTCCATGGAGAATAGAGGTAGATAGGGAGAGGGTTTTCCTGTAGTGCTGAGAAGGGGCCTATTTCCATTCCTCCCCATCTCTTAGGTCCCCTCTTTCTGCCCAATGATGACAGGGCAGGAATCCAACAATATTTGGGGTATTTCACCCCAATGCCTTTCTTCTCATAGGTATGGCAGGGAGTTATTCCACCAGTCTATCTCCTTCTCTAACTTCCTCATGTTCCTTAATCTCTCCACCTCTTTGTGAGCTTTGCCACCAGGATGAGCAGATCGTCCATCTTCTCACATCTCACACATGTGGTCTTTCTACCGTCCTGTGGTAGCAGCAACGAGCTCAGGCACACCCTGCGGCCAAAGACAGGAATAGCTGCATTTATGGGCAGGTACTTGGGTCTTGGTTGCTACACTAATTTTGGCAAAAGCTTTCTGCCTCTAGTGAAGACTATGACTAGATTTATTGTCTGTGAGGCAGCCAGTAGGTGAGCCGATCTCCCAAGTGGGGAGGGATGTTCTGTCTGCCCTGCTTGTTCTGTCTACACAAACTGCAGCACGACACTCTTGCTGAAGCCCCGTGCTCTGCTTGCCCGCTGTTTGCCGTGCTCCTGGGGACTGCACTCCCTAGCGGCCTCGTTTGAAATTGTAGAGTGTGACGCTCCTGCTTGTGCACCATCTCCACCATCTCAGTGCCACTACTATTGCTATGAAGATGGAAATTAAATCCAGCAGGTCCTCTGACAGGGGTTACCCCCTTCCCACTTCTCGAATTCTGCTTCCCATTATACTGTATTTTTCACTTTCCTTCAATAACTCACACAAGGAAAGGAATAAGTGTGTGTTGTGCATTCTCTGTGACCCCACAGCTCCTGCATTTAAGCAAGGTTGTAAACACTGTAATAGCGTGTACAATACTGTCATACAGTACGATAGAAATATCAGGAAAGGGACTCTAGTCAGAAAAATTGGCTGTAAAAGCAGTGTCACACTGATCCTTGAACAATCAAGAAGCATTAGAAAAGGCTTCATAAGGAAAGAATTTAATTGCACCATTCAAATATCAGAGCTAGAGGCATGTGGGTTCACTATTTGGTGCATTTCAAGCTTCCCCTTGGCACAAAGCAACAGTCCCAAGACCAATAAACCAAGTATGAGGTCTATCTAAAGCTGAGTTTACTGTTTTGTTGATGACACATTTTTATACTATTTACTTATTTTAGCTAGCAAACAGATCAAAAATGTGGGGACAAAAGTATTATCTGTACATGGACAGCACAGCACAAAAAACATCTGTACTTATGACATCCAAAGAATCTGTCAGTGACCAGCAGAAATGTACACTTCTGGAGAGGCAGCCAGGAGCAACAGATGCTCTTGGTATCATATCTTCTTTGTAACAAAGAAATATATCTGAAGATTTGGACTGCTCAGCCTGGAACAGGTATATAACTACACTACCACTGTATTTCCCCCTCATCTTTAACAAGTAATATACTATTGTGAATAAAACTGTGACTCAGGAAATCAAGTTTGAACAGCGTTATAAAAGAGTCAAGTTCTGATAAAATATATCCAATTTAGTAGTCCATACAGTTAAATTTGTTATTTATTCCCTATATATGCTTGTGTCGACCTTAGATTTAAACTTTTATGTTGCTTATTTTTAATTAAAATAAAGGCTGAAAAATATTTTGTGAAATTATACCTTTGATATTTTAGAGGTACTTATGTAATCCACTGAACTAAAAAAAAAAAAAAAAGAAATTGAAATAGCTACAAACATTTCTAATCCTTCATCTTTACTGAGAAGGCAGCTATCCATTGAAAGTACTGCTGGCAGTTCTAAGGTTGCTCAGAAAAAAGGTTCCCATTGTAGAGAGTATTAAAAGAAAGAAGAAATGGTACTGACATTTCTGAGGAAAAAAAAGCAAAATGCAAGCCTTTCTACAAAATTGAATTAGTCCTGTATCATGTTAGTGCTACTTTCCATTAATGTTACGAGATTTGGTAATACAATTACCTTTTATAAGTATTAGATAAAATTAAGACTTCTAAAATCTTACGAAATTTGGTTACTCTGATAGAAAATTGCTTAGTTAAGCAAAAGATCTCATAAAATCTTACATACAGATTTCTTAAATGTCGTTTATTTACACTTTGTGTGGAATGCATACTTTCTGAGTTCATAATATGTAAGTGAAAAATAGCACTGTGAAATTTCATTACTCACATCAGAATATGATTTTACTGATCTTTTGGTCCTTCATATTTCTGTACCAGTGTAAGCTGCTTAGGTGCACTTAGGAGACAATAAATAACAGTATTTTTCTGGCATACAAAAGATTGATAGTTTTGTTTGTTTATTTGTTTAACTTTACTAGTAACTTCTAGGTAGCCCAAGCCTGAGTCATTTTAAAATTAAAATACTAGAAAATCCTGAATGCTAAATGCCCACATTTACAAAGCTACTTATCAGCAACAAACCTAGTTCAACAGAATTAAAAGTAACCAAGCCATACCTGTTATTCTGTCTGACATTTTGTGCTTGAGCAAATCAACAGTTCAAAAGATCAGCACATAAACACCAGGCTGTACAGGCCTGATATCAAATCAGCTGTGAAGCAGCAGCTTCTGGACATGCCTGTAAAGTTCTGCCTTTCTGGGCTTCATACTTGAAGTAAAGATCTGAATATTATGAAATTCAGTGTTCCATGAGTCAGTGTGCTAATGCATTCATGAAGTCAACTGATGAAATGAAGGCCTGTTCAAGTTCAAAAGCTACGAGACCTTTGGGCACTATTAGCATTTACATGCCCATATTTATTATCCTCATCTGAGTCTTCACTGCAATCTTGCCAGTAACTGTAATAAGAACTTCAACTAATTTGCCCAGGACCGTACAGAGAATGTCTGTCAAACTTTAAAGAGATATAACAGAATTTCTTAACTATAATTCTTGTAGGTTTAATGTACATTATTACTGACTAGAATAGAAAACAAAGATGTAGCTAGGAAATGCTCAAAATTTAAAGAGCTACCAAATGACTCAGTAAAGTAAATTGAAAGCAGAAAAACTTCTGTTTGATTTATATGGCAATTTTATCCTACTAAAAGTCAAGCTACAATGGATTGATAGATGTGTGAACAAAAGAAAAATAAGAACAGTGATGGAAATCAGAAACATGATAAACTGGCTAAGATGATATGACTCATACCTACTAGAATCAACACTACAGTTTTGTTTTGTATTAATTATGAAGCCAAGAGCAAAAATGAAACTACATTACACTGAGTCATTGTTTTCTTTCAGCTACCTTTACTCTTAAAAACATTTTAAATCATAATAGCCAGTAAAAGTTTATGTGCAATTATGCTAGGGATCAAAAATGAAGAGCAAGTGAAAAGAGGGAAAATCAGTAAGAACAAAAAGCAGTTGTCCTAGCTTAGAGAGGGATAGTAACACGTAATGAAAGAGGCTCTTATGATAGTTACTCTGTTTTGTGATTTACAACAGTTGGTTACTACAGGATATACCTTTTTAAATGTATTTTAAAATTAAAAAAATGGAAACATTCTCATTTTCTTATAGACCTTGGGGCACAAAAGCATACATTGTGTTCAAAACTCTATCTATTCCCAAAATAAAAGAAAGTATTATTGATGAATAAAAATGAAAATACAGCATATTCTATAAGTCTGAGGTGCTGGACCTACTTCAAATTTCTGCAAGCATTTAGACCAGACTTGTGCAGAAAAGGTTTCCGTCATATAACTATCATAAGACAACAACAACAACAAAACTTAATAAAGCAAATCAAAATGAAAGAGAACAGTGCCATTGGCCACGTGTACTCCAGGTCAACAAATGCTTGAGATTTTTTCACACTTCTGATACACTGAGTTATTAAACCTCCACCTGAAGAGACACTAGCCTTTGAGTATGCCATACAGTATAGAAATACTACTGCAAAAGGTAACTTTGCCTATATTAGTAGCACACAACTAACGTTATTCAGAACTGTAACCCACAGACTTACACTGACCAGACATACCACTTACCTCCTAAGATGGATATTCTTAATGTAAGTACAGGAGCTTGAGCAGGAACAAAGAATTAATCTTGTATTTATTAGCATTGTCTAAGATCTAGAAGGAAACTCCTAATATTAAAGAGTCTAGCAGAGTGCAAGGTTATTCTTTTTAGACTCTTGAATGATGCAGCTTTTATAACATACAAGAAATAGTATCCTCATTTAACTTGCATTTTGTTCAGTTGTTTTGTTTTTCTGTTCAAAGTATATCAGACAATTAGAAACACAGAGAAGCAAACAAGCAAACGAACCCAACAAGAAAGAGGAATCAGGGCTGCTTAAAATTTACATGTTTTCAGCCTCAAATGAGTAAATCTCTAAACAGCCATCCAGTCTTCCTACTTTCTGAGATATCTAAATGAATTAAATAATTATCTACTTAGCTTCTAATTTTTATACACACCTGACACTTTACCAGACAGAATGTCTTTGCAAGGAACTCTGCTGAACCACGCTCAGGAGCTCTTCTGATCTATAGTAGCAGCACTGTCCTCCTTCATGCAATTGTTGGTTCTTACTGTGTGACACTGTGTTCTGCTGGAGTCAGTATTGTGAAGGAGCTGGCCCTACAAATGCAGAAAACATTTAAACCATATAAAATCTGTGCTGATGGGAGACCTCCCTTCATACTGGTGCAATAAATACCTGTTTGAGACTGCAGGTATTGGAATAAAGTGGCATAGGTCATTTTCCTGCATGCCAAGTGTGTTGCTATTGTGCCTGAGGGATACTAATGTATATAAGTTGCTCTGAAAGTAATGCCTCCTATTCATTTCCATGGATATTATAGTAGATACAAAGAGCACAATAACACTATTTGATAAAGCATATTCTCAGCTACAAAACACTATTTATCAACATAATCACCATCATTATCTGTGCATTTTCATCAGTGATGAACAAGCGCCTGCATACCATGCTCATAAAGATCTTCATGGCTGTCTGGAAAATGGCTTGTCCTTCATGCTGCTGTTGCCACTTCTGGAATGCATCACTCACTCCCTCACTGTGCTCATATACATTGTTTGGTTTCCATAAATGTTCAGCAAGCTTTGGTGAGTATCTATGAATGCCATTTTTAGTTCATGGTGAGATTCAGTTACACACCTTTGCTTTGTATGCTCTTCCATGTCAGTCACCATTTTGTCACTGTCCCTCTGCTGCCATCTGTCACACAGCAACAAAATTTAGTGGAATATTGGTGGGAAGGTTCACCCTCTAGTACCATATCGCCAGCATCTGCCTTTGACGTTGTGGGTCAACATAATAAAATTAGGAGGCATTACCTTCAGAGTAGTCCTCATACTAATAATAGTAGAGTTTCAGAGATGGACTTACCAAGAGGATAGAGAAAGTTTTGTTTTGTCTTTCTTTGTTTTCTGAATGTTCAAATCACACATTACAATTGCTGCTCCAACAGACACAACTTATTTTGTGCCCAATGTGAACTCCCTCTTCATATGTGCTTTGTTGCCAGGCTTGTTGCTGGCTTGCTCACCACTACTGGCTCTCCTTCACACAAGAAAAAAACAATTCATAAGATTTTATGGAAGTATTCTTTGGTAAAGTTAGAATGGAGATGGACACAGTGTCACAGATAACTTAGTCCACTCTAACCGCAGTGTGTAGTACTTAGGCATCTGTAAACTACTATTTACTTTAGCAATACAATTAGGATTCTATGACAATAACAGAAAATGTATATTGAGTACTAAATGTAAAATGGCTGCAAAATAACAACAAATCAAAATTATACAATTGGTGGAAATTGAAATATCTCTGAAAGTTGCAGGACAGAGGGAAGAGGCTCAGACAAGTGTGGTGGTTACACAAGAGACATGTTAGCTGTTTTTAATATATTAACATGCAATTTATTTCAACGTAGCTTAAAATAATAATTCTATTCTTATATGATTCAGGATTATAATTTTTGTCTAACGAAAATATAACTCCTTTTGATAAATTCTATGGTTTTTGAAATATTTGTTAGAATATTTCTAAATATTAATGTAAATGATATTGTATAGCTATCCCTGTTGAAATTGAACTTAGAGTATTGAATACTGCCTGCTAAGAATACCTAAACTATATCATAGGATTATATATACAATAATATCCAAAGAGTCATTTATATATTGTTCCCTTTTGAAATTTCTATTTGCATTCATTTAAACATGATAACAGATTTCTCACTGTTTATATGTATTTAGTATCTAAAAATACATTTTTCCCACTAACAATCAATATATTATATGTTTTAACACTAGTACTATCACTTATTTTCCCTCACCCAATAATTTGTAATAGTTGAATGGCTTGTATGAGAGAGTAAGTGGTTCTCATATAGAAACAGTGTCTGTTACAATCATTTCTGCCACTGTTATCTAACTTAGATAAAAAGAAAAAAAATAAAATAAAATAAAAAAATGCTCTATTTTCAGATAGTTTAAAAACTGTTGGAAAAAAAAGTCTTAAGAATAATATTCAAGGTTAAGGTTCTCATTTTTTAAATTTAGGTAATCTATATCTTATTTAAATATTCATGTTTCTTTTAGCTGTACTATCAAAATAGAAGAATTTCTTTTTTTGAAGTTGCTGATGGAAAATGGAAAAGATTCTGCAGACCCTATTACTATTTGGGGAAGAAAATATTCAACATGGAAATAAAAGAGGAGAGAAACAATTCACATTTGACAAGAAGTAATACTGTGGAAATAAAGAGGGTTGATTTTGCTTTGTTTTTTTAACTTTCTAACTCCTGATCTAGTTTTAATGACGCCCACAATGAGGCCTTCAGCACCTATTTTAGTGTGTTCCCAGCAACTTAAATCCCACAGTATTTATTAGGACATATATATTTTATATATGCACAATACTGTTATTTTGATCATTTATTTATGTTAAGCGATGGCTGTTATTGCAAAGTGTAGCATCTGTGGTTTCATTTCTGGTGCAGAAGCAAAGTGATTATGGAATTATATGCCAACCACACTCAGGGGTATTACAAAACATGAAATATAACAAAGTTCAGTAAGTTCTAATTTTCTGTGGATGCGATTATCTCACAGGAGTCACATCTTGTAGTTACCAGATGTTTCACAATAACAGTAACTCTGCTGTTGCTTTCCTTGTTATAACAAGAAGATTTTACTGCAGAGAAAAAGTTTGGCATTTTCTCTGCTGGATGAAGATGAAATTGGCAATTTGGAACAGCAGTTTCAACTGAGCTGTGTGGTTTACATTGATTAATCGATCACATTAAAAAAATCCACCAATCAGAGATTCATCCTAGCAATTTTCTAATCTGTGTCACATGTTTGATACTTAATAGATATATTTTTTAATTCCAGCTTTAGTAAATAAAGCTGTAAAGTAAAGACTATTTTTACACAAGAAAGAATCCTGACCTTTCTCTAAAACATCAAAACTTTGGGGTCTTAATTTCCTAAATAAAAGTCAGATTTTCATTTATGGAATATGAAGGATTGCTATCTCCTAAAACTGCAATTAATCAAATGAAATGGATTCTGATGTTGCACCTAAATAAAGCAGTAGTTCCCTAAAAGAAGATTATGTTGCTGTTATGATGGCTACAGGATCTAAAAAGATACCCAAACTGAGTCTTCAGGGACTACTTCTGAGACTATCATTCAGCTTCAGTAGCAGCTTTTTTGATTAATATGAGGCTATCTATGATGAGTAAAATCTGGACATGAAAAAAGACAAGATGTTTATGCAAATATTCACCCAGAAGGACCTCTTAAAGATACACCATTGAACCAAAGAAAGTGAAATTTGGTACAACGAAACTATAGCTTGTTAAGCAAGAAGGTTCCAAACTTCTTCAATTGATTTCAGTTTTCTTTTTAATACCTGTCAAACAATGTAGCAAGTAACTAAGATCTTTAAGCAGTGTCAATGACAGGAAAACTAGTAGCCCTGAATTTTGAGGAAATTGTGACCTTATGTTCTTATTTTTCTCAAAAAAGGAAAATCTGATCTTACAGCAGTTCATTTCTACTACAATTATTTCTCACTAGAATCATAGGAAAACAAAATCTTTTTTTTTTCCTCGAATGTTTCAGCGTAACCTAACCTAAACGCAGCCTGAATGGGGCCTTTTTGGTGTACTTGGTTAAAAGGGAAGATAGCAATCACTCGTTGAATTGAATGTCTTATGATCTTGTGTATTTTTTTACCAAAGCAACACAACAAAACAACAAAGACAAAGCAGAGACATGCTTCTAGACGTATGTAAAAGTGCAATTCAGAGTCAAGCTTATCACTTCCCTTCAACAGAAATCTTATACTTTGGATCTAAATGNTAAATTCTGTGGTGATGAAAATATCATCAATCAATAGAAAAACATCAGCTGAAATTGAGAAGCATTTACTCAGTAAGCTAGAGAGATTACTTATTGAGTGTCTTAAGAGTGTCAGGAGAATCAGGAATTTAAAAAGATTATAAATAATACTATTAGAGAAAGCAAGGATGTAAATTATGAATATTAATAGGATTAGTCTAGACCTTTGGCTAGGTTTTTAGACTGACAGAGAGGTAACAAAATCTATGCTGTCTGAAGAGTTTCTTTGTGTTTTAATTTTTTTGAAAAACTGCTCTTTATGATTACGTGATTGAAATACAAGCTGTTTGGTTACTTTGAGATGTGTGGTATTTGATTTTTTGTCTGCCTTGAGTGGTAATAATTTCTACAGTTGATAACTAAAAATGAATTCACCGAATTGGTTTATAAACAATGTGTTCTAATGATAGCTTGTATTTTCTCTTTCATTCTTTTGTTCATAGTAGTGAAGTATGACCGCATTTATAGACTGAGCTTTTCTTCATACAAAACAAAACAAAACAAAACAACAAAAAAAGAAAAAACAAATTGAAAACATTCTGTACTTCTAAACTAAACAAAACAACAAAATAAAATAATAGTATAAATAAATGAACAATTATTCAACAGAAGTATTTTCAGAATTTTGAGTATATGAATATTGGTAGCCAATTAAAAAGTAAAGTTCACTGTAAGCAACAGTTACATTGAGGTACACTAAAGAAGAGCATAATTCAACAAGAAATCTTTTTTTCTTTTTCCTTTTTTTTTTTTTTTTTTAATTTTAGCTTTGTCTATATTTCAAAGATTTTTTGTTAGCTGAGAGTTCTTGCATCGTTTTGTTAGAAACTTTAACCTGCATACCCATTTCATTATATGATTAATTATGATTTAGTGAGGTGATGTTGCCACGCTGTAGGGACATTAACTTAATGCTTATTTCTAAGTGCTATTTTCCTTCTGTGAATTGTAAAAAGAAAAACATTATTAGCTGTTTCCCTCCTTTCATCACTACTTCCAATCTAGTAAACTGTGTTCGTATCGTAATTAATTTCATTAATTCTTCATTCTCTAACATTGGTCTCTAAAAATGATGCCTTTTTGAAAAATGACACATAATTCATCATAAAAACAAAGCATGGCTATTTGATGACTGTCTTAGTTTTAGCTGGGATGGAATTGTTTTCTTCAGTGTCCTGTATGATACTATGTTTATGATTCTAGGAGAAAAAGAATATTGATAGCACACTGATGTTTACAGTTGCTGCTAAGCAGTGTTGTACAGAAATAGAGCCATTCTCAGTGAAGGGCCCAAGGAGATGGGTGGGAACAGAGTTAAGACAGCTGAGTGTCATGGTTTTATGATTTTTGCTATCAGTATTCCACATCATAACATCATGTAGAGCACTGAGAGTTAATGCTCCAGTTCTGTGGATTCTTTATAGTTCCAAGGCACCTTTCACAAAAAAGATGAAGAACTACATCTCCAAGAAGACATCCACATTTCCATTTCCATTTTCCATTCAGAGAGAAAAACAAAACTGCTCATGAGTCACAGGAGTGCCCCCTCTTTTACTGTTTGTCTCTGTGGTGTGTGCTCCCTACCTATCTCTTCTTCAGCATTAGAGTAAGGCCTTCAGTTTGGGATACTCTCATTTTATTTGATTTATTAGCTTCAATTCCAATTATATTGTATTATATTGTGTTATTTTGCATGCCAATATCTTATTTAGTAAATTAACTTTCCTCCTCAGTTCATTTCCACTGTTTAGTTTTTAGGCCCATCTCCCTACCTTTTACCTTTTCTTTCTTCCTCCTGTCTCTGGGTATGGGTCAGTGGGTAACCCCCAGCCCATTTAGTCATGTAACCAGGCTAAACTGGCCCAAAACCTGTGACAGAGAAAAGCAATGTTGATAACACACCGATGTTTATAGTTGCTGCTAAGCAGTGTTGTACAGAAATAAGGCCATTTTCAGTGAAAGGTCCAAGGAGCTGTACTCAAACAAAATTAGGACAGCTGATTTAAACTGGTCAAAGGGATATTCCATGCCATATAACATCAAGCAGAAGGAGTTCTGACAAAGACAGGCATTCATCTCTCTCTCTTTTGCTGCTCAGGGAGCTAGCTTGGTATCAGCTGGGNAGTGCCCCCTCTTTTACTGTTTGTCTCTGTGGTGTGTGCTCCCTACCTATCTCTTCTTCAGCATTAGAGTAAGGCCTTCAGTTTGGGATACTCTCATTTTATTTGATTTATTAGCTTCAATTCCAATTATATTGTATTATATTGTGTTATTTTGCATGCCAATATCTTATTTAGTAAATTAACTTTCCTCCTCAGTTCATTTCCACTGTTTAGTTTTTAGGCCCATCTCCCTACCTTTTACCTTTTCTTTCTTCCTCCTGTCTCTGGGTATGGGTCAGTGGGTAACCCCCAGCCCATTTAGTCATGTAACCAGGCTAAACTGGCCCAAAACCTGTGACAGAGAAAAGCAATGTTGATAACACACCGATGTTTATAGTTGCTGCTAAGCAGTGTTGTACAGAAATAAGGCCATTTTCAGTGAAAGGTCCAAGGAGCTGTACTCAAACAAAATTAGGACAGCTGATTTAAACTGGTCAAAGGGATATTCCATGCCATATAACATCAAGCAGAAGGAGTTCTGACAAAGACAGGCATTCATCTCTCTCTCTTTTGCTGCTCAGGGAGCTAGCTTGGTATCAGCTGGGGGGTAGTGAGCAATTTCTTGTGCATCATTTGTTATATACATTTTTATGTAGTCATATCTATTATCCTTTTCCTTTTCCCTTAGTTTTATCTCAACCCACGAGTTCTATTTTTTTTTTTTCCTCCAACTTTCTCCCCTATCCAAATGGGAAGGGGAGAGGGAGCTAAAAACAGTGTGGTGCTTAGCAACCTGCTGTGTTAAACCACATCAATGCATACCAAACTCTCATTCTATCCTTCATAGCACACAATCCTGTCTACACATTGTAGGTAATAATAACGTTGTCAAGTCAATGTAGTATCAGGCCAAGAAACTAAAGATCCCATCATATTTGCACTACTAACTGTTTCATGCTTTTTATATGTTTGCTTGTTTGCTTGTTTGTTTGTTTGTTTTTGGCAATGAAGCTGAAAACTGTTTGGAAAACTAGTAGTCTTTTATAATAAACTTTTTCATATTTATTATAGTGAAGATAATGCCTGGAGTACATGTGATATCTGACAAAGTGTGGCTGATTTTTCAGTCCTTGCTAAGTTAGATACATTCTACATATCTCACAGTGTTATCTATATAACTGATAACATCTGAAAACGTCATTTTAAGTGTATATATATATATTTCTCTTGGAGTAAGTGAAGACATGCTGACTTGAACATGACAAGGTGTGTCATTTGGAAGACAGTTATTTCCACCACTAGGCTCTGGACACATTTGTCTGGTGACTGGAGAGTATAAAGGTCAGAAGTTTTTCTAGTAAATATATATTCGGATTGTCTACAAAGAATAGACAGCACCTTCTTCTTTCCCCCATTGAGTTGTCAAACTCAGTTTAGTTTAGAGCTGTTTATACAAAGACTTTTTGCTGCTTCAGATATACTGGAGTGGAATGACAAAAATAATGCCCCTCCTGTTTTCCTTTGTTGCTGTCTCCTGCCACACTTGGCACCACTTAGAACTCATACATCCCTGCTACTGAAGCAACATTTTGCCATGATCCTGTGTGCTACTTCTAAGAACCCAGATGAAATACACAGCACTGTGGAAGGGCAGGCACCTCTTCTCATTATGTTCAAAGACAGATTGAGGCATAAGCTGCTACTGTAAATATAATATTACTATGTGTTCTCACAAAAATTAAGAAAACAGAAATGGATAGCTGTCTTCAGTTCAAATTTCATATCATGGCGAAATGCAGGAAATAAAAAACTGACATCCACTGACTTTATATTTCATTTAGAATGAAGCATTAAAAAAAAGTACTCCTTCAGACTGCTCACAGGAATCTTGTTATTGAAATTCAAAATTTGTTGAAAGCGCTGTAGGTATCTAGAACGCAGGAAATAAAAGTGGCACAAGTTGATGCAAAATGAAAAAAAAAAACAAAAACAAACAACCAAGAAAATCTTACCAAGAGATAGACAACAAATTTTATTCTTGGAATACATTAACAATTTCTTATTTCCATATATTTAACAAAGTGGTTCTTTTAAAAACAGCAACAAAGTCATTAAATGCAATCAATCTTTCCTGGAATATATGTTAAATGAGTTTAAAAAATTTTTACACTGTTTATCACTGATATACTTCATTTCCAGCTCTTGCTTCTCTGCAACAATTGTGAATATTATAGAGAAGAAGACACAGGAAAGGAAACTTTACAATTAAAGAGCATGAATGACCTAAAGAAAGGACATAAGGGAACTATGTACCTTGATTGACACAATTCACTTTTCATTAAATACTAAAGCAAATAATTCATCTCAAAGCACATACCCAGAAGGACACTGAAAGATGAATGCAAAGCAAGTAGACACAAATCTTCGAGCAGGCCAAATACACAAGGATTTGGAAGAAGGACAACTACTTATGCTACTTGAGTAGGCAAAAATTATTGAAAGGAAGAAATGAGATCCAAAAGAAAATGGAGTCTGCACACTTGAAGTTTTTGACAACAATAGTAGAATGTCTGGACATCAGTCAGGTTGATATGTGTATTTCATGTACTGTCTGTAAAGATTTTTGAAGGGCATCTTCTGAGGCTGTTGTAACCTTCAATGTACAAGTCTTGTTAAATCATAATGGGAAAAATTTACTTTAGAGATGTCATCTTGTCCTTGTTATGATGATGGAAGTCCTTTACTCCTACTTTATCAAACAAGGAAACTGATGGCTTGCATTCGTGTTACTAAAATTGAACATATATAACAAAGGCATCTGTACTCAAATTACTCGCTCTAGGCTCTCTTTACTGCTAATAATACTCCAGGGCATGATTCATTTTATTCTAAGGTAAGTCAGGTAAAATGTTCCTAAAAGTATTTGTAACTTATCAACACACAAGATCCTTCTTGCTTGGCAGCAGGCACACACACTGAAAATTTTAAAAGCAAATTAAGTAAACTTCAACCAATCATGTATGTTCACATTTTATACTCTAAAGTTGTGTCTCCACTTTTTTTTTTTTTTTAAAGGACATCAGTAGTTGTTGTTTCTTGAAACACGTGTTTCCTGACAACTCTTCACCCATTGCTCACCCATGTTAGAACCAGCACTCTATGAGCTCTCACATCCATTTCATATCAGACCCACCAGCGATCAGAAACTTTTTGAAGTTTGGCAGAAGTCTGACAATCTTGAAAAAGAAATGTCATTAACTTTTTTAAACTGAAAGATTAAATATTTTGGTTATATCTGATCATTTCCATTTCTATCTACTTAACAAAAATTCTAGATTTAATTGCTAATGCATATGTTTGAAATTAATCTGCCAGGTGTAAAATTCATTAAAAATGTGTAATGGACTTTTTCAAGTAGAAAGGACTTGATGAGATCGTTCTGTTCATCATCTTAACACAACTAGATTTAAGGTAACAGAGCTAGCTTAAATCATGTATCAGCTCTGAGCTGATATTTCCTTGCATTTCAAAGCCAAACATGTTTGATACATTCATGAAATCTCTTATCATCCCCACTCTCCAGGATTATTTACGCTTTTGTGCTGGAACATTAAAGGTTTCATAACCAGACCAGAGAGTTATTTTCTTCTGTTAAAAATTAGAGATGGTGGGATTCTCTCAAGTTGCATTCCATGAGTTTAACTTCCATAAATGGAGACACATAATAGCTTAAGGACTCAATTTATCTGAGGTAAATGAAGCAGCGTCAGATGTTTTTGTGAAAGATGAAACCTGAAGTAACTAATTTTATAATTAGTTATCTACTGAGGATAGACTATAAAAAGAACCTATCAAGAAACTAAGACAACCAGTTCAGATAGAGCAAACTAAAGTTAGGTGGGATGAGTGTTGCTCTCTGTGCCTCTGTGCTTCGCTTTCCTCATTTTTTTATTATTATTATTTTTTAAGACTGTGGATACATATTGTTACAGAAAAAATCATTTTAGAGATCAGCACTAGATAACAGACATAATACATATACTAAGTATTGTAGTTAATTATAAAATGTGTAGCTTCCTTCTGGCAAATTCTACCTCTTCCTTTTTTTTTTTTTTTCTATTCACACAAAATGAACTTCCATTATGCTAATAGATTTTTTTTTTAATTTTTTTTAGCTTTGAAAGGAAGATTTTTCCATTACATAGAATAATTACATCTTTTATGGCTATGGGTGTTAACTTACAATCATTGCTTATGTAAAGAGATACTAAACTGAATAAGATTTTCAGTTGTAGGAATAATTTTCTACTTGGAATATGTATTTGTAAATATTATAACTTTTAAAAATTAACTTTATGAAGAACAAGCTTATTTTCTTACTTACAGTTTGAAGGTTAAGAAATGCATGGAATATATTATGCCTATGTCACATACTATACCTACATCACTTATATCTAAGTGGTTTTTTAGCTTATGTATTGTAACTGACAAAACTGGTGTGTGAAAAACTATGAAATTAATATATAATATGTTAGAAGGTAAGATAAATTTTAAAAGCCTATTCAAGAATAAGATATTAAACTTTATGTTTTAAAATCAACTAGAATTTTGTTAATGAATACATTTCTGCATCCAATTCGATAGTTTTTTGGTTTTTTTTTAAAGAGCATTACTCTAAAGAAATTAGGATATCATGTAACAACAAAAGAAAATAAATACCCCACTGATTACCTCCTGCCTTTTTGGTTATTAGTTTTTGCATTCTGTCTCTGTACAGCAGAGCATAATGGAAGGGTTTATTTCAAATGTGATTAAAATCACAGCTGTTCCTACTTACCAGATTGCTTTAACCCAAAAAGTGTATGAAGGGGTTGATTCTCCATTCTATAATGCAGTTTTAAAGTTCCTCACAGTAATGCTGAAGGAAAAATATAACTCTTAATTAGGTCCCCGAACAGTGTCTTTATTACATTAACATGATGATCATCATGTAAGGAAAGAGTTTCATTTATCCCTGGAGTAACCTGTCTGCATGGATTCTTTTTTCCTGACAACACTTTAAGACTAAACTTTGTAATACTATGGCAAATTTAGCTTTGCAATTTTAATCTAAGTACAGTTTTTTATTTAAAATGTGGCATATTTATTTTAACTAGGGTAACATACAATAACCTACTTTAGTAACGTGGGAAGGTGGCAGATGCCAAGCAGTGTGCTATGAAGTGTAATGACTAACTTATGAGGCTATAACTTCTTGGTAAAATTAGTTCTTACAATCAAGTTGGAGCAGCCATGACATGCAGTGGGAGAGAATGACAAGTAAGATCATTTGTTTCCAAAGACTTCAAAGTATCTGCAGATCTTATCAGCTAAAACAGTCTTTAGCTACCTATCAACACTCACAAAAAAAAACAACCACCAGATCTTACATCTGTTTCTCAAACACAGAACAATGTCTGAAGGTAATACATAAACAAAGCTATGAAGTCTTCACTTAGCATACCATTACTTCTATATATATTTAGAATGAGAATAATGCTTATAACACATTGATATTTTAGTTGTTTTGGAGCGCTGCTTATACTAAGTAAAGGAATTTTCAGCTTTCTTGTACAGCCTTGCCAGAGAAGCTGAGTGTGCGCAATAAGCTGGTAGGGAACAGAAGGGAGACATATTAATTGACCAACTATTCAATACTGCATGGTGTCATGCTCTGTAATAACAGCAGGAAAAGCTAACCAGGAAGGCTACTACAGCGCAGGGACTAATTTTGCACTAGTCAGAGGGTGGTGAGTAACTGCACTGTGCATTGTTTTGTTTGTTTATTCTTTTGTCATTAGTGCTATTTTCTCTTCCTTTTCTGTCCTATTAAATCATCCTTAACTCATGAGTTTTATCCTTTTTTTTCAAATTCTCTCCCCTGTCTGACTGTGAGGGGGGAAGGTGAGCAAATGGCTGTGTGGTTCTGAGCTCCCTGGTGAGTTAAACCACAACACTGGTTTAACCATGATAGACCTCCAGTCTTTTCCATTTTTCTCTGAATTTCAGGAGAATCTGATGTCTACAGTTTCAATTTACATGTATTTTTCATAAATCTGAAATACCTAAAAAAAATATTTTAAAAAATGATTGTATATTCTCAGGATATATTTCCCACTACCACCACCTATTCTTAGCCTACCCCACATAAAGAACAGACGTTTTGAAAAAGAGTTGGAGCATCCCTGCCATTCCCAGAAGCTGGGAAAAATCTCTTGGAAACCATGACATGGTTAACATGGATGCTGGGAAGCTGATTCACTTTATTTCTCATTTCAGGGAAGGGTGTGAATAACACTGAAAAGCAAGGCAACCCCCATAAATATCTTTTTGGTTTTTGACATGTTAAGAATGAGTCTCTTCCTATATTAATTAGACAGCTTGGACCACTATATTAAGTTATATAATGATTAAGTTTGTTCGCTTTTCTCTTAAAAAGAATTGGGGATGCACCATCCAAATGAGCTGCACAGAGTCAGAGAAATAGCCGTGTTTATCCAGGTACCAAGAAGTGACTGTCACATGAAAATGGCAGAGAAGTTTGGAAGAGAGTAATCCTCCATGTAATCCAGCTTGTTCTCAGATATCAGAAGAGCTGGGGGTGGTTTAGCTTAGATTCTGAGTAATTCCCAATTTAGTGTGATAAATTTGGTCTTGTTCAATATATTAATTATCACAATTACAGATTCACAAATAGCACACTGCCCAGTTCATCTAGTCACATTCAAATGAGCTCTCATGACCACTTTTAAAGATTTTGACCACACCCACTAAGAACTCTGAAGGTTGGGTTCACAGAATCACAGAATCGCCAAGGTTGGAAAAGACCCAAAAGATCATCCAGTCCAACCATTCACCTATCACCAATAGCTCCCACTAAACTATGTCCCTCAACACAATGTCCAAACATTCCTTGAACCCCCCCAGGGCCGGTGACTCCACCACCTCTCTGGGCAGTCCATTCCAGTGCCTGACCACTCTTTTAATGAATAGTGCGGCTTATTAAAGTGACTGATTACAGATTATTTTAGATTACCAGTGTGAAAAACATGTGGTGTTAACCAAGATAAAATAATACAGCCAATTATGAATGCGTTACATCATAGAATAACTCTATAGAGATTTCTAAGTCTCCCGGGGGAAGCACTCAGCATGGTTGCATGTGTGAATAGGTGTCCCTGTTGAGAGAAGGAGGAAAGGCTCAGCTCACCAACTGGTTCCCGAAGTCAGTGGTGTCCTCTTGACTTGTTTGTGATGGTGTCTTCCTTCTGGTTTGTGACAGTAACCTTCCCCCTCCAAAGTTCTTTCTTTCTTAAGCCATTTTTATACTACTCTCTTGGAGCTCAAGTGACTCTATTCAAACCTTTTTTTGCAAAGTTTACTGGAAAACGTGTTTTTGACAGAAAGGTGAAAATAGCTGGTTTAGGACTGGCTCAGGAAAGCAAGATAGTTTATCCATTCCAATAGTATCAAGTCTCCATCCCACAGGATGATCACAGATCCTGCTCCACATTCCATGTTCATTTTTTTTAGAGTCAGCATACCATGCTTCCCTGATGTTTGTTACCAGTTAGGATTGCAGGTCATGTTGCTTAGGCAACTAGAATGGATCAAATTACCAATCACTTTCTATCCTGGAAGTTTACCTTCTCACAGAAGGTGGACATTTCAATAAGTCACATGCCATAAATATTCCACAATGCCAATGCATTTATGGAGCAACACTGTAAACTATGTATAATAACATTCAAAATAGGACAGTAAAGTAAGCAGTAGTTTTAAAATGTCTAGGGATAGGTGCTAATACATGAAAAGCAGTTAGGTGCTAAATTGGGGTCTACGTTAATATTACAATTAAGAATAGTATTCTACAGGCATCATTTAAGCATTTGAATTAATTTCCAACAGAAACAAATTCTTTCAGTTAATGAATGAAATGAAGACGCCAGTACTTTAGTTGCTGTTGTATAAAACTTTATTTTACTTATATTACTGTCCAGGAATACAAATGGTTATTTAAAAACAAACAAACAAACAAGCTAAAACCAAAACTAACACCATAAAGCAACATAAGCGGAGCAGTAGGAAAGCATGCTTCTAAGTATGTTAAAAAACAAAAACAAAAACAAACAAACAAAAAAGCTTTTGCAAGTTAACTTGAAATCAGAAGTTCTCTACCTAAGAAAAAATAATTCTTATTCCCAAAACTGATTTCGTCCCTGTTTCCATTTATTTCTCATCTGTTGATCACTATGGTGTACTTTCTCGCAGAGGTAAATACCTGAAGGGAATTTGCCTAGAATGCTCCAGTTTAGGAACCTTTATTACAAACAAGAGTCTGAATCTCTGGGAAATAGTTCTTTCCTGTTTCACCCCTTATAAGGTTTTAACTTCCTGTTAAGAAGGAAGAAGTGGGTATAAGAGTAGGTTATGCTACAGGTAGCAAACAGGCAGTTCTCCTCCTTTTTTTTCCTCCCCTTTCAGCCTCCAAGACAAATGCTTATTGTTAATTTCAAATTGTGAGTGTCTGAAAACTAACATCTCCTTGCTGAAAAAATGAGTTTAGCATGGAAAGAAAATTAACAGTAAATTCATTTGTGCAATTGATTGTCATGAAAATGTTGTAGACATTTCTTCACACATGCTTATTGTTAGTATGCAGATAGACCTGAGGCAGAGATGAAAACAGTTTGGAAACATTAGGAAGAGCTGGACAGGTAATCTCACAGTGTGCAATCCCAAGACACTGGGAGAACATTGAATGCTCCAAATTCCATTTTCTAACGTATGTTCAAAATCAAGGTCAGTCAGTGCATAGCAGGAAAGCAAAGGGCTTCTGAATGAACCACTTGAGGGCAGATCTGATCCCATCTCATCCTTCCTCATGTGGTGTACTAATACTGCAATTTAGGTCCTAAAAATGAATCCAACAGTGGCATGGGGTTTGCAGACAAACTGATGTTTCCTAGTCTTGCAAGACTCACCAATAAACATCTGTCCATACGTGGATCTTCATAGATCAGCTAAGGCTGGCAGTACTACTGCGTATACAGATTGTTGGCTACTGTTGGCTGTCCTGTGCCCTGATGTCTGGAGGTGTGATGGGTCTGAGTGAATAATGAACTAGATATAGTAAGATTAGCTAGGAGAAACTGGATTACAGTCTGCTTGTCTGTCAGTCAGATATGACTCACTTTACTGCTCTGTTCCTATTGTTCACTTATCATTAATCAATTCCAGAACTGAATAAATAAGAAAGTGTAGTAGAGGAATGTGTAAGGGTTTTTTTTTGGTTTTTTTTTTAATTGTCTCCCATTGCTGGTAAGGAACCTTTTCTCATGTATGTTTCAAGCAACACTCACTTGGACAATTTTCACTGGCTAAGGACACAATATAAAAATCAGAGGGTGCTTGCAAGGACAAATACCTACACAGTAAAGGGTGAGAATATTAGAGGCAAGTTTACCAGAATACAAGGAAAGTTTGTGGGAACTAAGCTCTTCTGCTTTTTAATATCATATTATAGTATTATTGATATTACTTTGATGTTTATGATGAAGTAACACGGAGAATCTACCAGATTTGCTTCACCGTCAGCAAGTTTGATCACTTTTAGGTGGTTATGAATTTTATGACTTATTTACTGAATATGAAAAATGTAATGAGGAATCCAGTAGTAAAACAAAAAGGGAGGGCCATCTAATTTTTATTTTATTGCATCTATCTTTACTCACAATGTAATTCATTTCAGTTTAGGTAATGAAGATGTAAAATCTATTTAAAATGCTGATTATTTATTTATTTATTTATTTAATAGAATTTTTTTATGTTCCTACTTATCACTGTGACTTAAAGTATTCAAGATCAAAGGCAGAAAAGCCCTTCAGAAGTTTTAGTTAGTTTTGGAGGTTTAGTTAGATTCTATGCAATTATTTATGATTTTATGTATCTAATTGTAGGCATCTCAGACTTTAAAGTCCTTTTTGTATCTAATTTAAATACATTCCCATGAAAATGATAACCAGAAAGCCAGAAGACTTTGTTATATATTTCACAACTTTTTCGTTTACCAGAAATAGAAAACTAAAGAAGCATAAATGCAACAGAGAAAATGCTTAGTGTTTCTTAGAAATGGTTGAATGTCTGGCTTCTGAAATATTTTCTTAGACCATGACTGATATGCTTGTTCCCTTCAAACTGTTTTGACATCTTGTGGCATCTCATTTGGATTCACAGATATTAATAATATTAACAAGAAATAAAATTTTAGCATCAAGAAAAAAAAGCAGTAATAAACAAGAAAAAGAATTTCTTAGTAATAAAAATATTTCAATTTATAAAGTTTCCAATTTTGAATGAAATATTTTCATTTCAGAGAACTGCTTCTTCTTCGTCTTTCATAGTAACTTCTACAGTTTTATATGATTGCTGAAGCATAACATGTAAGGTAGCTTATTAACCATTTTAAAGACTCCTGGTTGCTACTTATTGATTAACCATTTCCATATAATGTTAGAACATGGCTTTCTTCCTGCTCTCCCCTATGGATTTTTCTCTGTTTGACTATCTTAAAGGCATTCACACACACAGTAAAAAAAGCTCTTCCCCTCCACCACTCCTGAACTTCACAAGAAGCATTGCTTATTCTGAATTCAAAGAAGTAGCTAGTACCAGATGAAGGAGAACAAAAGAATATAAGAACAGAGGAATTCATCTAGTATTTTATTTAATGTATTATCCTTGAAAAGCATTGTAGAAAAGATGGTAGTGGTGTGATTATACAGGGAAGAGAGAGCTTTATTGTTCTTTCACTATGGATCCATACATTCTGCAGAGTAAATAATCTGTATCCTTCTACTGCGTGTATGAAGATCTTAGAGAGATATAGCATTTCCTTGCCCTCCCTCCCTTTTTGTTATAAAAAGCAGCATAAAGACCTAAATTACTTTTTACCCAGTCCTCACAAAGTCTAAATTCAGTGATGAAATAGAACTAAAATATTGATGTAGAGAGTTTCATATTATCATAGAATCATAGAATCACCAGTGTTGGAAAAGACCTCCAAGATCATGCAGTCTATCCATCCACCTACCACCAATATTTCCTCAGTAAACCATGCCCCTCAGAACAACATCTAAATGTTTCTTGAACATCTCCAGGGACAGTGACTCAACCACTGCACTGAACAGCCCATTCCAATGTCTGACAACTCTTTCAGAGAATAAATTTTCAGAATGTCCAACCTGAATTTCCCTGAGTGCCACTTGAGGCCATTCCCTCTAGTCCTATCGCTAGTTACAAGGGGTAAGAGTCTGATCCCCACCTTGCCACAACCTTCCTTCAGGTAGTTGTAGAGACCTACAAGATCTCCCTTGAGCCTCCTTTCCTCAAGACTAAACAATCCCAGTTCCCTCAGCTGCTCCTCGTAAAAATTGTGTTCCAGACCAGAAAAAACAATGACTGCAAAAAAAAACCTTCTACAATCAACTACACTTCACCTTTAATCCTTTTATGTCATCAGTTTTTGGCACAGCAAGTGATTTAAAAAAAAAAGGATTTTAAAAAGAAAGTAAATGAGAATACATAACCATAAGACAAGTGAAAATTAGTGTGATACAACTGCAGAAGGAAGTGCAGAATTAGGGAATGAAAAAAGTAGAAAACTAGAAAGACAGTCAATATATCTGTCACAAAAGAATCAAAGGATAAGTACGAAGTATTGAGAGGGTGAGACATTAGCAGGTATTGTGGAAAAAGTCAAGGAAGGAGGACCAATAATTGAATGAAAGAGAAAGATCTTTAGTGGTGCAAATTAAACCAGAATGAGAGGACAAGGGAGAAGAAATAGAGAAAAACATAAAATATTTAAGAAAAAATCAATTAAGACATTATACAAAACAAAATTAACAGATCTCAAACAAAATAACTGAGAAATAAAGTAAATGTAAAAGCATAATGAAAATGCAATAAACATATTCCCATAATATTCAATCATTACATTGTAAATAAGACAGGTGATGTTTGTAGTACTCTGGATCAAGTATGATGTTGAACAGTAAAACCTGAATACACTTCTAATTATAAGAACCCAAAGCCATTCATACCAGCTGGAACCTTTGCACTGACTAAAAAGCTGCTGCAGCATAATCTATAGAGATGATCATTAGGTACTTTAGGTTATCAGAACTCTATTTGTACCTTAAAACTCACATGGTGATTTCTCTGCAATATGTCAATGTGTATTTATCCTACACAGATCAGAACTACTATAAATACTTTCAAACAGTCTTGGACTCCACAGTGGTTTCATCAGCAGAATACTGGGGGATTTCTGTTCTGTCACCTGCAGTACCTTCTCCACTCCTTCCTCACTGACTTAGGTTTTCACAGGAGTGTATTTCACTTTATTTATTTATTTATTCATTTATTTATTTTCCTCATACTGCTGGGTGGCTGTTTTCCTATTCTTGAATATGCGTTCCAAGAGGCACCACCAGCTTGCCACTATGCCCAGTTTAACAGTCAAAATACAGTGCTCAGAAATGCTCAAGAAAAGGCAAAATCACTGTGTGACATGTGAGGAAAAATAAAAAATGGAGAAACAACACTTCAGACAACAATGTCACAGGATAAGTGCTGTAGGTGTCAGAACAGATATTCTCCTACTCCCAGTGGATCAGGTAGATATTCTCCCTAGCCCTTAGAGAGGTCCACATAAAAGAAGATTTTCACTATGCCCATGGTGGAGAATTCCACCCTAGGGTAGATGGAATTTCCCAAAAGAAACCACAGTTTTAGGAGAAGCAATTCTACAACAGTTTTATCCTGAAGGTCTGCAAAGCCTGTAAAGGATCCACAATGGACCAAGGGAAAAGTGATACTAGGAGCGAGTGGTAAGAGAGGAGCCATAATCATCTGACTGCATACACCACCATACATTCCTCATCTATTTGTCACTGCTTCAGGTGGGAGGAAGGAGATAGAAGGTGAGGGAATGAAGGGATGAATCTGGGAATAAAGGGAGAAGGTGGAAGGAATTTTGTTGAGTTTTTGTCCTTCCTCTGAGTCAAGACTGTAATACCTGTGATAATAGCTTGTAAATGTTCTCCTTGGCTATACCTCAACCTACAAGCATTTTTATATCATTTATTTTTATTTTATTTCTGTGAGGAGGTGAAGTGAGAAGACAGATGGATAGGTGCCTGTCAGCCAGCTGTTTTCAAACCACCTTGAGACCATATAGTTACATAGTGCCACACTAGATATGCCTTCTTGATCTCATTACAGGAATATATATCCATGTATTAGAAATTAAGAAAGCACTTAGACATATTTGTTTTCAGCTTTATATTACATGGAGTAATCCAAAGGTTTCTTAGCATTTATGTGGTGCAAGAAAAACGTGTCTCCCAACTTCACAGCTCTTACCCTCCAGCACCTTATTCTTATTTTATGAATTACATTTAAAATTGTCTATGTGATTAGTACATAATGACAGATTTGGAAAAGTATGAGAGCTGCTCCAGAAGTAATACCTTATATTTTATTATGTTGGCTAGTGACATCAAAGGTTATTGATGGTGATATGTCAATAATGATTGAACATTCCACCAATAGTCTGCAAAATTCTTTTGCTGCATAGCAGATGACAGAAGAGGGGCAATCTAACAAAATGACATAGAAGTCCTCATGATGCGAAAGTATGTGAGTGAATTACTCCATGAGTTAAAAATGACACCCATGGATATTCACTGACATTTGTGGAACTTTTACAGAGACCAAACATTGAATCTTGGCACGGTGAGGTGGTGGGTGATGTGCTTCAGCAGTGATGACAGCAAAGTGAAAGACAAGCTATGCTCCAGATGGCCATGCACAACCATCATACCATGAAATGAAGAATATCTCAGTCATCTCATCTGCATAAATCAGTGGATTATGGCCAAAGAACTGAGTACAGAGCTAAGTACCAGTTTCGTTGTGTTGGAAACGATGGTGACAGTGTTGGAATATCACAAAGTTTGCATCAGAAGGGTGCTATAAATGCTCACATGGGCACAAAAAAAAAATAGTATACAAGTTTTTCGGAACTTACCGAACCAATTTGAAGCTAATGGTGACAGCTGAAGTCAAGATGGCAGTCCATGGAGTGCTGACGTGAATTCCTCATTGAAGAAGACACAGTCCTCAATGTGTAAAGTGGTGTGTACTGTCTTTTGGGATAAGAAAGGAGTGATTTTTCTTTATTTCCTGGAACTCAGGCAAAACATCAACTCTGACCTCTACATTACATTAAGCTGAAGGGTCAAATTTCTAGTGTCAGACCAGCAAAGAAGACAATCTTTCTCTTATAACACCAGGATAATATGATACGAATGTAGAATGCAGGCTCTTGTTCAATGCTGGCAAAAACAAATAAGTAACAATGACAACTATCTTGAAAAATTGTGTTTTGAAGCTGTGAATTTACTCTAACAAATAGTGTTATTGTGTTCTTTGTATCTCTTATAGTTTCCATGGAAATAAATGGTAAACAACTTCTGAAGTGATATGAAATGTCTGAAGTCTGATTCTCTACTTTAATGTCCACAATGTGATAAAATTAACCACAGCAAGGAAGACAAACCACAAAGTACATGAAAAAATAAGAAAATGCAGATTACCATCTCCAGCTGCTAGCTTTGTTTTTTGGTTAGATGCCATAAAATGTTCTATCTGAATCTGAGTGATAACAGTATTAAAACAGTGCTAAATTAAAAAAGATTTACATTGGTTATCATAAGCAAGAACAAAATATTTTTACCCTATGGGAAAAAAAAAGTCTTGTCTTCAAATGTGTTCTGTATGCCTAACATAATCTCTGACTGGTGACTGTACACACTGATACAATTCAAATACCAAATCATAGTTATAATATTAGAGAATTAAAGAACAGTATTGGGACTAATTTTGTATCAATCTACTTGAAAATACAAGCTTATCTTGGAGTCATCTTCAGTCAAGCCATTCAAGACTCAGAGGGAGCGATAATGGAGCTATAAATAATCTTAGATAGTTTGTCTAGGCATAGAAATATCATACTTTGAACACAGAAACTTCCTGGGACATAATTAAATTGTGCATGACATACCTGGAGAATGGAAAATGGAAAACTTCCTTTCTAAAATCTTCTTTCTAGAAATTCATTCTATGTATAATTGAAAATAAATGCATAATCTTTTTAAATCACTGAATATGCTCATAATGTGGCAATTTGAGCAGGCATCAGTTACAGGTGCATGAATGTAATGAGTCCTAAAATAGTTAAGTG
The DNA here is from genome assembly GCA_013399175.1 of Odontophorus gujanensis. Lineage (NCBI taxonomy): Eukaryota > Metazoa > Chordata > Aves > Galliformes > Odontophoridae > Odontophorus > Odontophorus gujanensis. The sequence continues at coordinate 14,017 of VXAB01004340.1, read as the reverse complement.
GCAAATATTCACAAGACTAAGAGCAAGTGGAAGTGTGTAAGCAGATACATTTCATATTAAGCTTCAAATTATTCATCATAATTAGAAAGATTTTACCAGAAAAGAGAGGTTGCTTTTGTGTTAAACCATGATAACCTCTATACAATACCTCTCAAAGTTTGAATAGAAAACAATGAAATTTATGTTTTTTAAAAATAAACTTTTACACTCTGCATATAATAGCTGAAGATCGTTTTACAACCTAGTTTTACATTATTAAAAGTCCCTTGAATTAATGGATTTATTTCACCAAAAATGATGAGGAAAATTAACCCCTTAGTAGAATACTGAAATTTCCAATATTACAACGTTTACAAATATGTAATGACAGGAAGTGCTTCAAGATTAATATACTCATTTTAAAGAGTAAATAATATTCCAATATGTATTTTTTATTAATACTAACAACCAAATGTTAATAATCATGGAAAAATAATCTAGAACCAAATAATTGAGAAGGCAGGTAGAGAAAAATCAGGACTGAAAAAGTTATACAATGTGACTAAGAAGGATAGTCTAGTTTTCTAAACAAACAAGAAAACAAATATTCTACATAATTATTTCCAATGGTAATTTCTTAAATACTTCAGGGTTTTTTTATTATTATTATCACATTCTGTGCTTTTCAAAATGAATTTTGAAAAGCACAGAATTTTTATTCTTCAATTCTGTTTCATTTCCATTTTGAAAGTGGCAAAAAAATTTCCTGCATGAGTATACCCCAGAAAGATTCCGAGGGTTAGTTTTACAATAATTATATTATCAAATTGAACATAATTATTGCAATACATTCTGCACTGGATTATATACTTTTGCTTCTAGATTACCATCGATTTGATTGTATTGAGTAGTTTTATCTTGACAGAAAAAAAAATAATAAAAAAAAGTCATGATTACTGTGCTGAGTTTTATGATACCATAGGTAGAGCACAAAATACTGGAGGTATGAGCCTGTATTTTCAGGCTGGATAGATAGACAGCTGATACTGTGTGCAGCCTTTCTATCTTCTCCTTCTGTCAAGATTTATAGAAGTTCTTAGAAAGATTCTTTGTGACATGAAAATATTGAGATGGGAGAGATGATTTTTAGCAAACTTGAAAAAAAATTGTCTTTACTAAAAAAATTAACTATTTTACATGTAGAATGCATTTCCTCATTAGTTTACAGTTACTTTGAACTTGCAAGTTCAGTCCTTTTGGAGTTTTATTCTTTTTGTTTATCTGCTTTATTTAATTTAATTTAATTATTTTTTTTTTGAAAGAAAAAAGATATTCATAATTTTAAAAGAAAATAAATTTATGTAACCATTTTAAGAAAGAACATCTGTATTCTTCTTCATTTATCAGACGGTTGTCCCATCTGAAGCTATACATCTCTTTATTAAAGCGTTGTCTTTTATTAGGAGATCCTGAAATATAAGAACTTATGTCTTATGACTTGTATAATTGTTTTAATCTCTGAAAAGAGAATGAAATATTTTCTGCAGAACATATATGATTTTTTTTTTCATTCAATTACGTTAGGGCAGTATACTGCATCCACTTTGAAATCCTTTGTCATAATCACAGTGGACATTCAGCTTGCAGCCAAACTCATAACATTTTAAAAAGGCCCAGCACATCTATGGCATCCATTAATGTCTTTGCTATTTGTCTTAGCTACTAATTTGTACAGAAGATTATGGCTAAGAGAAGGCAGAAGGAGGTACACGAGCAGATGTGCAACTCGTACATATACTTCTGTATGTATATGCATGAATGTCAGTGTTAATTCTCCAAACTCCCTTGCTGATGTATGCAGTTTTCCACCACTGACAAGTGCCTGCATCTTAAGGTCTAATCAATTGGAACATATACTTAGTGTTATTCAATTTACAGAAATACCATAGGGATGAATTTATCACAAATTGTTCATTGATTTCCATAATTGGCATTCTTTCTCCAAATCACGCAAATGGGAATTACGTTAGTAGTGGCTTTGCTAATTGGAATTACTTTCTGGAAAGGAAAACAGTATGTATAAATTAACATTAATACTATATGAAACTAGCATTACTATAGCTCTTTTTCTTGACTTTGATACTACAGCATGAGTCATGGCAAATATCTGGAAACAGTGAATGCCTCAGCAGTCTGCTAATGAAGAAGAGAACTAGCTTCCATCAAGCCTGTGTGCTATTTGCCTGTGTGAAGGAGATCTCTCAGATATTCTAGGTCATTTACTTAGCACTACATTTTTGGTGAGGCAATCAAACAAAGCCATAGGCAATATGGTCAATGCAAACTGTTCAGCTGACCAAGTATATTTTATGGTGAGACAAATAACTCAGAAAGCTTGACTGCTTGTATTGATTAGAGGTTTGGTTCACTTGCCTTAACTTAGGAGGTTAGCAACATTTCAGACACTGTTGTAAATCAAGATGCACCATGAAGTTGCCAGATATGACAGAGGACCTCAGAACTGAAGTTTTTGACAATTAACAGTGTAGGCTATTCCTAAAACAGATGAACACTGTAGGTGCCATAAAATTAGAAGGGATTAAATCTACTCCTAAATTTATTTATTTTTCTATGCTGAATACCTATATTCAATAATAAGAAGCTCATTACAGATAAAAGAGGTCGTATGTCCCTTTCGTTTCAAAAAGTGCTCTAACCACCAAGTTATAAATTCAGGCTTACATATGCTCTCAAGCCAAGTTAATATTTAATTACTTGAAGCATAGTGGAACAGCTTTGGCAGGAGGGATTGAGAGGATTCCTTTCTCTTGAATAACCTTCAGACTAATAATTAGTTAATCTCAATGGAAATGCAGTCTCACGTCTCTGAATTCAGAAATAAAATATATCACAGAATCACAGAACTGTAGGAGTTGAAAGGCACCTCTAGAGACCATCTAGTCGAACTCCCATGCCAATGCAGGCTCCCTAGACCAGATTGCGCAGGTAGGTGTCCAGGCAGGTCTTGAATGTCTCCAGAGAAGGAGATTCGGCCACCTCTCTGTGCAGCCTGTGCCAGTGCTCCGTCACCTGCACTGTGAAGAAGTTCCCACACCCATTTATGCAGAACTTCCTATTTCTCAGTTTGTGGCCATTTCCCCTTGTCCTATTGTCACACACTGTCGAGAAGAGTCCAGCCTTGTCCCTTTATCTCCTGCTCCTTAGATATTAGCTATCATGCTCTTCATGATAGCTGTCATCATGAACATATTGGATAAAAAGCAGAAACTATCACTCTGAAGATTAGAAAAGTTCATGTGCATTTCAGGGAGCATGATTTTGGGTATAACATAATCAATTTGCTTTTGAATGGTTTTATTAATCAGCTTTTGAATTACTTTGTTACATTTTAAATAGGATAGAGAACTCAAATTCCTATTTATTTTCTTGAATCTTATTGTGAGTGGGTGGAGATTGAGTTGAACATTTGACACATGCAAGGAACTGAAATTGCCACAGACATTTTCTGCTTATATGCTCTACAAGAAGCTTGTAATGAGTCAACAGTGTGAGCTTGCAGCCTTGAAGGGCAATAGCATCACTCATCAAAAGAGGGGTGACAAGAAAGGAGAAAGAGTTGATTGTCCCCCTCTAGTCTGCCCTCATGGGGCTCCATCAGGAGTACTGTATTCAGAGGAGGGACATGAAAATGCTGAGAAGTCTAAAACACCTCTCCTACAAAGAAAGGCTCTAGGACTTGAGTTTCTTCATCTTTGAAAGTAGAAGGCACCGAGGAGTCCTCATCGCATTCTTCCAGTATTTGAGGACAGATTATATACAGGAGGGAGACTGATTTTTTTAAGTGGGTAGGTAGTGATAAGGTAAGGGGGAATAATTTTGAACTGAAAGAGTAGAGATTTAGACTATATGTCAGGGAAATTTTTATCTCAGGGAGTGGTGAAGTACTGGAACTGGTTGCCCAGAAAAGTTGTGGGCTTCCCGACCCTGGAAGTGTCCAAGGCCAGGTTAGAAGGGACCCTGTGTAGCCTGATTTAGTGCTTGACAACTCTGCCTATGGTAGGGAGGTGGAACTAACTGATCTTTAAGGTCCCTTCCAACCCAAGTCATTCTGTGATTGTATGATACCATGGTATGATTTTATGATATAATTCTGTGAGTGTGTTTCCCTCTCTCCAGTAAGTCTGCTAATAATATAACTATACAATAGATATAATTCAACAATTTTGTAAGAATAGACTGTTCTTGAACAGTTTACTTTGTGCGCCACACCTACTACAACAGGAGCCAGCAAAATTTTATTAGTAATAAATGACTTATGTTTAATATGTTTTTCCCACTATATAACATTTTTAATGTACACTATACAAGGATAAAAACCCTTACATATTAAATTTCTGTTATGAATCAATAGATTTACTTTCAGAAATTTATTCAATACGTAACTTCTAGCTTCAGTTAAGTCACTGGTAAAATAAACCTGGTCTGTGAAATAGTACATCAAATATTTTTAATCCTCTTCCTCATACACTAATCTTGTAACATAGTGTTCCTAATTCTTTAGTGTTTAACATACTGTGGCTATTTACATCTACGCAAAATGACTGTAAATTGAAGAAAGAATGTATTATCTTAATCAGGTAATGTTTACACTTAGTTTGTTCAGGATTAAAAAAACTACACAAGACAATAGAAGATTGTGTTTCATGTATCTGATTCTGTAATATCTCCCAAGTATGTCTTAGATCTTGTAATAATGGATGGAAAGGGTTGAGGAGCATTAGTCAAGACTGTTAACATGGAAGGAACCACTAAGGCAAAGTATTTTATCCAAGTTTCACTAAGATATAAATAGTTTATTTTCCTGTAATACTTGTGATGAATGATCACTGAGGCAATCTATTCCACTAAAGAGATTTTTGAAGTTATAAAAAGTTTCATGCTATTGCCTTCATTTACTTTTAGTAAGAGGTGGGTGCTGACTTGGCTGTGTCATGGACTATGATTCTAAGAATATGTATGTATACTGTGTACATTTTAAGTCCCCACAACATGTAAGAAAATAGATAGGAAACAGATTTTGCTTCAGCTAACTATTGTTTAGCATTGATTTCTTCGATTGTATTTAAGAGTCAGTGCAAAAAAAAAAAAAAAAAAGTTGATAGTCTTTGGTAACATATGCTTTGAGGTAAAGGTGATGCAACTGAAGAAAAAAACTGAAAATTAATCAGCTGACATTAAGCTCAAAATACTGATAGATTAATTTAATAAGAGTCTACTGTTCTTGTTAGGAAAATACATGATTTTCCTCTTACTTCTACCTAACTAAGGACTGTCGGAGACCTTGTGAATGACAAGTTGTTAGCTTTTCAGTCAGTCTCTTTCTTTCCTGAGTTTCTGTCTCACTACAACACTATCCAGGAGAAAGTTTACTTCATGATTTAAAAAAATGTGTTTCATTAAACCAAATTTATCTGATATGTATTAAGTGTGTGTTGATAAAGCAAAGAGAAGTTGTAAAGAATGGCTTCTCACAAAGGAGACCCGTGAAACAAACATCTCTCATAAGTAAAAGAGTAAGAAGAGAACAAAAGAACATGAAATATAAGAGCAAATCACAAATGTTCCAATAATGGACAATGAATCAATACAGTCTTTGGAGCTGTGTAATACCATTTTAGTACTAAAAAATACACAGGAGAATATTTTGACATATAAAACATTGTTAGATTAGAAATAATAGGGAATTTCAAAACCATGTAGAAAGAGGAAGAAACCCTTCAATGTTATAATAATCTCAAGCGCACTTTGAATGCGGAGGAATAAACCATTAATATTAACAGGATACTATTCTCAGAATATAATTTAGGATGTGGAAAATGCAACCTTCCTGATTTTCTGTTTGAGCAATGAGTACACACAGGTACAAGGAAGAGATCGACCTAGTATCAGAGAGAAAGCAGTAAACACTGAAAAGTTTTTACTTAGCATTATTTCAGATTAGTTATAATAACTGGATAATTTGGAGTAGAAGGATTAGCATCACTGTAACTGGACTAATAACTCTTTGATATGATCACTAAGATTTTAAGATTAACACTAAACCCTTGGATTCTAATATAAATGGTATTTCTTCATTACACCTACATTTCATGTGATAAACTACGTTGGACTTGAAGATTTGTTGTTAAAATTTGTAAGGCAATATCCTGAATATCCTGTAGAAAGAACTCTACGATCTTGAATATTTGGATAATAGAAATTTGAAGAAAGTTGTAAAAAATGTAAGATTCCAGGAACTTGACTAGAAAGTACAGAATGGAATCAAAGAATTATAGCATGACATATATACCATATAAATCATGCATCCATTAAAAAGGAAAAGCATAATACAAATTACAAAAGTACTTCCATTAGAAATACAGAGTTCTTAGGCTATCTCAGAGTATACTGGTGAGACCATACTGGAGAATGTTACACTATCTGTTTTCCTGGATAAAATAAAATTATACTGAAACTGGAAATCAAGAGGACTAGTAAATGAGTGTTTTCTGAGAAGAATATAAAGCTACTGTTTACTTTGTTGAACAGAATGAATACCAAGATGAATACGATTATTGTTTATAAATAGTTGTGGAGTAAAACTTATGCTAAGGAAAAATGGTGGCCACTGTAAAATAGGTGTGCATATATTCAAATTTGAAATAGGAACTTTGGAGTTATAAGATTCACAAAACATTCTTTGGTAAAGACAAAAAAAATAAGGAATGTATGCAAAATTATACATGCAGTTGCAGAGAAATGACTTGATTACCAAAAATTACTTTCTAATCTTTTTCTTTTTTAAATAATACTACTGTTGCAATTTGTCTTACAAATATATACCAAATTTTTCTTAAATATATTTCCAACAAAATAACTTCAAGATTCAAAAGAATCTACAGTACCTACTTTGCAGACAATAATTTATTATGCAAAATTGGAATTATTCAAAACACTTTGTACATATATAAGATACAATACTATATCTCTCTGTGATTTGACAATTTATTTATTTATTTATTTATTTTAAGTAACAGAGAGCTGAAGAAAATCTCTTCTCTGTTTCCTACCTTATCACCTACCTATTAATATGATAATGTAATTGACTTGGCTTGTCAGAGAATCTTAAACATTTGCTGCAAAGTAGTTCATAGAGATTGCATTCTACTGATACGCAAATTATTTTTCAACATCTCAGTTAAGTCTGTGCTCAACTGTCCATTAAGCCCATGGAAAAAAACCTCTCATTGAAGAATAGAGGTCCTTTGAGATGCTTGATTTTGTAATATCTTTACATATATGCATACATTTTTTCTTCAGACTCCGAAAGGATAATAGTCTTTGCTACTATCATCACATTATAAATCTATCTTAAACAAAACCTAGGGTATTAATCTTAAAACTGATTTTTTTCACAAAGCTTCAAAGTACAGTAATATTAGAGAAGTGAAGATATATCTCTTAAATCTTGTGAGAATTAAAATTAGGAATATAGGAATAAAATAGATTTGATCTTAGAAATAACGTTTTTATTCATTTTATAATTATTTCAACTGTATTAATTCCTGGGACTTCCTTCGCTCATTATAATAGTGCAAAATGTTTATTAATTGCAACAAAATGTCTCCTGAAATTGCTTCTTCATACATCTTAAATCACATAGAATCATAGAATCATAAAATTATAAGATCACAGATTCATAAAGTGTATTGGATTGGAAGGGACATTATTGTTCATCTATTTCCAACTACTACGACATCGGCAGTGTTACCAAGCATTGTTCTGGGCCACAACCTTGAACAAATCCAGGGAGAAAGCATTCACAACATCTCTGGACAAGCTGGTCCAGTGTCTCGCTATCCTTTTGAGTAAAGAATTTCCACCAAAAACCTAACCTAAATGTCCCTTCTTTTAGTTTAAAACCATTCTTTGTCATTTTATCACTATCTAATCTTACAAAAAGTCAGTCTCCCTCCTGCTTATAAGCTTCACTCAAATACTGGAAGGATGCAATGAGGTATCCCTAAAATTTTCTCTCTGCAAGTTGCGCAAGCCCAACTCTTTCTTCATAGGAAAGGTGCTCCAGCCCTTTCATCATCTTCATGGTCCTCCTTTGGACCCATCCCAACAGTTCTACTTCTTTCTTGTGTTAGAGACCACAGCTTTGTATGCAGTCTTCCAAATGTGCCATACAAGGGCAGAATAGAGGAGAATTATCAGTTCTTGCACCTTGCTGGTCACTCCTGTCCTTATGCAGCCTAGGATCACAGAATCACAGAATTGTAGCAGTTGGAAGGGACCTCTGGAGATCAAGTCCAACCCCACTACTAAAGCAGGTTCCTTACAGTAGATTGTACAGGAGAATGTTCAGGAAGGTCTTGAATCTCTCTGGAGAAGGAGATTCCCCAATCACTTTGGACAGACTGTTCCAGTTCTCTATCATTCTCACACTAAAGTTCCTCCTCGTGTTTTTATGAAATTTCCTGTGTAGCAGTTTTGCCCATTTCCCTTTGTTCTGTGTCTGCATGTCACTAAAAGATGCCTGGTCACATCTACTCAACTCACAATTCATTTGTAAATAGTGATGAGATCACTTCCCATTCTTCTCTTCTGTAGACTGAAGAGTCCCAGGTCTCTTAGCCTTTCTTCATATGTGAGATGCTCCAGGCCCCTAATCACCTTCATGGCCCTCCACAGGACTCTCTGCCTTTTTTGAACTGAGGAGCAGAACTGGGCACAGTGGTCCACAAACGTGGACTTTCTAGAGCAGAGTATAGGGGGAGGACCACTTTCCTCACATTTTGGGGCATTCTCTTTTTTTTTCTGAAGCCCAGGATAACATTGGCCTTCTTGGCTCCATAGGGCTATTTTCAACAGCTCTTCTCCCAGTCTTTGCAGACTACCAGTACGCCTTGTTGAACCTCAATAAATTATCATGGGCCCACTATTCAATAGAACACATTGTACCAAGTTCTATGAAACTTAAATAAAAACTGTGTTATAAAGATGTAATTCATCTTTGTCATAACATTAGAACTGTACCTGGATTTCTCTGTGAAAATCAAGGTGGATCAAAGGCAGTTACATTTACTCAGAATGTTTCTGCTTAAATGATACAATGGATGGACTTGAGACAATGTCAGACATCATGATTTCTACGACCTTTATGACACAGCATTTGGCTAATGTTCAAGAAGCTATCCAGGATGGAATTTCAGACAGCCCTGAAAACCTTCCTCAGGCAGTTTCTATGCTTAGATAAAGTGATGATAGCATTTCCATCCTTCTCTGTGTTAACTATCAACTTGAATGGAGAACCCAGTCATCTCAAGTCCTCCCCATGTCAGTTTTCAAGGCAGAATTAATCAAACTTTATGCATATAATTTTTAATATTCAGTATAAATTGTTTCTGCAGACACAGGAGTTATTATGCTGGATGGCTTCGTGTTCACAGGTAGACAAGAGGTGTTTAGTACACAGTTTAAAATAATAGAAATTGATCACCATACCAGAGTGCAGCCATGTAGGACCACAAGCCATCTGGATTAGAAGGATTTGGCAAAATTTCAGCATCTATCATCTCCATCATGCAACAGAGTCTGGTAAATATCCAGACAACTGATTGTCCTGTTCAAGGTGTTTGATTACTCCAATATGAGTATTACCCTATGTAAAACACCTCAATAAATTGGTTTGATTTTTAAGAAACACTCTTTCCAGGAGTCTTTCTGACATAGTATAGACAGTATAACATAAATTATCATTCCTTATATATGTTTACATTTATAGACGTTGAATTCTTTGTATATAAGGAAAATCTCAAGAAAGTTCTTCTGTGATATAGAAGGTTTTTGTATAATTAGTGCAATAAAAGAACAGAAAGACTAGTTAGAAATACAACTGAATATATATTGCTATACTAGATATGAGAATAAAAATATCTGTTTGAAGTGAAAACCTAACCTGTTGTATAAGTTATTTTAAAGGTATTTTGTGATTTTGTCATTGGAAGATCTCAGTACACCTTTATACACCTGAGCCTGCATACCATGACAAACACCAGTTAAGTTTAATAAGTGCCAGCTGCAGAAATAATAGAAATAATTACTTTTTATTTTTTTTCTTGCATGCAAGGCACAAATGTTCAGCATTGTTATAAGTGATGTTATATTTGTCATTTGTTTGCTGAGTCCTAAACCAACTCGGAGTTTTAGGAATTGCTAATGGGCTTTGTTTGTGATGAATATCTATGAGACAAAACATTTGCATAGGTAACTTTTTCATTTAGTGTATACTATAGTTACAGATCAGTTTGTTAAGTGCTCGTGGAGAATAATAGAAAGAATAGAATTGTTAGGAGATTGCTTCCTTTGGAGTTTTTCATACTGCATGCCTAAGACACAGAAGAGTATTTCATTTATTTTTGGTTATTTTTTTTCTGCTGCAATAGTCTTTCTAGTTATACAATCTGTAAAATACTGTTCTAACTACATTTCTATTTGGAGCTGTTCATTCTGTTAACTATACAAACAATGATCTCAGTTTTGATCGTTTGACTAACTGTTTTAAGTATTACAGAAAATTATGTTTCATTTTCTTTTCTTTTTTCATTGTTAAGTATGATCTAGTCCATTAGGATTGGAGAGTACATCTTTCAGTTTTGGCAGAAAGGGTTGTGACAATCCCTTTCTTCTGGATGACTTTCAGATTAGTAATTCATTAATCTCAATGAAAATGTAGTCTTATATCTCTGAATTCAAGAATAAAATGAATCTATGTGCTTCTTGATAGTTATCTTCATGAACATATAATCATAGCAGCATCCTTTTCTGTTTTTCTCCAGAAAATCAGTAGTAAGTATTTCCCTGCAGCTTAGGAAATCTTCTATATGCCTTAGAGGAACATAGTTTAAAGTATATTATTCTCAGTTTCCCCTTTTGGATAGCGTTATTAATCACTTCCTGGATTATACCTTTACCCTAAGTAGTTAAGTAGTATTTTATTTCACTGCAGTGCCTTGTATTTCCAGTTTGTAATAAAGCTTGTGTACATATATACTTGCACACGGATGCAAATCCAACACTATTTTAAAATACCTGAGAAGGGAGTACCTTTGAAAACAAAATTGCATTATGCTCCTTTTGAAAGTAACAATAGAATCCTTCCTCCTAAGAATGACTTTCTGGTGATTAAGAGAGTAAACTGTGGACAATAAAACAACAATCTGATAGTGAAGATGTTTTAATGCCACATTCAGGTGTAATTCATTGGCATTCAATACTTTTTATGCATTTATGCTTCAAATTTTCCCACAAGTTTCTTATAGCATGAAAGCAGAAACTTAGTCTCAAGTAGTTCAATATGATTTTTCAGTCTTGATCCTCATGTTTTTTCCAGAAACCTTTAAGTCCTGTCTCAGAAGACTATGCAATGCAAAATGTAGGAGCATGATTTAAATGAGGAAGTTAATCTCATTAAGTGGACAAGTCCCATGGAAATCGCAGGAAAATTCCTGTAGCTAACTACCGAAACAGTTTAAAATGGTTTTAGATTAAACAAAACAAGTAAACAAAACAAAAAAAAAGACAACTTAACATTCTCTTATATCCCAATTGATGTTGAAATTGTACAGCCTGGTTTATAGATACAGCTTGAGAATTCCAGCACTAAGACATCTTTTTTTTTCTTATTGTTGGATGACAGGTGCTAATGTGTAGCCTGTAAAATGTGTTTGTACAGCCTGCATAGCCATGAAGAGGCAAATCTCCAGTGTTTTTATATGCTACTGTCTATTTCATATCTTTCTGAACGCTACTGAGACAACTGGTATCTCATTATAGACTTCTCAAGTAGATTTTAGTCTTCGATTTTTAATCTGTCTCTTGGCTCTCACTAGAACTGAAGGTAGTGTTCAGATGCCTGAACATTGGCATCCAGAGATATATTAAACACAAATATCCTGACTGCTCTCCAAGTGCCACCAAAAGATAAAAGTCTACTTTTTTCTGTAAAAGGTAAATGACTCAGGCTCTGAACTGGATGCGTATGTTCAAGAAACTGAAATCCTCTTCAAAAATTAAAATGCCTTCACCCACTTGAAAAAACTAGCTCCACATTTTAGTGAGGAAAATGTTTCTTATTTACAGTTTTTAATACATTCTGAGTTCTGAATTAATGTGCAAATTTGAATTTTTTGTATATGCAAGCAGGTAGAAAATATCATAATACAAAAGGCAGTTCATGGATGATGGTTCAGTCCCTTAACACATACACATAGCTGGTTGATTACCCATATATTTCTGTTATCCTGTTAGCCTCATGTAAAACAAGTGGCTCAAACCTAAAAGAATGTGGATGCATGTACAAATCCACAGAGATCTCAGCAAAACATGTATCTTTATCCAATGTGGTTATAGTGCATTTAAATCTTTAAATATTTAAATACGTATTAATTTCAACCATGCATCTTCTCTAGTGCATAAATCTTCAAAATGTTATCACTGTTGTTTCACCATGCTGTCTTTTTTAAGCAAATGGGTTCTGAAATAAGAATTCATGCCTCCAAAGCAATTCAATATATGTGTGCACCCAGAAACGCTGTGAACCCCATAATTAGTTTCTTCCCTAGGCATGTCTACCACATATCAGGACCCAAGTGGTGCTGCTTCCCAATGTTTCTCCTTTTCCTGCTTGCTTTTAGTCTTTTTACTCTAGTTATAGGAAACCTAACAATGTGGGCAAGGAGGAAACCTTAGTGCATTGAATCAAAACCGTCAGCCTGAGATATCACAGGAGAAGAATTTCAAGTGGTGCTGTGGCACATTTTCTTTTAGAGAACTAAGAATTGTTTAAATTTTTGAATATCTTTATCTTATTTGAAATCATTATTGCTTTAAATTTCCTGACTTTGGGTTGATTTCAAAATCAGTCCTAACACAAATGGTACCTCTAAGTCTTATTCCATATGTGCTGTACTACTAAATAGGTGTGAGAATCTTAATTGCTTTTAATTTCATAGCTTTCTATCAATCATACCTAGAAGTACATAGAAGATAAACAGTTAATCACATATATAATAATCTTGGATAAAACATATTGGGGTAACTTCTATTTTTAACAGAATACGTCTGATGAATCAGTACCAAAATTGTTACAGACCTGCTCTCTGGTCTATCTAGAATTATTGTCCTCCACTCCCACACCAATCACAGAGTTGTAGGGGTTGGAAGGGACCTCTAGAGATCATCTAGTTCAACCCCCCATGCCAAGGCAGGCTCCCTAGACCAGGTTGCACAGGTAGGTGTCCAGGCAGGTATTGAATGTTTCCTGAGAAGGAGACTCAGCCACCTCTCTGTGCAGCCTGTGCCAGTGCTCCATCACTGCACTGTGAAGAAGTTCCCACACACATTTGTGCAGATCTTCCTATGCTTCAGTTTGTGGCCATTTCCCCTTGTCTTGTTGTCACACACTGCTGAGAAGAGTCCAGCCTCATCCCTCTGCCTCCTGCTCCTTATATATTTATAGCTGTGGATCAGATCCCCTCTGAGTCTTCTTTTTTTCAAAGCTGAACAGACCCAGGTCTCTCAGCCTACCCTCATAAAAAAGGTGTTCCATGCCCTTTGTCATCTTTGTGGCCCGCTGCTGGTCTTTTTTGAGGAGATCCCTGCCTGTTTTTTTTGTAGTGGGGAGCTCAGACCTGGACACAATAGTCCAGATTGTTGCTGCTGTTTTTAGGCCCAGCTCAATTTTCCTTTTTCCCTTTCCCCCTTTCCTTGGGTCATGAGTCTGAGGGTCCTCCACACCAACTATCATGGTACCAGGCCAAACCAACCCATAAGATGTTGACAAAATGCCTTGCTGATATCAGAGTAACCTATAGCAGAGTACTGCTCTCCCCCCATCCGCACAGCCAGTAAGAACATCATAGAAGACTACCAGGTTGGTCGAGCATGGTTTCCCCCTGGTGAACCCATGCTG
>VXAB01004337.1:0-11623 GCA_013399175.1 Odontophorus gujanensis | reverse complement strand
ACTGCCCTGGTGAGGCCTCAATCCTCAGTACAAAAATGACCCAGCATCTGAAGCACGAACTCAGATATGAACAATCCAAATTGTTTATTACAGGTTCTAACATCCCTTATATATATTCAAAAGTTTTCTGTCTTTGCTCCACAACTTCTGCTTTGAATATACTTTCTTGTATTCCCACATCTTCAGCTTTGAGAAGAATCTGAGGGGATCTGCTCAATGCCTATAAATTTCTAAGATGTGGGAGGTAAAGGAACAAGGCCAGACTCTTCTCAGCAATGTGTGGTGATACGACAAGGGAAAATGGCCACAGACTGAAAGCATAGGAAGTTCCGCACAAATGTGCTTAAGAACTTATTCACAGTAGGGGTTACAGTGCACTTGGAATTGCTTGCCCAGTGAGGTTGTGGAGTCTCCTTCTCTGGAGATGTTCAAGACCCACCTGGATGCCCACCTGTGCAACTTGGAGCCTGCTTTGGCAGGGAAGTCGGACTAGATGATCTCTAGAGGTCCCTTCCAGCCTCTACAATTCTGTGATTCTATGAGCTTCAGGATGTCTGGTGAACTAGTCAGAAAGCCTGGTAGTTTCTATATATGAGTCCCACAGCAACCAAGCCACTCTCAGGCCTTCTGAACGGTGAGCATTCCGAGGCCCAAGCAGCCAGGCACCATCCCGCAGTAACGACACGAATCCGCCCAGCTGTGGCCAGATCGCCAGCCATACTGCAGTAACACCACCCCCGCCCCGCTCTTTCTCTGAATCCAGTCCGCGTATTCCCTCTCCCACCCCTAGTGCTCCGCTCCACGTTTTCCACTCTCCCTCCACCTGCCATCCGCCGCCGCGTTGTGCCGCGCAGCTCTCTGTATCCCACGGGGCCGACTCAAAGCGCGGAGGCACGGTAAGGCAAAGGCAACAAGAGCGGCAAGCAGCAGGTAACCCACGTGGGGTGGTGCCGGCATGGCTGGGTTCCCGTGTGATGAACGTGATGAGCTGACGCCAGGTGTCTGCCGGGAAGCTCAGGAGGGCAGGGGGCGAGGTATCCGCCCGCGAGAGTCCGCTCTGTGCGAGATACACGAGTGTGTGTCTGCACCCCTAACAAAGCTGCGGTCTGTGCGTCCAAGATGCCTGCCTGAGGTTATTTTTCTTAACCTTTATTTGTCCTGTTTTATGTGCTTTATCTCTGTACGGGGTTCAATTTCAGAGGGGTTGAGGAGAAAGAGAGGCATTTCAATGAGAGGGACAAATCTGATGTAGATCACCTTTGGCGGCTGATGCTTCAACCCACCTGTAAGTTGTGTTTTGTTTGGTTTTTTTCAAGCTGGTTGTAAAAGAGGGAAGTTAATAAGCAATCTGTTGGGCATGTCTGTTTCCGGATGCAGCTGATGTGAAGCTAAATGCTTGAAGCCTAGTTAGATTTAAGAAAGAAGCTAATTGTTCTATCGTCAGCATCGCATCTTGAACTTACTTAATGCATTGCTTTAATATATCTGCAGCAGAGTAAACGTAATGGTGGGCTATAATCCCCTTTTTCTTTTTTTAATTACAGTTTCATCAAAGGTTTCATTTTTCCTCCAAATAAATCCATTAGGTATGAGATTAAAAAGTACCTGAAGATCAGTGTCAGTGTTTGGGTGGGAGCACTTGCAACAGCTTTTTAGCAAAGCCATCATACTGCAAATTGCATTGTGTCCTCAAAATCTGTTCCTGATTACATGCTTGTCTGGATGTAATAATCATAATAAAGCATGTTGGCTGAGGCACAGATTGCCTTAGGCCACCTGGAAGTGTGGTTTACCATCCTATGAGGTACAAAGGTGGTCACAAAGTTAGCGCCTGTTCTTCCATTATCCCACCACACAGCCAGCTCTGTCTTCTTTGTCATAAAGTTTATGACACCTATTGTCATTAACTCCCAAGTGAGGCTGCTGATGAGTAAAAAGTAGAAAGTCCAAAAGATGTATACTGAGGATGCCTAACATGTAAAGTTCTACATCAGATCTAAACAGCAGTAAAGGTCTGATTATATGCGTGTTATATCTGAGATTGTTGGAACTGGAACAGTCCTTACTGATTTTCATGGAGAGGAGTTTGTTGGTTGTCAGTTTTTCCTCAACGGTATCGTAGTACATCTATTTATTTCATCCCTGATGTATTTATAGAACTGGGGAAAGTTTTTGGTTCCCCAAGCATGGTGGAAGGCTTTTACACTTTGTTCTATATGGACTAGTGGCTCCCACTGCTCTGAGTCAGGGAGGGGCTTTTGCCCAGCTCTGACACTGTAACTGGAATCTGTGAAGGCTCAAAGCTCACTAGACCTTCTGAGCTACCAAACGTACTGTGCAGTGGTAACCTCGAGGGGACATACATGGTAAAGGAATGCAAATAATCATTTAAAAATCTCTTTTGAGTTTTAGATTCATACCATGAATCTGACACAAAGTAGTGTGATGAGAAAGCGGGAGGCAGAAGTTGAAGGGAGGAATTTCAACCTTCTTACACTTTAATGACACTGCAGTTTTATAAAGATATTTGAAGCTGGTTATACAGAAGATGTAGTGTATTCTGAGGACATTTTAAAAAGTATCAGTTAAGCTATAAAATAATGAACAGACTGAAATTATAGTATTTTATTATAGTAGTTCTAACAAATGCACAATATAACTAAAATCATAACTAAAAGCTCTGAAGTTTGGCCAAGGCACAGTACGTTTCACCCCACAGTGCAAGAATCTAATTTGATTATTTGCTTATTTTCTGGCTGGAAAGGAATTAGCCGAGTTATGATACATCTCACCTCCATAAGTCATAAAAGCACACTTAGGGAAAAGATGTGAACGAAACTTTGTATTTCTTTTGCTTAGTAGTGCCACTTATCTCCCCTATGAAGAAAGGCTAAGTGAACTGGGTCTGTTTAGCCTTGAGAAAAGAAGACTGAGAGGAGACCTGATCCAGGTTTATAAATATCTAAGGAGTGGGGGACAAAGTGGCGAGGCCAGATTCTTTTCAGAATTGTATGGAGACAGGACAAGGGGAAATGGCCAGAAACTACAGCACAAGAGGTTCTGCACAAATGTGCACAAGAACTTCTTTACGGTGAGGGTGACGGAGCACTGGAACAGGCTGCCAAGGGGGGTTGTGGAATGTCCTTCTCTGGAGATATTCAAGACCCACCTGGACGCCTACCTGTGCGGCCTGGTGTAGGGAACCTTCTTTGGCAGTGGGGTTGGACTCGATGATCTCTAGAGGTCCCTTCCAAACCCCTACGATTCTGTGATTCTATGTATTTATTTTACATTCTTCTCTAATGTTATGAAAGACGCTGTGTAGATTGCTTTGAGCTTAAATTGGAATGAATTTATAAATTTGCTGAAATACTTTGTCCCAGCAAATTTTGAGGATCTTTTTTTTCCTCAGACCAAACTTAGGTTTTTTGATATTGATATAAAAAAAATCATACAGGTTTTTTTTTTTGTTTGTTTGTCTGTTTTGGTTTTATTGTTTCTTTTAAGAAGTTTTAACTATGTAATCACTTCTCCCCCATCATCCACTTTCTCACATGCTGTTTAAAGCCTGACTGCAGAGAAAAGTAGATGTTATTGTTGAGGATGATAAACACCTAGTCTCTGTCCTTCTCTGCTGCTTTCTCCCCATGAGCCCATTGGAGAAGATAAAGGATGAGGTAGAAAAAAACACCAATCTTTGATCTTGAAGTTAACTGTGAGATACTTCTGAAGCAGTTTTGCCTTGGAAACTGCTGATTTTTACATCTTGGGTTAAATGTATACTGAGCACTTTGCTTGTCGGTCAGAAGATTTCCATTATCCTTCAGGAGGGTTTGCAGTTGAAATGCCTGGTACGGCCTAACTAAACAATGTTTGTCTTCCATTCTGTCAGCTCCGGCTAGGGAAAATAATTAGATATCTAAATGAGAAATAAAATGCTGCACAAGTACATGGAAGGACTATATTGGTTGTAAAGTATAGGGAGGTTCCTTTTCCCCTGGAACCCTTGTGGGCTTTGCTCTCAATGACACAGAGAGCCCTCTTGCCTCCCATTGTGGTTCTGACCTCAGCTGAACAGTTTTCAGAGATCTCTCTAGAGAGTAAAAATATGATGATGTCATTATTTGGCTTCAGAGTGGTCCCTAGAAATGTGAAACATCTCTTTTGCCCCGATTTTGCATTGTTCCATTGCTCTTGGGAGTGTTTTATGTATTAATAATAGAACATTTTAACTGTACCTCCTTCAGTGACATTTCAAAAGTAATGAGAAGTTTGTGGGATCTTTAAAAAATATATTTTATTTTCACATTTAAAGCAGTGCCCATACCTTTTTTACTTAGATTTCAAAATGTCTTAATGATCACGATTTGCAGAACAAACTCCATAATTCAATTAAGGGTTATAAAGTAGGTATGTATTTCACCAGCGGGTGTGAGGGAGATAGTTCTGCCCAACTCGCACACACTATCATCTAACAAGCAGCTACTTATAGTGTTCTGGTATGGTTATACATAAGTGCCTAATACATATTTGTAACCCACCTGCGCTTCATATTACAGTGAGTTCTATAAGGGTCTCTTGAAGCTTGTACTTGTGCAGTGCCTCCTAGTGGTCATGGGCGGGGATCTCAGGGATGAAGACATACGCCTCGCTCTTGTGAACTCTCCACGAACTCAAGATGTGTGCAGGCGCGGTCTCACCAGGCAGAATGTAGCCAGCCTTTAGCTGATGCTTACATTCTAGACCCTCTCTTATCAGGAAACTTTTACCAGCCAGTTCCTTCCGTATTGATATCCAAAATCTTCAAGGCCTTCACTAATGAACAGTGCAAATCCCGGCAAGCTAAGTCTTTCCTTATATGATGTTCATTTATAATGAACTGAGTCTTTCTAAGTTTCTCCCCTCCCAGTGTATGTCTGGTTATTGCTATCATCAGACATACACTGCCACCCCAATTAGAGGGATGGGGAAGTACTCTATGCCCTGCTAAGAGAGAGAGGGAGAATCTGAGGTGGGTATCTGAAGTGGCTGAGTTAAGGTTACACAATAAGTCTGTAGCAGTTCTTCCCTTGAAAGTGGTGCTCTGGGCTGGGCTTATTTTGTGGGATTTTTGACAATGCAATTACTGAGACCTTGCAGAATCAGTTCATTCTCTTTTTTTTACTCTTTTTTTTTTTTTTTTCACTAAAAGGCAGTAAACATAAGTTGGGTCCACAGGGATTTATAAAATGGAGAAGTGCAGGAAATCACAATACACAATCTTGAAACATTCAGTAACTATAATACAGGCACAGAGTAGCAAGGAAATAATTCAATTTGTTCTCAAAAAAATTCAACTTGTTTCTTTCTTAGTGGCAATGTGAAACTATTCTTCTGTCAAATCACGCCTTAGTTTTATAGTGCTCCTTATAGTGCTTATTTTATTTTATTAATTTTTTTTTTTTTTGACTGAAGAACTGCAGCCCAGCATGTCTTAATTATTTCTGTAATAAACAACCTTGGTTGGCATATGTTTCAAGTTAGTGCTTTGCCATCTTCACTGTCACAGAATCATATAATTGCTCAGATAGGAAAAGACCTTCAGGATCAAGTCCAACTGCAAGCAAGCCAGGATGTCACTGGCCTTCTTTGCCTCCTGAGCACATATTCAGCCAACTCTTCATCAGTACACCAAGGTCCCTTCCTGTCAGGCAGCTTTCCATCCACTTCTCCTCAGGTCTGGGGTTGTCGTGACCAAAATGAAGGACCCAACACTTGGCCCTATTGAAACTCATTCAGTTTACCTTGGCCCATCAATCCAGTCTATCCAGATCCCTCTGTAGTGCCTTTCTACCCCCTGGCAGATCCACACTGCCACCCAACTTGGTGTTGGGGAGTGCAGTCTGTAATCCCATGTATATATATGTTTGCATGTAATTTATGTTATTATTGTTTTGGTTCTGTATGGATACATGTAAAGCATGATGTGATGATGTGGAATAAGGGGTGGAACGTTGTGGTTTTGTGGTTTTGATGCCGGTATTCCACATCAGAACATCATGCAGGGAGCTAAGGAGTTAATGCTGTTGGGAGCAGCAGAGGGGCGGAGCTCTGCACCGGATGCCAGGCGGCGCTCGGCCTGGGCGCGTTCTCTCTGGGCTGCTGTGGAGATTCAGCACGTGTGCTTCCCCTGCCGTTCCTCCCTAACGTAAGCTCCCAGCTTTTGGTTTGGAAACTGTTTCTCTCTCAATTGTTCAATTTTATTAGATTTAGTAAAGTTACCGTTCCTTCTCAAATCGTGCCATTGTTTTTTTTGTAGACCCACCTATTCCCGCTGTTTCTCCCCTCCCCCCGGAGCGCACGGCTCTGCTCGGGCGGCCGCGTGGCCACTGGTGGTGCAGGTTTTTTTTTCCTTTTCCCTTTCTCTCTCCTTTCTCAGTTTTCCCCTGGGTCACTGTCACGGATAACACTGTGACAGCAGTTCTCACTTGGTTCAATCATTTTAAGCATCAGAACCATTTTTGAAGGAAACGGCCTTATTTTTGCCACTACCAGTGGAGCTGCTATTGCAACTGCAGCTCACTCTGAGCTGTTACAGTCTTCGTAAGTAATTTTTCCCTTGTGCGCACCTTGGATAAGGCCATTTCTTAAATGTCAGCAAATGAAACCACTGTATGCTTTCTGCATGAAGTTACTGTCTGGGACAATTGGCAGAATGCTTCTTACACCACAAATAATGTCTTCTCCATATTTCAAATAGCAGTCAGTGTGTTTGTCAGTCTAGACATAAATTGTCTGAAGTAAATTGTTCTGTACAAACTGTGATTTCTTATAAAAGGGTATACATCCAGGTACCAAAATCACTGGAGTACATATATTATGCTTTTCTTGTCCCTGCCCCACTATGTATTTTTGGTTTGTTGTTTTTTTTGTCTGTTTGTTTTTGTTTTTTGGCCAGAGCTTTCCCAGTTTCAAAGAAGAAAGAGCCATATGGCTTTATAATGCTTACTGACTGCCCTGCCATGCCAGAAGCATCCTTTGGTATGCCTTCTTTCTATCGTGGAGGGCACCACTACCGAACTCCAAGGGAATTCACAGCAAGATATTGGATACATTGCTGTATGTATCCACAAATTGTACTTCAGTTTCTGTTACATTGCCTTTCTAATGTAACATAATCCACATGAATGAATGTCTGGATCCTCTCCGTATGTATTGAATACTGTGCAGAATTTATTGCAACTTTGTATCAGTCAGCATTGCGGAGTCCTAGGAAGTAAAATAATAATAATAATGTACTAATATTCGGCACATACACTTAGAAAAACATGTGTTTTTAACATTTTTTTGTTACTTATGCAGATTTTTTCCTCTGTACAAGATATTTGTACTTGTTTTCTTCTAGATTCATAGAATAATGAATTTCAAATTGTGGGTGCTCAGTAATGGTACCTTGTGTCACCACCATGCTCAAAAATAGATCTTCTTTACAGCTTTTCAATTCAGATGGATAAGATCATTTTCAGTAGTAGTACATCATTTTCAGCAGAGAAATAATATTATTTTCATCATCACTTTGCCCAGTGGCATTTGCAAGGCTTTCAACTTGCCAAGTGAGATTGGACACTATTCCGTTGTGTTCAGAATTCTATTGTGAAAAGCCATAATTCTATAATTGGAGAGGGGCTATTTTCTACATCTGGCCAAAGGGGTGCTTGGTCTCTGAAATGAAATGGGAGGGTACGGGGGTGAATTGCAGTGAAGTGTGAATGATAACGGCACAAGCGTGTGCAGTGGTTCTGTTGGCAGGGTCCTGACCAACCAACTGGAGAGCAAAGAGCTGGGGTGAATGAAGGAGCAACTTCAACTGGGAGGAGGCATCCTGGCCTCAATTATCCCTGTATCTTCTCTTTCATTACTTTCTGGAGGAGAGGGTTTTTTCCTGGTCTTTTGTTTGTTGACTTCCCCACTCTTTCATTTTTATGGTAGCATACCTGTGAAACAGTCTCAGCAAGACTTAAGGCTTTCCTGCTTTAATCTGTAACAAAATGGAAAGAAAACTAGCAGGGTCTGAAACACAGATTTTGGAACTGAGCTCTGGGAACTAAGTGCTAAGACCATGCTTTCTAAAGCAGTGTTTTGCTGTATCTTTTTGTTTCTTGATTTCCTGTAGAAATTGGGAAGATTGACCAAGACATATATAAATACAACACACCAGGATTCACTGGTTGCCTATCAAGAGTACAGTTCAACCAGATTGCTCCCCTCAAAGCAGCTTTGAGATCTACCAATACCTCCTCTCACGTCCACATTCAAGGAGAACTGGTGGAATCCAACTGTGGAGCATCACCATTGACAATCCCACCAATGTCTGCTGCAACTGACCCATGGCACTTAGATTCAGGTAAACTGGGCTTCATTCCATGTTAAATCAGCTGAGCAGTTATGAGAATAAGTGTATCTTTTTTCTTCACTTTCTGTTGTTGTTTTTATGTTTTGTTGGGATTTGTTTACATTTGTAAAGGATCATAACATAGCTGTGGTAGTACTTCGTAGCATTGGATATGTAGTAAGCAAGACATTGGTAGTATGGGTCGATAAGGCATGGTAGTATTTCTTCTCTTGAATTGCTAGTAAATTTATTGTAGTCAGCTTCATACAAAAAAAACTGTACATAAATGTATTTATAAAGTGCTGATTTGTTTTCTGAAATGTCTGCTTTCCTTAGGCCATGTTTAATGGGAAATCCTATCAGTTACTGCATTCCTCTCATGTAGAAAATGCTAGAAAGCCAAAACAACTTGCTGATCCCAGCAATCATATTCTGCTTTGTGTTTGACTGCCTTTGGAAATATACAATGTGCCTGACTTCAGAGGATTGTACTTTTTCTTCTTGCTGCTTGAGTGTCAATTACATAGTTTAGAAAAAAAAATCAGCTCCATTTAAATTTATATTCATGTGTACGTTGATGTGTCATATTTTGGCCTCATTCTGATTTCCCTTTTTTCTGATTTCACTGATTTCATTTATCAGCACAAATTAGAAACTGTCCTGTCAAGTTGATTGCTTCACAATGGTATAAAATTAAAATGTGAGAGGAGAAATAGGGATCATAATGATTTTTAATCTAATTATTTCTATTGTGATTGGGACTGCATCTGTCTCTCTGACAGTTCTGGTGTGTGAGAAGTTCATGTGCCAAGGTCATACTTTTGTTACTGTTTTTCAAAATCTCAAGCAATTCCTTCCAGCCTTTGTAAGGGTTATGTTCTAAGCTCCTTCTTCCATAGAAGCACATTTCCTTAAGGATATCTCCTTACTGACTCATGTCTCTAAAAAGTGTGCCATAAACTTAAGAATTAACTAGTACAATAAATCTTTTGCAGTTAATGTATATTGGTTGCTAATTTTGGTTAATTTTTCCAATAGATAATTTGACTGCAAGCTAATAAAAGCCTGGCCGGATTTACTCAAGATAGCTCATTGGTGTTAAAAGAGGGGTTTCTATTGGTCCTTGCCCTGTGCTACTATGCTTGGTGTTATGTTGATTCAGTCTTGCATAGGAAACCTTTGCTGAATCAATTCTACTTTGACCAGACAAATTAAAAAAATATAAATTTGTACTTCATTATTTGCAGTACTCAGTCATGAAGGGTATCAGGGACCATGCAGCATGCGCTTAGGGTGCTTCAAGTGGTCCATTAGCTTCCGTCCAGTAAAAAAAATCTCACTGTAGTAACAGGGCTTTACTTGACTGTTTCAGTCTTGGGCAACCAGAGCATGATGTCTTATGTTCACTTCTGGTAATAAGAAGCTTCACTAAGAACTAAGGCTAGGCATTCCTCCTCTTGTCCTCCCCAGTGTTCAGCAACAGTAGAGGGAAAATATTATATTGCTTTAAAGACTCCTAGTAAGGAAATGCTGAATACTAAAGAGTACAACAATTACAGTATAGTGTGTAAATGGTCTTTCACTGGGATAGAAATAAAAGGATGTTGAGCCATGTGTGAATGAAAGGGCAAAGATCTCTTGAAGTTCACAGAAACATTTGTAATGGTGCTAGAGCAGAAGGCACAGGATATTCACACTCACTCTGCTGCAAAGAAGTGGTTACAAAGAGCACGTTTGAAGTGTAGGATTTGTTATTCCATACATATTTTAATCTTTAATTTATTTTATCATGTCATCTATTTCATTTTAAAATGAACTTATTTTAAGTGTTGAGAACAGGTGGTTAGTAGTGAAAATGAAAAGGATAAGTACAAATTGGATGTAGATGTCTATAACTATACTAGCATGCATTTTAATATCTATTGGTAGTATGGGTAGATAAGGCATGGTAGTGTTTCTTCTGTTTAATGAAGGAATAAATTCACAATGAGAGTACCAAGACTATTTCAACTCCAGAGTCAATAGAAATGATTACTTACACCACTGATTTTTACATTTTCTCCTTCTACATGCTTTTTGTTGAAGTTTTCTAGTGGGATTTGGGTAACAAACAAAAAAATCAGTGCAAACTGCTGATTTGCTAATGCAGTGTCACATTACAAGCAAACATTTTCATTTACCAAACACCGTAATCTACATCTAAGTTAATACAATTACAGAATATATTTTTCCTGAAACTGAGAATACTGTGTTAGACCAACAGAGATACTTTTACAAAGCCTGAGTAGTTCTTATTTGACATTGCTAAATGAGTTCTTGTGTTGCCTTCTCTTTGTATCAAGGAGATTTAACCCAGAGTGGAAACTCTTGAATTAATTGTCTAAATTAATGATTTCTTCATTTCTAAACTGCAATACTGGATCAGACCTTGTAGATAGTTAACTAGATGCTAAGCAGTTTCTTGGCTGGTGGCTGGTCTACATAAGATGTTTGCCTTAAATTCTTTTAAGTAGTTACCATGATGGGCACCTCCATGTGCATGCAAAACACTGTAGATGCTGTTACAAAAGAGGGGGGAGGAAGAGGGGGGGGGGGAAGGGGGTGTAATCATAAAGACACATATCAGTCATTTGCATTTAATTGATCCTTAAAGTCAGGTTCAGGGTTTTTGTCAGTAAGACAGCTTGTTGATTTCCTCCTCAGACACTTGAGCCATTTAGCCTCTAGATTCATTGACTTCCACTTTCTGTTAGCCTTGAATTAACATATTTCTTATTTCTAATACTAGTTCTTCAAAAAATGTTTATCATTTCAAAAATGTCACTTCTCTCCATCCATTGCTGACTTTTTGCCATGCTACCAGAACATTATTTTGTTCATCTTGGGAATACATTTGGAATGCATAGTCTTTTCCTGTTGCTATGGTGATCCTTTCTTAGTGGCCATGAAGTGCAGGAATTCATGAAGTCATTTATTTCTAGAATGTGACTGTGGTGACTTAAAAAAAAGTCAGTAATCAAAACCAAGCAGATCATCAGTATTGTTCCCTTCCTGTGTTCTTCTCATCTCAGTTGTATCAGTTTGTTCTTCTCATCTCAGTTGTATCAGTTTTTGTGTGACAATCCATTTTGTCTTGGTTACTTGAAAATAAGTGTAGAAGGGAAGCAAAAAAGGTGACCATGTAATTTAAAAATGGCGCGTCCACCTCTTCATATTGTCTTAAGCCAATTGAAGCAGAGAAATCCAACAAAG
>VXAB01004336.1:201-13756 GCA_013399175.1 Odontophorus gujanensis | reverse complement strand
TGTGATTCTGTGGTTCTGTGATCCCGACCCAAATCCTCCCCAGCAGCCCCAAACCCAACACGGCCCCAGCACCCACCGGGCTGCAGGCTCTGGGCCACCACGTAGCTGCGGAGCGTGATGTCAGCGGCACCACCCGACTCCAGGGGGATGGGGTGCGTGTGGAAGTGTCGCAGCATGTCAAAGATGCTCTGGAACCAGAGGTGCTGCACGTGGCACTGCCCGCTCTCGTTCAGCGACAGGCGGAGGTGCTGTGAGGACAGGGGCGGGGGGTGAGCTGCAGGTGGAAGGCCCCAAACTCCCTCAGCCTCGTGGCTGCCTGAGGTTGGCTAAGGGAGTCACCCACCTTGGCTTTCCCTTGGAAGTTGAAGGTCAGCACGTACTCCCCCGGCCGTGTCTCACTCTGCCGGATGACGAACAGACCGTGGCTCCGGGCACCACCGAACAGCACCAGCTGAGCCGCCTTGATCCGCGACAGCGTCCCGTGGAACCAGGGGAAGTCAGAGAGGTTGATCTCCGTGTCTGCTTCACTGTCCTCTGCTGGCCGCAAGCACCGCTGGGTTTTAGGGAGCACGCAGGCATTGCCTTCTCCCAGCTCCAAGGACGAGGCGATGGAGCCACGTGCTGTGTTCCCCCCCACGCACACCTACCTGCAAGGTGTGCACTGGCTGTGGGTGCAGACTCCAACGTCTGCAAGAAGCTCTCCAGCGGGACGTGGGCCAACAGCTCCCCCATGGAGTCCCTGCCCCGGCTGTGGGACACGGGCACGGCAGTGGCATTGTGAGCACCGGGCAGGGCACATCTGTCCGGCAGCTTGTGCGCTTCTGGAAGGAAACATCGATGCCTTCAAACAAGGAGTAGGTGTTTCCCCATGGTGGGGGCAAGCACCAGGACCCGAGCTCCCACTCCAGGCTCCCTGGCAGGAGCTGCCCCTCACAAAGCAGAGGTGGCAGCAGCACACATCCCCCGACCCCCATGGGGTATCTCACCATCAGCCAGGAACTCGCAGCTGCAGGAGGACGCCCGGCCCGGCAGGCAGGCTCCCTGTGCACAGGATGCCAACTCAATGTCATCCCCACTGTCCCTGGCAGGAGAGCACAGAGCAGAGGGTCACACACATAGCATCACCCCTCGGAGAGACTCCTTTTGCTCCAGCCCCACCATCCCAACAAAACCCCAGCTCCTCATCCCTTCCTCCCAGAGCACAAAACTGCAGCACTCAGTGCCGTGGGATGGGGTACGGCGAGCAGCCGATGCACCACGCACCCAGGCTGCCCCGTGCACGTTGCTGTGTGAGCTCCCAGCTTGCACACAGCCTATTTTTAGCTGCTCGTGGCATTCGGGTGCTCTTTTGCTTAACAGCAGCCACGTGCGTGCCGGCAGCCAGGAAGCGGCTGCGTTAGCGTAACGGCTCACGGGGGAGCTGCTGAATTATTTAGTGGCCAGTAAGTGAATCAGCCACTGGGAGTCATTCAGCTGCAGCCACTTAAAAGGGGAAAAAAAAAAAAAAAGAAGAAGAAGAAATAAATAAATAAATAAGAGGAGAAGGAAACCAAAACCGACAGAGCTCTGCAGAAATCCCGTTGCTGGCTGCTTACGCAGAGGTTTCAGCACGGATCCTTGGCAGGAGGACCGAGCACCGCACGCAGGAGCTGAATGACAATTCGTTCCTGGCACGGAGCGCGCGTGGCAGCGTTATGAAGCGGCTCATTATTATTTGCTGTGGAGTTCATTATTATGTGCTTTATGGCCGTGTTCGGAGGCCAGCACGGGGTTGTGTATATATTTAAAGAAGCGCCAAAAAAAGGAGCGCATAGGCAAATTCCCCCAGCAAAATGCAGCTCTGGGGAAAGGCTGACGTGGGGAACGGGCACAGGAGGCAGCGGGGCCTCCCCAAGCCCCCATCCCAATGCTCACCCCCATGAGCTCCCCTTGGAGGCCATGGCAAGAAGGGCAGTGCTGGGGGCTCCCTGGGGGAGGTGTGCCTGCAGAGCTTCCAGTACAGCACGGATGCTGGGCTGGAGAAAAAGAATGGGAAGCAGGGCTGATACTGAGTGCATGCTCTGTAGGGTGCACCTCTGACACACAGCGGTTGCTGACTCTGCCTCCAGATTTTTGCCCGAGTGAGTCAGGGACTTTCTGCAATAAGCCAGGCAGCAGAAATTGCATCAGCTGGGGTCCGTTCCAAGCCAGTGGTCTGTAAGGGTTGGCTACCAGCCCAGCAGCCAGCCCACCACCCTCTCTGGGCTGCACAGGGGAACTTTTTGCTTCCTGGAACGAGATGATTTTCCTTTCAACAAGAACATCATAGCAGAGTCCTCTTGGAGCATCAATGCCTGAATTGTGCCCAGGTCGTGTCCTGGCTGAATGGGGAGAGGGAGGCTTATATGAGCCTTACCCGGGGTCGATACAGTCCTGGATATCCGCCACCCATGAGTGTTTCTGCAGGGAGTCAATGGTCTCCAGGATGTACTCGGCACCGTTCTCCACCTGGAGGAGTGTCAGGACAGCGTCAGGTCACGTCTGGGGTCCTGCCACCCCTCACCAGGCAAAGCCAACCCCACATCTCCCTGCTACTGTTAATAACTCCTTGGTTGGAGGACGCCAGGATGCCGTCACCCCAGCAAAGGGACCCAGAGATGCTCAAAGACTGTGAGCCCTAAGGACCCAAGCCGCTCTGGGGCTGGGAAGCATGCAAACACCATATGGTAACGGGGGCAGTGGGCACCAGGCGATGCTGCTGCCCCATCCCTCCTGGACCCCTCTGCATGACCCTGAGCTGGGAGGAGCCCTGGCTCTGGGAGGGTATCGCATTGCCAGCCAAGAGCCTTCTTGCAAATTAAATTAATGGCATACAACTGAATCACTATCCTGAAAATAAACAGGGAGCAGTGCCCGGGGCGAGCAGCACCCGGTCCTCTGCCACACGCCAGCTGCAGGAGAGCAGCAGAGCCCCGTTTTGTTTAACCAAGGGTTTACAGCTTGGGAGAGCACAGTGCTCCTTCATGCAGAGCATGAAAGCGAGTGGAGCATGTGCAGGGCTTGGGTATTTTGCAAGCACTGCTTGTGCAATGGAAAAAATGCGTGTGCTTGGTGTCTGATATGCGACAAGAACACACTGTCTGCTAATTGCTGGGTGACTGGGCATCATGGGGTCCAGGACGGCCCCCCCTGCAGGAGGCAGGGGCTTTCCCACCCACAGGTGAAGGCTCTGCATCAGCCCCATGTGCAGAACGCAGCAGGGAAAGCACAGCCCCCGCAGCCCCTGTCCCATCCCTGCGATCCATATCCTAGCACCGAGGGGGGTTCCAGTCCTCTGCAAAGGGGGATTACATCAGGCAGCAGGGACAAGGCCCAGGGCAGAAATGGAGGCATGAGGAGTAAAGGGTGTCAGGAACACACTGTGAAAAGGAGATGTGGAGGGAGCAGAGCAGGAAAGGGGCAGCAGATGATCCTGAATGAGTCCCCGGGGTTGACTCAGTGCTTGGTGCCTCACAGAAGAGATCGATGGCAATCAATTAACCCCACGTGCAGAACAGGGCAGGAGCAGGTTAGAGGGTAAACGGGGAGGGGGAAATTACTGAGAAGGTGGAAGTGGTGCCAGAGCTGCAGAAGAGCAGCAAAATGCAGCTGAGGTTTTACAAGGGTCCGGAGACCGTGAGCAGGAGTGATGAGCCATATTCCAAGAGCAGACATTGGCGGTTAATGGTCAAAGTGGAGGAGATACTGAGCCCTGTGCTCACAGCCCCATCCATGCTGCCATTCAGCAGCGACGAGGACAGAAGGAAGGAAAGGATGGATCCCTGATCAATTCAGGGATTACACCACGCTGCAGTGTGCTGGAGGATGAGACAAGAATTGCAATGAACACCCTGATGCTGAGAAATCAGGTTTGAAAGGAAAAGCCCCAGGCAGCTCCACCTCAAGGGCACAGCACTGACGCCAGCAGGGGAACCGTGGCTGCAGAGTGCTTCTGCAAAAAGCACAGAGACTTAGGGCAGCTCATGAGCTGCTGTGAGTCAGCAGCATCCTCCGGGCATGGAGACAGCCAGGGGATGTGCTGGGGCTGGGGAAAGGGGAAGAAGAAAGGAGAAGCAACGCAAAGAGAAGCGATGCTTCCTGCTGGCTCCAGGCTGCTACACCGCCTTCACTTTAAGGCACATGGGGAGGACACAGCATGGAGCTGCATCAGGGGAGGATCAGGCCAGTGGTTAGGAAAGGGTTCTGCACCAGAGGGTGTTGGGCACAGAACAGGCTCCCCAGGACAGTGGGCACAGCCCTGAGCTGCTGGAGTTCAAAGAGCATCTGGACAGTGCTCTCAGACATGTGGTTTGGGTGGTCCTTTGTGGAGTCAGGAGCTGGACTTGGTGATCCTCATGGGTCCCTTCCAACGTGGGATATTCTAAGGTTCCATGACTGGGGAGAAGCAGTGCTCAGTGGGAAGGTCCCTGCTGCCACCTGGCCCCATGGTACTTCCCAGCACTTCCACCCAAGCCTGCAATTTGCCACAGAGGGCTGCTGCCCGTCAGCAGGGAGCATTCAGTTAATTGCATTGTATGGAGAAGCATTTCTCTGAGGTCTCTAGCTGGAGATGGTTTCAGTCTCTCTGCTCGCAGCCCTTGCAAATTGTCTCTGGGTACCCATTTCTTATAGTGATGGGGTGAAGCAACACACGATGGCAAAAGCCAGGCAAACACCTGGGAGGTGGTGGAGTCACCATCCCCAGAGGTGTCCAAGAACTGTGCAGATGTGGCACTGAGGGACACGGTCAGCAGGCACGGTGGGGGTGGGCTGGGGTTGGACTTGGGGATCCGAAGGATTTTTCTCAACTTTAATGAATCTGTGATTCTACATCAATCCCATATACCTGGGCATCAGGTGGACGCTGTGACACTGTGGAAGCCCCGAAGGGAAACACAGCACGGGAAGAGGGGGCAGCAGAATCAGTGATGCTAGGGCCAAGGAAATATCCCTGGGGCCAAAACATCCCCCATAGTGGGGTCAGATGTGGGGCTGGATGTGGGGCTGCCCACCACTGCCCCCACCCTCACCTTCAGCACAAAGGTGTTGTCCTTGTCAGGCATCTCTAAAGGCATGGTGGTCCGCACCTCGATGATGGCTGACAGTGGGATGCTCACCTTGGGCTTGGAAGCCTGGAAAAAAAAAAAAAAAGAATGAAAACAAACAAATCAAATCAATAAACAATAAAAAGTCTTCACTCAATCGAATCAAACCATCTCAGGGGAGAAGGCAGCTCTCAGTGAGGTAAGAACGCAGCTCAGCCCACGCGCTTGTTACAGGGGGTTGGGGAGATAAAAATAATAATAATAAAATAAAAGCATTGATTTCCCTCATGTGCCTGACAACTCTGAGCTCTTTTAATTAAAGGAGGAGAAGGCCCGGTGGAAGACAGGGAAGTTTGTGCTCTTGTCTGCCAAGCCTCCTTGCTGCAGCACTGGTATCCCAATGGGGCTGGCGATGAGCGCTGCAGGTTACCAACAACAGGTTCAGTTCCTATTTTTTTCTTCAGCTAAAAACTGAAGTATGAGAACAGGAACTGTCCCTTTCCCCCCTGGTTTCATTTCCACCTCTGTGATCAGCAGCATCACCTCCACGTGTGCTGCATGGGGCCCAGCCCTGCTGCATTCTTCCATCAGAGCTTCCCCACCAGAGAAGGTGAGAAAGGGAAAACCCACACTGCTCATTCAGCAGTGGGCAGGGAGTGCCTTCCCATGGCATTTAAATAATGTGAGATTTCAGTTCTAACACAACTAAATAAGCTCATTCCCTGGGGCCTTTCATTTGCCCCAGGGCTGCCAATGATGAGCATGCACAGTGCAGGCAAGGCTCTGTAAGCACAGGAGAGGGCTGGGTATGCAAGGATAGTTGGATATTAGGAAAATCATCTGCTAAGTGGTGCAGTGGCACAGCTGCCCAGGGAGGTGGGGGAGTCCCCGTCCCTGGCAGTGCTTCAGAACCATGTAGATGTGGCACGGGGGGAGGTGGTCAGTGGGCAGTACTGGTGGGAGGTGGATGGTTGGACTGGATGATCTTAGAGGTCTTTTCCAACCTCAGGGATTCTATGATTATTCCAAATGAATTATCAACTTGATAAGGAATGGCGAGTCCGAGTGTGGGACCGCCTGGTGGCACGTGGAGCACTCTGTGAAGTGTTGGGGAGAGCAAAAGCTCCTCATGCCCAGGACACCGTGCATCTCAGCACAGCACTGAGCTTCTCCTCTGCAACCACCAGTACCTTGGGCTGAGCCACCAGGCTGGGGCTCCAGCACCTTCCCAAAGGCCACGGGGGATGAGAACCGATGCTTTTGCGGATGGCACCCAACTGTGTGCACATTTGACACCCAGCACCTCACCTCCCCAGCCAAACCCACAAAGCACAACTGCTGCCTGAATGTCACCCCGAGCCCCTCAGCCAGGCCTT
This sequence comes from Odontophorus gujanensis, assembly GCA_013399175.1. Classification (NCBI taxonomy): domain Eukaryota; kingdom Metazoa; phylum Chordata; class Aves; order Galliformes; family Odontophoridae; genus Odontophorus; species Odontophorus gujanensis. Next base: position 7,317 of record VXAB01004336.1, on the reverse strand, counting down.
ACCTTGGGAGGGACGTAGAACTCGAGCAGGAACCTCTCCCCTTCCACCTTCACGGCCTTGCGCAGCAGGAGGCGGCACTTCTGCCACTGCGAGCTGCCCACACAGTTCGTGTCGTCGGCCACCATGTAGCGCAGCGTGCCCTCCCTCTGGATGTCCACCAGCTCCACCTTGGAGGACTGCGCCTTGGACAGACGCAGCTTGTGGGTCCACTTCTCGCGGGGGTCAGCGGGCTCCTTGCCCCACGGCTCCCTCTCAGCCCTCCTGTTGCCTGGAGCAGCCTCGGTGCCCGGCTCAGGAGAAGACCTTCGGTGCCACATCTCCTTCATGCCGTCCACCACGCACAAGCTCATGTTCCTCAAGGAGAAGCCCTTCTTGAACTTGGGCTTGGCGGAGGCGTGCACGGAGACGTCCTCCGAGCTACGGGACTGCCCATAGGAGGACACTTTGCGGGCCTGCGCCTGCTGTGCCGGGCTGAGGTAGCGGCCGGCGCTCAGCGGGGCCTCCATGCTGTCCAAGGACTCAGTGGACGTCTCCTCCTTCCGCTGGGCCACCTCGCGCCCGTAGGGCACGTGGCAGTTCTGCAGCCCCACGAAGGGCACGATGTTGTACTTGGTGGGCGAGTCGGAGACGAAGACCCGGCTGACCTCCACGCTGAAGATATCCAAGAAGTTGGCAGCGAAGTGGTGGGAGAAGGACGCCTCGGCGCCCGGCGTGTCGTAGTGCGGGTTCTCCTTCAGGAACTGGCAGAACTTCTGGGCGAAGTCGACGGCGGCTGCCTGGGCGTGCAGCTCGCAGAACTCGCGCCAGTCGGGGAGCGGGGAGGAGGGCTCCTGGCACAGGGCATCGCCGTTCATGGCTGCCCCATTCCACCTGGCGGCGGGCTGCGGGCAAGGGGACAGCGTCAGCACGGCCGCCGCGTTCCCCCGCTGCTGGTGCGGGTCTGCAGCCCTGGCACGAAGCGGGGAACGCTGCGGGAAAGCGGTTTTGTGCTCTTTCCTCTCCTTCTGCCACGCTGGAACCACTGGAACAAAACTTGGCCCCGGCAGCAGCCATAAATTGTACTTATTTTACGATTATGACCCGTTCAAAAGCGGCATTGATTTCTCATAAAACCACTGAAGAGTCCCTGACCGGAGCAGTGCAGGGACCTGCGGGTCCGACGCAGCCATCAGACCCCACAGCTTCAACAGAAAGCCCCAGGGATCAACAACCCATGTGCTAAAGGGAAAAATCAACCAAGAAAGCAGAGCCAGAGCCACCAGGAGCTGAGAAGAAGTGAAGACCAGACCTGCACGCCCATGGGATAACCCCTGACATCACCCAACCTCTGCCTCAGCTGCTGCCAAGAGCTGGGAGCAGGGAGCCCAGCTTCCCCACTGCCTCACAGTTCCCTGAGTGCTTCTCTGCCCCACTCACACAGCAGGGAAATCCCCGGCCTTGCAGTTTAGGATGTGTCTGAATTCCCCTCAAGAGACAGCAGGAAAGCAGCATAAAATGCAACGCTGTTTGTTAGCAGCACAGCAAATGCAATGCTCATGCATCCATCCATCACTGGCACGGAATTTAAAGGCTCAGCTACTGCCCTTCAGCACACGGCTGCAGCTCCCTGAGCACACAGCAGCATGATGAGGATTTTGGGGAGACATAGTGGGTCTCTCACTGCCATGAAGATGGCTTTGCCCTGGGAGCTGTGCTTCTCCCCTGTATGGGAACTGTTGAATCACGGCCTGAACCACTCATTGATCACCTGAGGCGAGCACTGAGTCAGCTGCAGGAACACGGGTGTAGGCAGTTCACCTGTGTGAGCAGAAGGGGTGGAGCCTGGCTCCACCTCTCCCAAACCCCCTTTAAGAGCTGACCACCACTAGGGAAGGGCCCCTTTCTGGAGATGACTTCTTTGAGTTCACTGTGAGCCTGGGACATGGGTCAGCATTCCATCTCTTCTCAATTACTCCCATCTACTGCAATAATCTTTCTCATTACGCATCCTGACTATCATACTATTTGAACTGCTTATTCTGTTAGCTATACATCTCCATTGATTCCCCAGGAAGGGTGGAGCAGGAGAGGAACTGATTACCCAGAACAGAGGGGTTGGAAGCCAAGATGTGACACCTGGAGAGATTAGAAAGGGGATGAAAAAAAACAAAACCCAAAGCACTTCAAAAAATGAAAACCCTAAACAGAAAGCTGGGCCACCCAGCTGCCACAGAGACACGCACACAGAGACGTCGCATCTTCCTTTCATCTGCACGGGGATGACAGAATCCCAAAGGGTAATTTATAAAAACAAAGCCTGGAGGAACAATGTCTGGCCTGGAGGAGGCAGCGGGGTGCACGGCTCCCCATCACCCCCCACCCATACCAGATCCAGGACCCCTCAATGGGAGCAGCAGGGGGCTCAGGGCACCCCATGGCACTGCAGAGACACCTCGACACCTTCCCCCCCCTCCCCCCCCCAGCACACATCCCTTCACCTGATTCCTGCAGGAAGCAGCTCCCAATTATCTGTGCAGATTTACCTTTCATCTCTGCCTCCGCTCCCCTCCATGCCAACAGCACTGCCCCACTTCTCAAAATAACTTCCACGGCACACACAGCATCCCCGGGCAGGGTGCTGGGAGGCAAAGCAGGCAGCAAATCCACGAGGGCTTTTGGGCAAGTGGGGGCAATTCACCCCCAGTGCCACTGCCCGCATGCTGCCATGTGCTCCCACAGAAGGAGGCAGAGCCCTTGGCAAGGGATGTCTGCCAGCAGTCATAGCCTGGGTTACACAGCAGGATACAGGAACATGGGAATCGAAGAATCACTGAGGTTGGAAAAGAGCACTAAGGTCATCAAGTCCAACCCCAGCACACCCCACTGCCCACGTCCCTCAGTGCCACATCCCCATGGCTCTGGAACACCTCCAGGGATGGTGACTCCCCACCTCACTGAGCAGCTGTACCACTACAGCACCGCTCTTCAGGGGAATAAATTGTTCCTAACACCCAACCTGAGTCCCTGTGACCACGGAGGGACAACTGAGACCACGGGGTGCCCACCCGAAGACGTGAGGTGTCATCGCTTCACCTACACCACAAACGCTCACTGGGGCAGAGCCGCGTCCTGCTGCCGCTGCTGCTGTCACTTGGGGGAAGATTTTAGAAGGGGACAGAAATAAAAAACAAAAGATCCCTGGGGAGCAGCCAAGTGGAAGCCCAGGTTGTGGCGTGAGCCAGCTGCTGGCAGCCAGGCCGTGCCGTGAAGCCGCAGGGATGCGCCGGCACATGCGGGGAGGAGTGGAAAGGCAAAGTGTGCTCCTGACCTCCAGGAGAAGAAATGAAATCTCAGCTGTCAGCAGAAGCGCAAAGGACCATGGAAAAAAAAAATATATATATATATAAGGTCCCTGGTGAGGTGGGAGTCAGGGAGTGAGGACAAAGCCACTGGGATTTGCTGAACCAAAGGAGTGGGGAGGAATGAACAAATAATGAAGTGTTAACAACGCAGCCCGGCCATGGGACAGCAGAGCAGCCAGGCCAGCACTTGCTCCAAGGGCTTTATTTAAGGAAACAGCCCTAATAAAGAGATGTTTCCCTTCCGCCCCGCAGAGTGTGGCCAGGCTGGGACCAGGGCAGGATTGCACCCAACCTTCCTAGGGTATGTGGCACCACAGGGAGCACCGGGGTCAGGGTGTGAGTGAGGAGGACGTCCCGCTGCTCGGCTTCCAGCAACATCCATGCCACTCAAAGGAAACCCGGGCACCTGCTCACCCCCAGCACACAGGCTGACCTCAGCCGTCCCCATGTGTCCACCATGGGGAGATCCCTGGGTCACGAGCGGGCGCTGCAGCAATGTGACACCGCGCGCTCCTCGGCCGTGGTGACACTGCTGGCACGGGGAGCAGGGCACATGGCCCCAGGGCACGGCGAGCACCACACTCAGCATGTCGCCTTCACCTGTGCTGTGCAGCCCATAGGGATGGAGACCAAGCCACCTCCTCCTGGTGTGGCCTTTGCGCCACTGCCAGGGCACCAGACCAGCACTAAGTGTGCTCAGAGGGACAGAAAACCATAGCAGCAATAACAGATTGCCTGCCAGGGCTCCTTCTTGGGGAAATAACAGTGCTTTTGGTGCAGGAGGACACTGTCCTGCTCTCCCAATGGGTGCTGCTCACCTGCCCAGCTACAGGAGCATCCCCACACGCTGCAATCCCCCCGCTGCTATTTTTACCCCCACAATAGCAGAGCAGTGGCACAGCCCCATCCCAGCCCCGCGAGCTCACGTTTCCCTCACTAAGCCTCAGCTTCCTTCCGCCCCTCGGCCCACAACAGATCACTCCTCCTCTCAACTTCCCACCCCAACAGAGCCTGCACTGCACGCCTCTGGGTGCTGCCCTCACCCTATAGGGCCACAGAGGGGCTCCACGGGGGTGGTTTGGGGCACAGCGTGGCACAGCACAGCCCTTCCCAGCTTGCAGCTGGGATCCCTGTCCCTTAAGGGATGGGAAGGAAAACCCCAAGATTGTTTTTCAATTACAGCTCGTAGTGAACATGGGATAAAGTTACATAGGTCCATATTGAACTGTCTCAGAGGCCAATGGCACCCGAGCAGGGCTCAGCCCCACACTACAACGCTCACAGCTCAGCACTCAGTGCATCCACCGGGCCCTAGAGCCCCACGCACCCCACTCCCCCTTCGCTGTGCCGAGCTGGGCAGGGTGGGCTCCACACAGCATCTCTACTCCTCCTCTCCCTGCCCATCCCCCCTTGGGCGATGGCCCATGGACCCTAAACACTATGGGGTGCCGTGCAGCTGCTGTTGGGAAGATGGGACCGGCCCCATGGCGCTCACCCCCGGCTCGGAAGCGGTGCTGGGGAATGCCAAACATCCGCAGAGCGTGCACCCTGCAGCAGGTGTGAGAGAGCTCACGGCTCTCCCCCCTCGGAAAATAAATAACACCATCAGGTGCGGGACGAGAGCTCTCTCCCAGTGGGACTGGGGGGAGGGATTCAGGTGAGGAACGCGTGGCCCCCATTGGGTTTCTGATTCGGATCACCCTGGAGAAGAGGAGCAGGAAGGGCCGCAGCCCCCCCAGCGTGCGGACACCGCCGTGCCCCCGAGGGAAGACCGCGGCGGTCGGGCGAGAATCGCAGAAGGTTGGACGCAGACCACGACCGTCGCTCAGCCCCAACCATCCCGAGGGGACGGAGCCGTGCAAAGCCTGCAGAGCCGGGGCCGTGCACGGAGCAGCCCCGCGCTCAGCGCGTCCCGCGGTTACCTCCTCTCCCGGCGCAGCTCAGCGTGTCCCCGGGGCAGCGCGGTCCCACCCGCGCAGGTCCATGGCTCAGAGCGACGGATCTCTACACCCAAACGCGGCTCTCGGAGGGACCTGGAGGGCAAAGTCGGACGGGGTCAGCTCCGCCGCCGCTCCGCATCGCAGCGTTATCTCACCCCGCGGCCCCGAGCGGCGGTCCCAGCGCTGCCCAAAGGCCGCGGAGCGCTGCGGGGAATGCGGCAGAGCCGGGGGGGAGCNTCGGCCCTGCGCTCCGTGCGGCTCCGGCGGGGCCAGCACTGCCCGCCGCCCCCTGCGCAGCCCGACCCCGCCTCCTCCCCCCGCTTTAAAGGGCCCCGCCCGGCGCTGCTCCGCGCTGTGCTGTGCAGTCAGCGGGGAGACGGCGTCCCCCGGGGTACCCCGTTCCCGCAGGGCGAGATCCCGCATGAGACCCCCATCCCGCATGGGCACCCTTCAGGGTACCCCAGATGGCAGGAGCAATGCCACGTCCCGTGTGAAGCCCCGTCTCCCACGTGGCAGCCTGCATCCTAAATGCGACTCGTATTCCCTATGGCAGCTTGCATCCTGCAGGTGTGGGGTATGCACCACGTACCCCACAGGGCGCCCAGGGCACGTCATGCACAGCACCCCGCATCCTGCAGGCACCCCATGTTCCCCAGTTCTCTGATCCTATGATTCTACATTGTACCTTGCATCTCGCATGGCACCCCGTGTCCTATAGGGTATCTCATATCCCAAAGGGTGTCCTAGCAACCCGCAGGCACCCCATATTCCATATCCCACCCCACATCATGCAGGGCACCCTACATCCCTCATGGCATCCCACACAGCACCCTGCATCCTACATATTCCACATCCCACCGTGCAGCTCTCAAGGCACCCCACATCCTGCACAGCATCCCAAACCCCACAGCGTCCCATCCCACTCAAGACACACTGCCTCCTCCACACACCCCTATTCTATATCCCATCCCACATCCCATACCCATATTTCTTCCTTCGGCATCACCCTGAGGGACAACACGTCTGCACCCCCTCTGTGACCCTAAAACTCATTTTCCTACTGCTTAGGGGAGGAGACTGGGGGTCGGTAGCCCCCCAGAAGTGCACTCAGCCCCGGGCTTTGCCATACAGCAGCGTCAGTCCCAGGTCAAGGTGTCAAGGTCTGTGGGTCGGCGCTCGCCTTGCTGTCCTGCTGACATATTTATAGGGCCACGGCCCAGCACCGTCCCTGCCAAAGGGGTCAGGACACGGCCATAATCCTCCTCTTGCCGTGGGGGACCGGAGCCGGGGGAGCTTTAGCACGGGGTCACATTACGGCGGGGGCCTCCCTGGTGGGCGGATCAGGATGACTCACCAAAAAATGTAACGGGGATTTGCGGGAGGAACAAATCCTTTTTAGTTCTGCGAAGCACCTGTAGGATTAAGGCGATGCCGGTTATGTAAGGGGCACAGAGGGGAAGGTTTGTTAGTATTGTTGTTGTTTATTACGTTTCCTCGCCATCCTTTTTACCCTACAGGGCATCACCCGGTGGGGATTTTGGGATTGGTTTGGGCTCTGTGGGGGACACGGAACCAGGATGGCTGTGGGGCTGTGCCTCCTGCACATGGGGCAAAAGGTGCTCCTCCAGCCATGGGGATACCAATGGGGCTTCCTGCAGCGATCCCACAGAGCACCTCTGGCCCAGTGGGACTGTGGGGCAGCCCCGTAGGGTTCTCTGGGGCACCAGAAAGTGACTTTTACCATCAGCCTCTTTGGAGATGGCTCTGTGGGTTGGGTATGGCCAAATCCCTGGATAGGAGGAGCTGCTGGCCACCACTGCAGGTCTGGGAATGGG
>VXAB01004335.1:781144-840294 GCA_013399175.1 Odontophorus gujanensis | reverse complement strand
TATACTATATTATATATATATGAGCTCTACTGAAACAGTAGAGTTATCTTTTTCCATGAGCATTCTCTCCTTTCCCTTTTAATACAATTGTCTGGTAGGTGTCACAAAAACATTCATGGATGTTCAAGTGCATGAACAAGAGGAAATTTACTCCTTTTTCCTTCCAAATCTGGACTTTGTGAAAAATGCACAATAAAAAACATTGTAACTGATACAACTCGGTTTTCTGTAGACCTGTGATTATGGCAGCAATGGAAACTGACTCCAGCATAGTACTGTAAGATGAACTGGTGCCATGTAGGACTTGGGAGATAAGGGATCCTTTAACAGATGTTTATCTCTATCCTCACTATTTTTCACATGTAAATAATGAATCCCTGACATTACCCTACAACTTTAATGTATTCCATGCATGGATAATTGTCTTGTAAAACAATTCCATCAGTCTTTGTTCTTGTGTACCCCAAATAAATAGTATTTAGAAAGAAAAATTGGACTACTCATTAAACATCTCTCAATCTGTCTTGGGCTGTAATAATGCAATTTCTGCAACAAGAAAAACATATTTATCTTCATTGAAACTGTCGTACATGAGAAGCAGAAAATAACTGAAATGCAATTTACAATGAAATGATCAAGATGCTTGATTAGGACATATATCTACCCTTCAGTGGAATTAATAAAAACAAAGAATCAGAGCAGTCTAATAATAAATTTGTAGCTGATGCAAATAACTTCTTGTTAAATTTTAAATCTATACAAAAAGACCAGGAACTGTAATCAAAATCATATTAGCAATTCAATCTCCAGTTACAAAGTACAGCCCAGCTGTCTGCAGGAGTTGGGAAGGATTTCAATTTGCTTTGTCTGATCTTATGCAGAGAATAGCATAGCATGAAGTGTGACCTTTCATGGGATAGTCAGAAATGGTCAGCAGTTTAACAGATTTATTATTCTGATATTTATGAACAGCAGGCAGTCTGAGAGTGTAGTAGCAAAATGTCAATTCAAAGGCAGGGGGGTAGGGAATCATTTACTAGGGAGGATGGAAGAGGAATAAAACTTCTCATCTATATAGTGCCTATTTATGGTCTAAAGCTAAATTGGTGATTCATTTAACTTGTAACTTCTGCAGTATTTCTATACCAAACATTTATGTACAAGGACTAGTAAAATAATGTTCTATAGGATCATACAATAAAAAGTAGCACCGTTGTTTAGTACAGAGCCCTTTGCTAAAGTGCATTATGTAATGAGCATATTAACTGAAGGCAGCTTACAGATCTACCTGTTCTGCACCATGTGTCATGAGCTGAAGGCAGTAGCAGATCAAAAATCAGCTGTAACATACCACAAGGCAGGTAATTTATAGGTGGAATTGCCAAGTTTCCTTAGGATTTAAGTAATATCTTCCTGTCACCCAAGAGGGCATAAACTACATTCAATAATACCTGACCTTCTGACCTGAAGAGAACTTCCTCTTGCCTTCAGATATGTGAATACTTTAATCCTGATTCTGTAAACACTGTATGTCAGCCAGACTCCTCCCAACTTCTTGCCCTGTAACCACATCAGAAAACTGAGTTATACTCCAGGCAAAAGGAGGGGAGCCAACTCCATGCCCCTTTAGCAGCATCTTAGCATACCTCATCACTGCAACTCGAGGAATGCAAACAAACAGCAACACTGTGTCCTTTCAGAACATCCCAAAAATGCAATTCACCTGCTGCATCCTATTTCTCTTTTCTGCAGCTGCCTTGGACTGGTGACTCATTGCTATTGTATGCTTATTGAAGACTTTCAGGTGCCTTTTCACCACCTCTTACCTTCAGGATCTTTAGTTTACTGCAAACATTCTCATTATTAATCTCTAAAAGCATAACTTTAAACATTGCACTATTCTATTTCCATCCCTTTTCATAACATTACGTTGTCTCCATTTTTATTGCTCTAGGGCAGAATGGCATCTGTCACTTTCTACCAATGGAGCCATCCTTTAGATTGTCAAGAGCAGATTGTATTATTGTTTCTGCAATATTCATAAGTACTCAATTTTTCTTACTGCAGGATGATCATGGCCACACCAACCCCTTATGCTTTCACTCAGCCAAACCAGTAGCTCCCTGCACACAAACAGCAGTAACTGGAGCAGCAGTGGGATCATCGATTATCTTTTCTTAAAATATTTACTCCCTGTCATCCTTCATTAAATTTCCTGAAGCAAACAAGCAGTGTACTTCAGCCATGTGAGAAAGGGTTAAAGTCATCTGTAGTAATTTTCTTTCACAGCATGGTCTGTTGCCATCTTGTGGTTGTTTTACTTGTGCTGTACTGAAAACAGGAATAAAATAAGTGTTTCAATCTTGGTTTTATCTTTTCTAAACAAAACTGTTTGAGACGTGTGACAGAGTTCGACCAGAATTGGAGGATTTTTAACTAGTTTTCTGAAAATTTACACTGGCTTAGTAATATTCCCTCAAACTTTCTCTTTTGTGTGTGCACTTTTATTTTTTAACTGTAACCCAAATACTGACTGCCTAAAAAACATCATTCTTCCTCAGTTTTTTTCTTTCATATTAAGTGAAATATGCTACCATGACATTTTTTGTCAGATAATCTTAGTTTTACTTTTTAACATCCTTTGCATTTTATTCTGAAAAGAAAAACTCTCCTTACCAGAATCTATTAATGTGTTGAAGTTAATTTAGCAGGAATTTAGATGTGATCAATGGGTAAATTAACAAACTAAAAAGGCACCAAGAAACTGTGATGATAAAAGCCATATTGCAGCAGAAAAGTCTTATCTATATGTTTACATGACCCATTTGATAGGACAATTTCTTTCTTAAACTCTCCAGGGTACACATAAATAGTAAGCATCCGCACAAAAAAGAGTCCACATTCTGTAGATTTAAAGATTAATTACAGTGATGTGTCTTTTGGCTTATTAACACCACTTAGTCACCTATGGCATCACCCATATAGAACTAAACCTATTTGTCATTGCTTTGATTAAGGAAGAGATCACTTACTCACTGATATGCACAAGTCCAAGACCTGTTTTCGTGGACAGGAGCAGACTTGGGCAGGTATTTAAATGGCTTCCTGGATGAAAGCCTGTAAGGAGATCTGTGTTGATTATGAAACTGTTCTACTTTGGTGACAGTGAGAAGAGTAAATCACTAAGTGATTTCATCATTGCTTTGATTTTGTTCTCTTTCATAAGCATATAAATCGTATGTAGCAAAATCAAGAGAAAATCAATGGCAGTAAATGAAGTTACACTGTTAGGAGATAGACTTAATGACAAGAGAAATCACTCTCAGTTACTACCTAACATTCTCCCTGAGGAAACCTGGATTTTAAGGCTCAGTATGATTATTCTGCTAATGCCCAAATTTGAATGCTTAACATTTAAGAAAATGAAGCCGAAGGAAGTTGGTATTGTAGCTCAGAGCCCATGTCAGCAATGGGATACAGTCTGTTATGCAGTGAAAGGATTATAAGACAGCAGAAACAAGCATTTCCTTACTTCATAGAAATTAATGGTTGAATTTACCCCACAAAACAATGCCTTCTCCTCTCTGACACACACACAATTAATATCAAAGACTAAAAAATTTTATATGAATGAATCAGTGAGGAACAAGGACTATGTCTAGAGAAATAGACATAATTTTTCTACTAGAAAAAACAGGATTTCTAGTCTTGCCCAGCTCTAAATAATGGCTGTTTGTGACCTTGTTTGTGACACCCCCACCTGACCTGTTGCTTCTGGAGATGGCTGAAACTACTCCCCTGCAAGAAAGTTCTGTACAGTTGCACACCTTCAGCATTTGTGTGGCAATTTCTGGAAAAACTTGGTAGCTGGCAGTCTTCCTGCAGTCACCTCCATGGTTGTGGTCAGCTGTGGTATTCCTTCCCTATCAGGGACACAGTTACATGATGTTCACAAGTTTCTAGATGGTAAAAATGAAGAATCCATGCACAGTATTGTAGGGGATGGAAGGGACCTCCAGAGATCATCGAGTCCAGCCCCCTGCCAAAGCAGCTCCCTAGCCCAGGTTGCACAGGTAGGTGTACAGGCGGGTCTTGAACATCTCCAGAGAGGGAGACTCCGCAGCTTCCCTGTGCAGCCTGTGCCAGTGCTCCGTCACCATCACTGTGAAGAAGCTCTGGCATAAACTGCTCTTTCCTATTGCTAACCACTGACACCCCTATGCAGTTCCTGGAGCAGCTCTTCTGCAGTCTTGCAGCTGCAGCACACAAAGCTCACACTAATCAAAACACTCATCCACAAAAACACTGCTGATCTTCACAGGAAGTGGAGATAAAGCAGAGATTAATCACTTCCTTTTTATAATCCTCTGTACCCCATTTTGCTTCTTTGTGAAATAGGGACAGAGAAGTGGTCACAACTTTTATTTGCTGGGAAGCGAAATTAAACTGTGAAACATTTCCAGCTCCAGTTTCTCGTTCAGCTTTGTTACTCAAAACAATCTAAACAATCCCAGGCCTCCTTTCTCACTCCTCCATCTCTGTTATTATAGGAGAAGTGTTCATGCTCTGAGCTCTATCAGACAGCTGATCTGCCTGAAAAATAACCTGGCAAAAAGCATTGTCTATTTTAAGCTGCACCAAGCCCCTGATGCTGTTCCCTGCTCATCTGCATGAGCTGTGGAAGAGACAGAAGAGGTAACAACAGAATGAGCAGCCATGGGAAAAGTGAGTGGGTGGCAGACAGAAGCTGTTTTCTTTCATGCAGGAGTACCTGAAATATGCATCAAATTTCAGCTGTAGAGTCCTCCCATATTCAGAAAGCATTAAGCACCCTGAAAACTGTATCTTGAAGAGCTTAGGCCAATTAGGACCATGTTTATATTGTAATTTGGGCAATACAGAGATAGATTTAGTGAAACAGGGAATTCAAGAGTGACTTGACACTTCTCTCCTGTGGATTAGAACATCTGTTTTGAAGTGTAACTGTACTCTCATAACAATTCTGAGGGCAATAACTGCATTTCCTGAATAGAACAAATCCAGATCCTCCTGTGCTAAGAACACATGTCCTGTAGGATTGTCATCTTTCCCTAATTACACAATTAATTCGGCCAAGTAACAGTAGCAGACACTTATGTGCCCGCACAGGGAGTTGTTGCCACTGCATTTATTTTTCAGTGTTTCAAATGAGGAGAGGGGGTGGTAAAGCAGCTCAGTGGACTGAGGGAACCATCCTGTATTCCAGGTGCACCTGTGATGATCAGTGCCAGAAAACAGGCAGCAGAAGGAGACCATTTTGTACTCAGCTAATAGAAAGGCCCTGGACTAAGCGGGAAGACGACAGCCTAGATTTGAAAATGAGGAGCGAGCTGAGTTTTGTCTTTTCTACAACTCAACCAGAGTTGTAGAAATTTGAAACAGTATACAAGCCGGATCAGCTTTTGAGTTGAACAGAGTTTGTCTGAGAGCCTGTGGTTATGTTCACTTTAGTGAGGAGTAGTACTGGGAGGCATTACGCATTTGTGATTCTGGTACAAGATGACTCCAAATGGCATTTCTGAAAAGCTGATAGCTGCAGGTAGTAGCAGGGGAACTGGCTCTGGTTCAGTAGTAGTGTCAGTGCTCCCATTCTTAGTACAGTTTGGTTGCAAGTGCCCAGAGGACTGTTCTTGTTCCACTCCTGCTTTTCTGCTTTGTATTTTGAGCAAATGTTCTTTCCAGGTAACTGGTGGGGAGGTCCCCTGACTTTCTCCAGGATCTGCAGGATACTCAGGCAGAAGCGGATGCAGGAATTGCTATCAATGACAAAAGGCTCATCTCAAAGGAAAAGGTGAATCTGAAGCACATTTCCTTTAAGGATGTCTCACTGGATAGATTAGGACTGGATTTACTGATTTCTATCCAGAGATTCAAACATTATACTCTACTCTGAAATGTATGAATGGCTTTGTTTTGTTTTTAATTGAGTTAAACAGTTGTGTATTGTTTTTGTTGTGACATTTTTGTTGTTGTTTCAGGGGGTTGGAGTTATTTGGTTGTTTTTCACTTTAAGCCATATTAAAGGAAAAGACACTGATTCAATCTGGCAGGTGGGAAAACAATTTACCAAGGCTGCAGTGTCTTTCAGTCTGGTCACTTTCAGCTTTAGCATTATAAAAATGTTAACAGTTTGCTCTGTGACTGGCACTTCGGGAGATTGAAACATGGAGTACAATGAAAATACTTTCTGGGATGCATGTGAAAAAAGAAAAGTGCTTTAGTAATGCTTTCTCTATGGCACGTATATGAACTTAAGCACTTTGTATATGTTCTGTAGAAGAAAGTGTTGTAAGATTCTCTAGAAAATTATCCCCCACTGAAATCACACAGGAACAGCATGTAAACCACACGGACTAGGAGATAAAATATACAAGAAAAATAGTAGAAAAACATCTAAATACATAAGATGCTTAGTTCAGAAATGTTCTTTGAATGATAACACTGCTGGAAAACAAGGAGGGGATCCACAGACTACTGTCTCTAGGTTTTCATTACAAATAAAGTAGAAACTGTAGAATACAGTCTTTTGGAATTGAAATTGACAGAGAGCATCATCTGTGTTAACCACACTGTTAAAATCATACAGACAAAAGTAATTTTGAATTATGGACAATTGTAACTGTGTATTTATATGCGAGACTGCAGCACATTGTTGAAACACAGAAACTGATTTTAGGTGCTTTAACCTGAGTAGCTGAAGCAGCATAGTAATGACAGCAAGGAATGTAGTGGGGTATTCAAAGTTTACTGAAATGTTAGTCCAGCCATAACAAGGAGACAATCCTAAAAGCAGCAGGAGATTTTATGCATGAAGACCACTGAATCATGAAGAACAGAAGACAGCATGACAGTGTTTGGGGATTTGCTCTAGAGTTTTGGACTTCTGTCAGAATGCAGTCGAGACACAACCAAAATTCAATTTCTCAAGGCCAAGAGCAGCTAGAGTACACTAAAAATGTGTTGCTTCTATCAACGCTCTCTGGTATCCCCGAGGAAAAATTCACATTCTCTCAATATTTTCTTGACGTGTACTATGCTAACACCATACCGATAAAATAGTTGCATAGCAAAAGCAGATTTGCTTATGGTAGACTGGAAAGCAAGAACTGACAACATGCAAATCCCCACAAAGATTTTTCACCTAACTGTTGATGTGTGTCACTTTCATTTATTTTGTATTCCATGTTCTTCACCCAACCAGTCCTGCCGAGATGGGGGCTGGATTCAGCTCCTGCTCAGCTGGTGTGAGCAATGGCTCTGGCTGCAGGGTCGAAGTAAGACTCCATAAGTACCTGCCTCAAAAAAAGTAGGTGTAAACTTACCACTGAACAAGATAAAACTACTGTGCTGCATGGCTTTGACTGCCATTCACACTAATCAGAACTCTACTAATCTACTAAAAACTGCAAAATAAAAAGGTAACTTTACAGTATTTGTATGCTTCTTGAAATAACACTGCTTCTGGAATTCCTTGTTTATCACATCCCACAGACTGCCAATCCAAATCTGCCCTACTTTGAAATAAATCATAAATTCAAATTGTTTTAAACCAGTCTTGAAAACCTCACCAGGAATCTAACAGTCCAGGTGGCTGGCTGCATCAACAGGAGATACTTCAAAGATCTGAAGTTAGAACTAAGTGAGCAGAGCCACAGGTGCCAGTTAGCCCAGGCAGACCCCATCCTTCCTCTACCAAATGACAGTGGAGGGAGGGGGAGTGGGAAGGGAAGCAACTTGTTGCAGATGGATTGTAATCATTGGATTACATGCAGATTTGATCCTGAATGGATCAATGGATTTTGATTACGCGTCAAGATGCTTTTCCTCTCTCTTGCCCTTTTGTCCATCTTACTTTTCAGTGAAGAAGGAACCCTTGTGCCCAGTACCAAACCATAATGAAGACTACCATCAATCTAATAAGCTCAGTAAGACACTTTTTGAATGACTTTATACCCTTCATAGTAATGAAGTCAGTAAGCACAATTCTAAACTTCTTCATAATGTCATAACTATTCCCATTCTAATACAGCTGCTTGAAATTGTATGTCTGTTTTGTTTTAGCAAAACAAAGTGATATTCTGAATGCAGTAAGAAGTTAAGACTTAATTCCAACTCTGCATGCTATTACAAGGCAAAGAAAAATCCAGGGCTCTGTCACTGTGCAAACAAAAATGTAAACAAAGGAAGAATTAAGATGTTTAATTAATCATATTCCTAAGTTATCGGAATTATACTGTTAGGAAATAAACAACTTTTGTAAAATAAACAATTCAGAACACTGTTGGATCTGCTACTTTTTCCACTGTCTCCTTCCACAGTTAGAAAGAAGCTATAATTCTTATTTATTAATTCTGACTTAATTCCCCTTCATCTATCATGGGTCCACATCCTTGCTATCCTAAATAAAAAATAGCATTCCTGTCCTCAGATTTCTAGAGTTCTTTACAATAATTTCAACAGACCAAACCACTAGGAAAGGAGTGAGTCTGAGTCTGTTGCACTGACTTCAGCCTTTAATTGTCCAGACATTATATATAGTAACTGTGGGAGGGGAAAGGGAAGAAAGTAAGTCTTACACTTCTCAGCAAGCAATCTTCCTGCTGCTTTGAGTTACACCACCAGCAGTCCACGCTGTTCAGAGCTTTTGATGTTCAAAAATGCAAATTGTGGTCCATTTGCTTCTGATAATTTACATAGATCCATTTTGCCCAGAACATACCTCAACCAAACCAAGGACTTTTTACTTCAAAATAATGCTGAACTGAAAAACAATAAATTTGTTTTATTCTCTCAGTTACAGCTGGTTTTCCAGGTCAGAAGTTTCCATTATTATGTTCTGCTGGCCTATCAGAGGAGAGCTCTGCCAACCATTATGCCAGGATTACACTCAAGAATGTCAGCAATGGTTGCCTGCTCAGTTTAGACTTGGTGCAGGCCTCCTCCACAGTGTTTCTCTCTCAGACTCTTTTCACACCTACTGACACACAAACTGTCACACTGCATCAGGCTAAATGCCATTTAGCCCAGCATATGGACCCAACAACAATAATAAGCCAGAATTTTAGGAACCTGTGTAAGAAATAGAAGTGTTCCATGATATAACAAGCTGTGCAATGATAAAATAAATGCCATTTTCCAGTAGTTACCTGTTTGGAAACTAATTACTCAAGAATTTTTGCTGAATTGGACTGGAGTGGAATAGTTCCATAGAAAGGGACCTTCAAAGATCGTCACATCCATCTCCCTGAGCACTCTGTGGCTAACCAAAAGTTGAAGCATGTAATTGCCCCGTCAACACTGACAGGTGGACATCAGCCACCCCTCTAGGAAGCCTGTTCCAGTGTTTGACCACCCTCACAGAAATCTTTTTCCTAATGTCTAGTCTGATAGGGTAATACACACAGACGAAGAAATCTGAATTTATCTAATATCTTTTTTTTATCAATTTGGCTGAAGTTTCCAGAAATCTGTCTGCAGTCACTCCAAAATGTATTTCCTGAATGGTAATCACTAATTTAGAGCCTGTTATTATGTATGAATAGTTTGACTTATTTTTATTCCATTTGCATTACTTTGCACTTATGGATGTTAATTTTCATTTGCCATTTTATTACCCACTTACTCACTATTATGAGCTTCTGCTACAGCTCTTTGCAGTCAGCTTCAGACTAGATTTTTCTGAAGAATGTGCAATCAGATGCAATCTTCTCACCACAGTATTTACCACTTCTCATGTTCTTTTACAGATATCTTCTATGCTCTGTTTCTCATATAGATTTCTCTAGAACATGCCCATCATCCCCCTCCCAGCCTTTTCTAGACATCCTTCTCAGAACAACAGGAAAAAGATGTGCCTGAATATCCCCTTCAGTTAGCATCTCTACAGCAGGCTGCCTGCGTGGGATTAGTTTCACCCAACTTTAGATGGTGACATCTATTTCTGAGCCAAGTTCTCTCTATAATCAAGTAGAGAGGAAGTAGGCAATGCTACAGTGGAAATGATCCAACCCTAATGTAAATGTCTACAATGCATCAGATGATTCATGTCCTAAAAGTGTTTATTCCTCCTCATTGACTCAAAGGGATTCTACAGTGAGTGGAGCAGATGCAGATAATCTATGTCAGAGACAGAGAAATTATAAACTAGGAAGAAGAATTCTGCCTTTTTCCCTGCAGATCTCAGTGGGTTGTGATCATATATTTTTTTCTGGTGAAATAAAATCTATAAACCTCATTCTTTAAAGACCTCAAACCTGGAGGAGAGAAGGTCTGGGCTTATCAAAAGTCTGCAGGGTGACATCTTTGGTGCTTTCCAGTCAGACAAAATACAGCTTCATTTGTTCTGTATGCCACACAGCAAGTAGCCCACTGCAGTAACCATGATCGGGTCCATCTCCATGCTGCCTTCTTAGAACAGAGTGGACATAGCAGTGCCTGGGCAGTATTTCATCTCCCCTCTCCTTCACTTCTGTTGTGCTGCTCGTTTCTGTTACTACCAGAAAGTTTTGACATGCCCTGTCCTTCCACTGAAATGTATTTTTGCAACTGGAATACCTTCCCATTTCCTTGCATNTGGCAACACTATTTCTGATACAAAAACTGCTGGATCATTCCTTCTACAGGAAGAACAAGCCTATAAATGTATAAGCACTTCAGCTTTTCTTTCCTATCTTACTCACCATCCTTTCCATCCCAAATCACCCTTCACAGCAATCAGAAGTCATGCCTGGCAGGGGATCATTCACTTGGAGCTTCCAAACCATTCCCTCCACAAGTTAATGAGAAAAGCTTCATTTTTTTTTTAAAAAAGCAGTGTTCTTACAACCATCCACTGAGGTAGCTAATATAATCTTGAGACATCTGGCAGTAAAGTTACCTCTGAGATCTGTTTTACAGGCAGTAATATATAGGGAAAGTACTGCACTCAGGACACACAAAAATCTGAAATCTAATTCATTTCCCTCATACAATATTCACTAGGGCACAAATACCCTGGGAGCAGCTTGTTCTAAAGCTTCAAAATGTTACAGCAAATACACGTAGACTGGTTGATACTGTTAAGCAACAGAACTAGTCTATAAACGTAGCTTATAAAAATACTTTTTTCTCCATTAAGGAAATATTCATGAAACACAGCCTATTAAAATCTTTTTTGTTATTATTCATTCTACCTCTAATTAGTCCTCAAAGCAGTTCTCTGACCCTAGCTTGGATTAAGTAGTACCTCACTTATGGGTAATGAAGCAACAAGTCTTATATGTAATATTGTGTACATAGAGTACTAGTGCTTGTCTCACCAGTAATCACAGTGTGCTGGAGTTGATTACACCACAACCTTGGAAAGGTGCAGATTTATCTTCTTCACTAGAACTTCACCTGGAAAAACCCATGTCCTCTCCAGAGAGAAACCACCAGGATGTGGTGATTGGCTTGAACTCTTGTCTGGGTGAATAATGCCAGCCTAGAAATGACAGAGGAACACAGTTTTCCTTTTGCAAAACTCAAACTGAGAGAGAAGACTTGAATGGATTTTTGAGAATATTCTGTGTGCATTCTAAAATGAGAAAGACATACAATAATTAATCTAATTATCTAATTATGAATTGTAAGCTATCAGTTAACACAAATATCCTGAATAATCTTCCACCTCAGTAATGAGGATTTAGCCAAGTGCCCATCTGAGTGCTTGCTTCTGGTTCTCTTTATAGTCAGCAGAGAAAAAGCAGATATATCTGGGATATAATTCATCTGTTCATATACTAGACCCTTGGGTTAGGACACAGCTGTGGAAACCCACACCTTTAGAACAGTATCTTCTCAGTGGGTTCCCATCCCTGGATTCCTACTGCCCATTTTTACGAAGGAATTTTCAAGTTATAATTGAATACAGATGATGTATCTCAAGAGAGCTATTATTTATATACTTGTTTAGAAAATCCAATTGAGCTGCAGCCTTGTGCAACTACTTAGGACCTGCTCAAATGTTAACTGAGTATTCTCAAGTTTATCTGAAATCGATTCTTCTGTGATGTGCGATGTGTTGTTCATCAGTCTTCTTCTACCCCCATAATTATTTTTAATCTTAGGAAATTAACTGCCTTGTACAAGTAAGGTTGCAACATGGCATCATTTGGATTTTACATATCATATATATTGCGTGTAATGCATATGGTAAATAAATTTCCTCATCATGTGGCAGTTTCAACACTATCAGGAACAGCTCTTTCAGTAAACCATGTAAGTCCTAGGGGCCAGTCTGTACATTACAAAAGCCCTCATGCCAACAGCACAGCGTGACTGTTAGTGGTGGTGCCTAACTTCCAGACAGTGCCACAGCACATCCCCCTGAACCACAGGAAGCTGCTATAGCAGCATTGCTGTCCTCTCTCATCAATCAATGTGGAGCTCAGAAGCAATCCTAGATGCCTTCTGGGTTGCAAGAGGCAATGGGAAACAAGGAAACTCTGGGCTGAATGCAGCCACAATCAAAGGAGAGTGAGTGGGCTGCTTTTGCTACTTCTATACATTTCAGAGTCCCCAGCATGCTCTGAACCATCCTCAGAACAAGATATGCAGTTTGGAGTGAGAGGCAGATTTCTGTCTCCTGAAAATGCCTTGTGCATCTTGCCCAGAATGCTGAGCATTTCTCTTGAAAAACGTCACTTCTCTGTAGATGCAGTATGTAGAAGGGAAATATGTATGAGTTAATCCATATAAGTTCATGCCAAAAATCATGTTTAAAATTTTCCTGGTATGAATATGTCTCAAACCAACGCAGAGTTACAGAGGATACAGACACATAACTTGCAGATTACCCTCAGCACTTAATTCTGCATCCTACGCCCTCATTTATGTAAATACTGAAGAGGGAAGTAGTTTTTTAATTACAATTTATTTTTTTTATATAGGTAATTGAAATATAATTGAAAGTAAAAGGAGATAAATTTTACGAAATGATATTTTGGATTCTTGGGAGTTCATTGATATTGGAAAAGGAAATCTCTTTTCTAATGGCTCAGATGCAGCTTTTCACAGATTTTCATTTATTTTACAGAAATAGTTAAACATTTTCTCTGTTTTGCTCACCAGGAAGTGCAGGCATCTCATTTTTAGTGCTTCATTCCTGGATGTTCAGAAATAGCTGTATCGGATGATATCTTGGAAAAATTCCAGAGTTCCTTTCAACTATAGCAAGTCCAAGATTTTACCACAGGCTAGATTTTGGAAAATACTAAAGGCTCTTAACTGGGAGAGATCAATGGAAACCTTGAGTGCACAAAGGAAAAAGTCTGGATCTAGCCACAGGAATCTCGAGATTAACAGGAGTAAAAACATCTTGGGTCAGACTGACACTGCCTTGAAAATCTACCTGCATTTACATGAATTTATAGCTTTTCAATCTCTGTGCCCATGATCTACTTACTGGACTACAGAACATAACACATGGAATTTTTATCATAAAAAATAGCTAGAGAAAAGCTAAAAGTGGTGTTTTTATTAAGATAGCTCTTGAAATTTGAGTGCTTTGGATTGCTCAGTGCAATTTCAACTCATGCAGACCAGACATAGCGGATAGGAGACGATTTTGCCAGAGATCAATAAAATAGCCTAGACAAGACATTAAGGAGAGTGTCTGCCTGCTTTGGTATCCATCCCTGCTTTACCAGTGGAGATAATGGGTTTGATATCATGCCAGTTCTGCCATCCTAAAGAAAAGGTTATAACTAGTTCAACACTGAGTGCCTCTTACTAATCCACTATTTACCACAGGAGTCTAAGGCAATTATTTCTGCCTAGTTCATATGGCATTTCCAGCATGAAGAGAATATTCAAGTTCTATTACAGTTCATTTTACAAGTAAACAAGAGAGAAACTATTTATCTTGCCTGTACAGCAGGATAACCTTTGCATTTTCCCCTTTGCGTGTTGCAAATGAATGGGAAGCTTTCTATCTTGAAATGAATTCATACCAAAAACCCAAGGAAAGCAAGCATAAATATCATAAACTCAGAACAAAACATTGTAAGAATGGATCGAGTATAAGAAACTAACACCTTTCAAAGAGGCATAGTTGATAAAAAGTTTAAAAACAGCTAAAATTACTTTATGCCAAGAAGTAGTATTTCTTCTGAGTATGATGAATATTTCCATTCAACATATTCTAAGTACATGGCTTTATTTTATTTTTATGTCTCTTGGCTGTTATGTATTAAACAGCAGCTACTTCCCAGTGAACTGCAATCAGAATTTATTTAATAAACATTAGATGAAACAAAATGCTATATTTTGGAACAGGTTGCTCATGGCAGTGGTCATGGGCCCAAGCTGTTGGAATTCAAGAAGCGTTTAAACAATGCACCCAGGCATAGGATTTGACTTTGGGTGGTCTTATGTGGAGCCACTGGTTGGACTTGATGATCCTTGTGGGTCCCTTGCAACTCAGGATATTCAATGGATTCATGATTCTGTGATGAAATTCTCTCCCCAGTCACTACGAGCAAGACCACAGGCCTGTCTTTATATGCATCGTCCCATCAGCCCATTCGCACCATGCCCTTCCCCATGCTCAGAACTTAATTTACAGTAAGTCTCATTTTTCCTCATTGATTCACTTTCTTTAATCAAGAAAATGGATCCTCTTTCTATGGTTTTCTTAAAAATCTCTTTCTTTTCTCTGTTACCTGCTATGCAAGTTACTTTGCTAAGTAACTAGGTGTTTTTCTCTGGGTGATTTTATGATAATTCAGTACACATTTGAGTGTGTCAGAATATGTCTGCTTGCTCCTAAAATTTCCTTTTTCTGTTCTGGTTCTTTATCTGTCCTCCTCTGTGGCACTGATGTTGAAGTGAGTTGTTTAGATCATGGATGCTGTGTTTGCATTTCTATTACAAAAAGTTTACAGTGTTCTTCATCACTAAAGAATAATAATTATATCAGAATTTATCAGAACTTATTGTTGGGGAGCATTAGAAAACTAGTGCTGATCATTTTAATTCCTGTGAGCTTTGCTTCTCAATTTGCCATACTGCAAAGCATTACTTCAAAGGAGAGCTGAGATGGCTCGATGCCACAGAATTATGCAATGTCATTAAAATGTGAGGTGAAGGATGGATTAGAATGTTATCCATGAACTGCAAAAAAAGCTCAGTCTGTTTTCTTGCACTGGGATAAATGTGGTTCAAAGGAATTGCTCTCAGAGCAATGAATGCTCTGTTATACCGTCTTCCTAGTAAGGGCTAATGCTGAAACAGCTGTGGCAATGCTGTTGCTCATAGCAGTGTTGATGCTCTTGCTTATAGCAGGAGAAACAAAAGTGCTGGCATACTCCTAGCCCACTACAACCCACTTAAACTGAGGAAGCTGTCAATTAGTTCAATTCAAGATGATAGTTGACCCCGCTCATGGCTGCTCCTTAAAGAGAAGGATACTTTTGTGCTAGCTCTGTGACAGCCACTTCAGGCTTTCTGGATATTTTGTTTACATATTTAATTAAGTACATGTAAAGGGCATATCTAGAGGGCAATGAGCTTTACCAACTCTCTCTGAAATTAAAAGCATGATCAGCTCTTGAGGTTTTGAAGAAATATATTTATCCCATAAAAAATACATTAGATAACCATTATGATTCTGAACCATTACAATAAAAGCAAATACGTTTATACTTAAGGGTGCCCCTCATTCAGTAGACAAAGTCTGGCGTCTCCTTCTCTACACAATCAATGCTTTGCTCTTTTTACTTCATTAATTTTGCCTTTATGTTTGTGTTCAGGATTCTTCTAGACAAAAGGTACTATAAATAAGCAAGGTGCTATTGCTGCTGACTACAACCTATTGCATGATGCTGAAGGCTTCTGTTTTCCTGTGTGTCACACAGATTTGAAAGGAACTGCTTATGAGAAGGAGCAGGATTCGTCTTCATCCTGACAAGTTTCTCCAGAACAAATAGAAGGATTTGAGCCAGGGATCTCTTCGTGTCTGTTGGAACTCACAGGTGGAAAAATATTTAATAACAAATTCACAGAGTTATGACGGTGCTAGATGGTAGTTCAAAGCCCTGTGCCACGTAATTGATTGCTTTGGAAGACAAAGCTTTTGTTTATGTTGATTGATATGTAATAAAAATTGCTGGCAGTTCAAACCTGAAGATTAACCCCTTTTCACATAACTTGAATTCCAGTAAAAAGCATCATATTAAGGGAATTAAAAGATGATGATTAGATGGATGAGGGCACACAAATTACATAAGTAATTATTTCAGGGAGCTGTTGCTGGCTATTACTCAGTACATTGCCAGCCGAGGAAAAGTACATACAGTCAGTACTGGCTATATGAAAACTTCTATTTAAATAGTGGTATATGATGTTGGAACACAGCAGTTATACAAACTAATGTCTCTCTACAAACCTCGAATGGACTGATACGATAAGCTTGTTTGAACACTCATATCTTTTAGCACAGCCAAAACAATGAGCATGGAATCTGAGACATGCACGTAGGATGGAGAGCAAAATCTTGTGATGCCTGGACACATAAATACCATAGAAGTGCTGACAGAAAATCAGCTAAATATGTGTTTCCCTGTAACTGCAAATGGAAACTTCTAGTACTGTCAGAAGACAATAATTCATTAAGATTGAGGTAATTTAAAACTCTCATATCTGCATATCAAAAAGACATTGTCAGATCAGATAGATTCAAGATGCAGAAAACGTATCTTCTTGTCTCTCCCAGCACATGTTCTCCAGATTAGTTTCTTGTGAATGAATTAAGAAGTGTCAGCAAGATAATGGAGACCAAAGGAAGCCATCAATGTATAGCATTCCATGATTTTTCATTAGAAGCATTTAAGTTCTGTGCCTGCTGTTGAAAATAGTGATTCAAATCTTTCAAAAGTTGTTTCATTCTGCATAACTCTATACCTATACAGCCAATATTTAGTCAGGATTTTAGTCAGCCGCCACAGTGCTGTCACTGAATTGCACACGACGTAGCACCTCCATAAATAAAGATTGAGGAGGCGCCAAATCTATCACCGTTGAGCAGACCTCAGTAAAAAGTATCATCACACTCCATGGAGGAAAAAAGAGTGTGTTCCCAACATCATCCTTCCCCTCTTACACTGAAGAGCTGGCAACAAAGCAGTAGCAGGCAGGCAGTGTGCAGAATGTAGCCTCACACACCAAAGGCAGTGATCTCAGGGAGAGAAGGACTGACAAGGAATGGAGAAATGAAACCATGAAGGATTCAGAAGGGTAGGAGTAAGAAGAAAGAAAATAAGAAAAAACAAGTTTAATACAAAAGGTATCAGGAAGGATACCTCGTAGAGGATTTGAGCAGTTACTGTGCTGTTATCAAGGAGAAAGAGAAAACCTGCTTAAGCACTTAGCAGTGTGTGACTGATGGAGTCCTTTGCATTTCCCTGTCTTCTGCCCCTGTCAGCTGTAAGAGACGGGAAGCAACAAAGGGCTGAGGATCTCAGCAATAGAGCGGATGTTCTCAGCTACCCTCACACTTCCCCTCCTCTCTTGGTCTCAGTTTATTCTTGTACTTCCTCTGCAAGCCTGGGACCTCAGCTTGGTGTCTCATCCAGTGTTACACAAGTCACCCATCTGGAAGCAGCCTGTTGTGCAGGCAAGGCAGTGTTGCCTCTGCTTTGCAATATGGATATATATGAAAAAAGAACAGCTCAGACACTACAGCAGTGAAATATTGGCTGCTTTGGTTATTTTCACACATGCTCCATCTCTATTTCCTCAGAGAAAGTTATGGAATATTTATACTTTTATCTACTCTTACACCTTGGTAGCTACTCTGTTGGAGTGGTTGTACCTCTGTCACAGAGTTTGATCTTTTTGATTGAGTTGTTGTGGTTTTGTTTTTTTCAATGTCTCCTGTTACACTAATGAGGATCTATTTGTAATACATATCAGTGTGTTTACTGTATTTATGTGCATAGCAGTATGAGTAAGATAAGACTGACAAAATATTTTCTGCTTTTGTTTACTGTGTCTTTTCTGCTTTTCTGTTTCTTCTGGCCCTCAAATTTGGTGTGAAAAGTTGTGTTAAATTCTGCTCTCTTACACCACAAATAAGAGCAGCAAAGGAGATTTCTTAGCTTATTCCTTTACCTGCTAGCTTCCCAGCTTCTGTCTTAAACCAAGCCCAACATGAGTGACAGAATCATTTTATTTTTCCAGATGACTCCCTGTATGGGACTGTTAAAAAAAGCATGGAAATATTCAACAGCAAATACAGTAACTCTTACGTTTTTACCCCTTCTTCTCATTTAACGTACAAAGCAGTTGGGGAAAAACAAGTTGCCAATACTGGCAGCAAAGAGTTTCTTCTGGAAGAAACTGCTATTGTTTTCCCACCTCTTGCAGACAGCTGCACCAAGAGAAATTAGGCAATGGTTAGGAGAAAAAAGCCCAGCAGCTGATTGTCACTGCTTACATCGAAAGCTTTTCTGCGCTTCTCATCCAAGGATTTCAGGTTCAGTTCATCAAATTATGTGTTAAATATTCTTGGAAATATTATTAGTGTCTCAGATTGCCAAGTGCTGCGCCATTACTTTGAACTGAACCTATACACACTGACACTTTTGGCTTTGAAATTAAGTCATTGTCTCATGTTTGACAAAGCACTTGGAGAAATATTTCCAAATAATGGCTGTTTGGTAAAGCAGCTTGTCAGTGAGAAGGTACTATCATGTCACACAGGAATTTCAAATCCCAGCAAACTGATGGTTCATCTGGCTTTCTTATGGCTTTTTGTGACTTCTGGCATGTGAATGTGACTCATAAGTTGATTAACATTAAAAGATAATTTGTCTTGACCATAACACAGTAGTCAAGAAAAGGCATAACCACTATTAAGATTATAAAATGCAAAGACAAGTTCAGTTCAGGTAGAAGAAATAGCTCTTAAAGGATGCATATTGACTTAAGAAAAACAAAAATGGTTGAAATATTTAGAATTATTCTCTCACTTTGTCACTAGTATTAGTCCCATTATTTCATCCCACTAATTTTATCCTGCTTTCTACTGACAACTGATTAGATGACCAGGGTAACTCAGAGTTCTTTCTAGTAGTATTTGTATGTCATTAATTCTGAATTTTAGGACTCTGTTGCCTGGTTTCAGGACACTTTCCTAGGATACTTCCACTCACTTCTGAAATTCACTTTTCTGTTGGGTGTGACTAAGTCAAAATAACTCCAGTATATTCTGGGAGAAACATCTTTTCTCTTCATTTCTACTGAAGCAGAATGGTGTAATATTCTACACTCAAACATGTGAAAGGTCTGTGAATAACACTGAGATAGGATTATTACAGATATTAATCCTTTGTGTCAGGCAATTTGATCAGTGGCTTTTCTTTAGTCAAAGGAGAATTTTTATTTTAAGCTTTTGAATGAGTTACCAAGCCTAACATGATAAATGACAGATATTTATCATGTAGAACTAGAGATTGTTCTAGTTCTACAACAGGCTAGTGCCAAAACTGGACAGTAGGCTGAGTGGTGCTCTTCTCTGAAAACAAGTGCTCGCAAAGAATGCTTCCACAGGGGGTAATTGTTTTTTGCTTCTTTTTATAATGCAAGCTTATTTAATTACATAGTAGGCCTTCTGTTAGTGTGCAGTTTTTACCTACACTGCAGACTGTAGTAGGAGTAAAGCACATTATTCTGCTCTTATCCATTCTAATCGATCTATTTTCTCTTTCAGTTCAGCAAACTTTCCTCTTATAATCACTTGGGTAATACTTCTCTTCCTCCCTTGTAAATACACAGTTTACAGTGAGAATTCCTGTGTTTGGCACCAAGTACTAGGTGACAAATATTACCCTACTGATGAATTCTTCAGTATTTTTTTGTATTAGATTCTTAGTTATTCTTGTATATCAAACAGTATATCATTATGGTTAGGAGGCAACTTTAGTTTTGACTTCAGGTAACAGATGTGGTACAGTCCCTCTACATGGTTTTTTTTTTAATATAATCACTATCTAATATCCATTAATACTAAAGCTCCTTTCAAATTTGTATCCAAAACGGAGAAATACTAATGAGAAGGAAAACATACATTACATCAATGAAAAGCTGGACACTGTAGTATGCAAACAACCAGTCTGTTTATCATTTTAAATCTAGCTTGTCAACCCTTCTCCTTTCAACCATAGCTCCTTTTCAGGAAGCTCAAAATATGAAACAAATGAAAGCAAGACTTCTGAGACCGAATATCTGCCATAAAAGACAAAATGAAATAAAGGACATACATACATACATGATATGACGGCTGCTGTCTTTGGTGATATGTGAAGAGGTGAAACGAAGCAGGAGGAAGAAGAATTTAAAATGCATCAGAAGCAGTGAATCTGGAATACAAATACTTCAGTCTTATTCTGGAGTACAGGAGATGTCCACTAAGCAATCTACACACAAATGTTGCTCAAAGAACCATTCAGATTTATGAGCATACAATCTGTAAAATATCTTTCTCTTTTATGTTCTCTCAAATGAGGAAATTATAACTATAAACAGAGATGCACTCAGACTGATCTCTGATTTCTTATGTGTGTATACATTCTTGACAGTCTACCACCCAGCAATTTAAGAGCTTACAAGAGAATGTTGACCCATAACTGAATTCCTAGAGTAATGAACTCTCCTTTCAATTGATTAATATTTCTGTTGGAACAGAAAAAAAAAAAAAAAAAAAGATCATTATAAAAAGTCACACTGCCTTTGAGACAAAGATGTCTAGTGGAAACACATTCTGAGCCTCTGAGCTTGAGAGACCTACATAAAAGGATAGTCAGAAAGCATCTTTCAGAATCTTTTCACAAATGAAGGCAATGACAGCAGGAGATGACTGTTTCTCAGAGCTGAAGTACACTTTTCAAGCTGCTCATTTGTGCAGGAAAGTTGTCTTATGCAGTGTAAGTAGTTTCTAAAGAAACACATATTTAAATGCATGCCCTCAGTAAATACTGAACCTGGTATGACGTTTTCAGTCAGAAAATCACAGTGCTCCCTCATAGTAGCTATGTTTTTCACTGATAACTAGTAGTATTTATCTGCAAAGACTTGAGCTATGTCCACCAATTTTTTGCTAGTAATCCTCAGCTTACTAAGGATCTTCTGTACTACAAGCATTTTCAAGGTTATTTTCACATAGCCACTTTTTCAGTTTTGATACACAGTTTCTGTCAAGATCAACCCTTTATGCCATCATAAATCATGGATTTAAGTTAAGCTTTGTCTTAAGACAAAAGTTTTCAAGTCTTTTTCTGAGCTGTTATCCACTTATTGGATAACACTGGACCATTACCTTACTGGATAATACTGGACCATTTCTTACATCTTTTTATAACAGCTATCCTTTCAAACACTGATGTCACAGTTTAACAGCATGTTTTATAACAAACAACATTATTTCTACCCCAATAAAGCAGTGAATATGTCAGTAACCTACTCCATATGAAGGTTTGTCCTCAAGCCAGAGAGAGAAATTAGATATAAAATAACAGGACATCAGGGTTTAAGATTACAGTCTTTCCATCACTCAAACTGTTGTCATTGCTGAGCAAAAATCAGTAATTAAGTTTCTCTGGGAACTAGCTTCCAGACTAGCTACTTTTGCAAAGCCACTCACACCACCTAGGTGTCTTCAGTTTGTTACATCATTTTATCAAATATTAAGGAAAATATTGAAATGGACAGAAATAATCAATGCCATTGTTAATTTCAGGAGCCAGCCCAATTCTCACTGCCAGCTCTTCTTTGGAGCTTGTGCCTTGGAGTGGATTTAACTCCACATGCAGCACATAGAATTTTTGTACGTATCCTATGCGAAGTTGCACTCCAAAGTTCAAAATAAGTTTTAGCAATACATATCTTTTACAGATTGATTCGGACAGTGAGATTGGACCAGATTAATTCCAGAGGTTCCTTCCAACCTCAACCATTCTATGGATTCTCATTAAAGAACACTCAGGGATTTGTCTGCCACTGAATCTGCCTTCTGGAAAGAGCATGTAAGAAAACAGCCCCAGCAGCATCAAAAGTTTCATCTCTGGCAGCAGAGCTTTAATTGTCCTGAGGGATGGCCATGCACTGACAACTCCCAGCAGCTGCCTTGGGACCACAGGCATGAGTGCAAGGATTTAGGCAGAGGAGGAAGAAGCTATGGGCTGGTGCCATGGGAGGTGGCCAAGTAGCACTGTCACCGAGGTCATGGGTGGAACAGCTCCTACAGCTAGGGGCCTGGGCAAAGAAAATGGATTTCATGTGAGAAGGCTGTGAGAGATTTGCTGATACACAGGCATAGGCATGAAAACACTATCCACCATGTCAGGGAGGCATTCAGGGCTATGTGCACAAAAACAGCCATGATGGGATCAAAGTCCTTCAAGTCTTGACCTCTGCACCTAAATAC
Organism: Odontophorus gujanensis; assembly: GCA_013399175.1. Lineage (NCBI taxonomy): Eukaryota > Metazoa > Chordata > Aves > Galliformes > Odontophoridae > Odontophorus > Odontophorus gujanensis. The sequence continues at coordinate 817,814 of VXAB01004335.1, read as the reverse complement.
CTAAATATCAACTTCAGTATGTTGCAAAAAGCATAATTAGGAGAATCTGTTTAATCTAGCTCTTGCAGTTGGATTTTGCTGTTGTGATGTTTTTCTTCAGAAGGATGATTTCTCAAGGAATTTGAAATTCCAGTGTAAGAAATACAAGAAATGTTCCTGAATTCAGACAAAGCATTTTGAGTTCAGTTCAATTACTCAAATACCTATAACCTCTGCTCTTTTTACTGGGCGAATTAGGAGGTCTGCAAAGACTGCACGCATTTCAATGAGTTGGCAGAAAATTGAAATGCTCAAGTGTTTAGCACGTATTTGGTTACCAGTAGAAGCATGTCATATCTTACCTTGTTATTTATCAAAATGAAAGTATCCTGCATATAAAAATGGTAACTTTTAAACTTTAATCACCATACTGTTCAGTTGTGACACCCTATGATCTACCCACTTGGAAATGGAAAATCAGCACCACCCATTTACCAGATGTCTCATCTCCAACATGTCCAAATGGACTCAAGCCTCCTGTGAGAAAGGCTTCTGAAGTCCATGCTCAGTATGATGCTGTAGTGACTGGAGGGAAGCCTCTTCAGAACATATGATGTATTTGTTCCTGGCAGCATAACTGAGAGCACAAAGATTGAAATAACCGTACTGTATCATAATGATACCCAAATGCAGACTTTCCTCTAATTCCAACTAACTCAGCATTTAAAATCACATTTCAGGATTTACGTCCTTGTTCAGCAGATGCCTGAGAGAAAAAGACTGTGCCATTATCAAGACAGGCTGAACATCAGAGTTGTTATTCCTTTCAATATTTCTTTATTCTCAATATCATCTGAATATCACCTGTGGTAGAAATCTGAGTTATTGCATGTGATGAAATATATTTTTGTATATTAACATTGTAAACTACACGCAATATCTTATTAATATTCTTCATTAAACTGAGCAATTGATGTAGAACTGTTGTTAGATTTCTATATGCCTGTTAACCTTGCAGTTCCTCAATAACTGCCAAGTCTGTGACTTACTAGACGTTATCTAAGAGATCACATTTGTCAATTGTGACTGACAATATCTATTTGTAGAAAAAACATTAGTAGAATATTCTTATAAGCAGAAAACTCCAAGTTTTGGCAAAAGCCAGAATGCACACATTACTTCTAACTCCTAAATTATGCTGAATTCCTTTATAAGCTTTTAGTCACTAAGAGTGAGAGCCTCTGCATAGGAGAGCTGTTGCTCATAGGGGAGAGGCTACAAAGAGAGAGAAGCTGAAGAGAGTTTCAGCAGATTATGTTGTGGTCTACTTAGATCTTCTGTAAAGTTTAATTGTTTATCAAGACTTCTAAAGTTTTTGCATGGCTTTTTTTTTCCTGTTTTCCTTTTTTTTTTTTTTTAATGGCTGAAGAGACAATCTAAACATGTGAAGGAGCTTTCTTTCTGATGAAAGTACAAAAGAGGAATCACCCACATTACTGTAGAAGTTTCACCAAGCAATAAAGTAAAAGGAAAGAGGCAGGAAATGTAGGTTCTATCAAGTCTACATGTACTGAAGAATGAGTGGGCATTACTCACATAGGTATGAATAACATTCGGATGTCTGCGCCATTTCTCATTAGGGCATGCGCTCATAATTATGGAAATAGAAACAGATTGTGAGTCAGAGAAGTTGAATCAGAAAGAATATATGAAGTGAGTAGAAAGGTATGATCACAGCCATTAACTTTGCCTGTGAAAGGTAGTAAGGCAAGACCAGTCAGAGAAGCAGTGCAAAGAGGGCATCCAAAGGGCAATTGGGCAAAATTGCCAAGATGTATTGACAGCTAAAACTACAGGTATTTCTACTATACTTTGCAGATACATCTGCATGTTATAGATGATCAAATGACAGTTGATGCAAATCTTTCAGGCCCTTCTTGTTGACATTATTTCCCTCTACATTTACATTCATTAACAAACACATGTTTGTATTTTGACTAAACAAGGTAAGTTATAAATTCTTCCCCAAAGCAATGTGAGATGTCAGTAGGAGTGCTCCCACAGTGTATATATATAAAGAGTACATAGAAATTTCACTTCTTGAATTTTGATTTACTCACAGAGTTTGAAAGAGATAGAATGATGCAGTTATAAGAGCAACAGGAGTAATGTGCCAGAGAAACCTTCTGCACGAAAAAAAGATTTAAAAAAAATTATATTTCTTTGTAAAATATTCATAGCTTTCTGTATTGGCCAGTTCAGACTGTATGAGACAAAAGAGTATTTTAGTGTTCTCAGCTCAGATTTAATGAGAGTTATGTTAACAGAATTTTGATTTTATCAACTCATAGATCATTTAGTGTATTGGGTGTAGGGCAGTAATTCTGCTAACAAATTTTTCTTCCCATCATGCTCCTAATATCTTGATACAGAAAGACTGACCAAAATAATTTGCAGCTCTTAAAATGAGAGGTGTATTGTGTAGACATACTTCTAAACCTCAATAATTCTGCATGGTAGGAAAAATCGGAGCAGTTGAGGTGAACTGGTTAGAGATGCCGCCTTATTGGAAAGGCAAAATTAGCAAAGACAGTCATTCTTTTTACTAGGTCCATTTTACAGCACTGAGAAAACAAACAAGCTTTCAGACATGCAAACTCTTCTTCTGGTCTGAAGTAGCAGAAGAAATTTTCAAAACTAAGTACAAATAGACCAAAAAGACTTGATTATTAAACAGTGAGACCTGAGAGAAAACACTGCAGGCTGCATAAAAACTCTGGCAGGACATGAGTATGGAGAGAGTTGTTCATATTCTCCTGTGGGTCAGAAAGTAAACGAGGCACTCATAATCTGATAAATAGGTTTAGCTCACCATGACTGTTACTACTCTACAGAAGCCATTGGCCTTTCTCCAACATTTACATCCTTAGAAAGAAGACAATACAATCAATATGGAATTGGAAGTCTGTTGAAGTTCAGGCAAGTTTTGCTGACCCAGGAAAGATCATGAATTGAACATTTTATTACTTTTTGAAAGTGACCTTTGTAAGGAATATATTTTTTAATTCACTATTGAAGTCAGTCCCACAGCCCAGTCACGCATTATCCCATTTTTATGATATAATACAGAATACATGTGTATTCAGAATACATGTGTATTCTGTATTATACATACATTATATATATACATGTGTGTATATATATATATACGTTAGACGTATGTATTGCATTATATATATAGCCTTGAGAGTAGCCTTACTGATATCACTGGACAGTTACAGCTTAGCATATCTACAGTGTTACAAATTTTGAAGACTTTATACAAATCCAGAGCATTTTTTCCCTATCTGGGGAATGTTTAAGAGTTAATCTTAAATAGAAGCACATTAGAACCTAGTAGGCCTTTTTTTCTATATGATTGTAATAAAAAATTATTTTTCTACATCATAGGCCCCACTGCCTCCATTGGTGCCAATTGAAAAGCTTGTTGACAACAGCAACCTTGGATTGTATTGATGAGGACTTCCTATCTGATCTTAAAGTGACTCTTTTAATTGGTTTATTGAAGGTGAGAATGGCTATGGACAAATCCAAACGCTCTCCAGTAAAGATACAGCAGATTCAGATTGGGAATCCTGTGCTTCTACCACAGGAAATCCAACAATCATCCCAAGACAGGGAGACTGGCAGAGTTCTGCTCCACAAGCGTTTCGGGTTTAGCTGCTCTGCACTACTTAATGTGTACTACTCTGTACAGTAATCAGTCCCATCTGGCTCCCGGAAGAGGCTCTCAAACAGCTCCCCAGCCAAAACCAACAACAATAATCAAACTATATTAAAATTTCTCCACATGCCAGCCCATAAATGGTTTTTGCCATAGCGTATGAAGTTCCATATGTTGGGTTTTTTTGTAGCATCAGCTTTGAATTCCCCACTTCTTCCTGCATCAAATCTCTTTTCTTCTGTGTTTTGGATTTTGTAATACCAATGACATCTGAGATTTTCTCTGTTGACTCCCTCATTTCTGAACAGCTCTGTGCAATATGAGTGTTTGTCCAACACAGTGCAGGGATTTAACCACCTTCTCTGAGATGTAAATGTATAGTGATTAACATCAGTAACTCTGAACCAGGTATGTTCTTTTGAATGGTTACATTTATGCCTATCAGTAGTTTTCTGTCACACGTTTTGCCCTAAGTCCTGACCATATATCCCATTAGGGAGCTCTTCTGGTGTGAATAAAATCTGGATCTCACAGTCTAATTGGAAGAGTGGCTTATCAACTGTAAATCAGTCATTTCTGAAATCAGTAAAAAACCCCAAAACAGCAGGACCACCTATCATCAGAAATGCTACTTTTTGTTATTTTTATTATTATCTTCTGAGAACCCTCGTCTGTTGTTTCATTTCTTTTTTATGTGTTCTTCAGAGAGCATATAAGTATTCTTCAGAATCTAAGCTACGAGAGTTTTACTTCACCCATAATTGTCTTTCTGATAACTCAGCATTCTGTAGTATGATGACTAAGTAAATTTCATATGACTTTTGTCATCTTCCATCTACCTCAGTCTTCAATCTCTTGATATTTATTTTTTTTCTCTCTTGGTCTTCCAGCAGCTATTCATGAAATTCTCTTTAAAAATGTTTATCTGTTTTTCTCATATTCTCATATAATGCTTAGGAAGAGACTTAGACATGAAATTAAGCTTTTCATTTTCATCAGAAATAGGGAAGATTTTTATGCATTATAATCAAGAAAATGCAACTTAACTGAAGGATCCCCCAAGATTTTTTAGAAGTGGGACTTCATCGGCAGCATCCCTAGTGTCTCTGTAAAACTATCAGCTAATTCTGCATAGAGTATTTTGTAAATAAAATATCACAGAAATCTTTTTCTTCCTATAGCAGAATCAAGTGATTTATGCAACTTTGCTGTGCTTTTCAGCCTTCGCTTCAATGAGTCACACAGTCTGGATAATGGTGGCCTTGCATCCTTTTCAGTTAGGGCTTATTTGAATACTTGCTAATTTTTCGGGTCCACTATAGTCAGGAAGTTACGTATTAAAGGGGGTGTGCAAGATTACAGCTTTTGACACTCTTCCGTCTCAAAAATAAATATAGCCATTATTATAAGATGAAGTCATCTCCTGTTTTCATAAGAAACAGGGAAAAGCTCTATTTAAAAGAAAAATAAAGAATAACTGGTCTCAGACTTGCACCATAAGGAGCCTTGGGTCTGGGTAACCAATGGAAGGAATTCCTCATTCAAATGCTAATCTCAGCCCATAAGCTGAACTCTCAGGCAGGATGGGGCATGCACTGGCAACTGTTACTGTACTCTGAGAGCTAAAGTAGCTCCTGCAGTCTTTCCACACTGTTGATGGATAGCTAATACATACAACAACATGCATCACTTTACCCCTGCACCCTGTCTTTGGCCATATATCTGCAAGTACAAACTCCTCTCAGAAGTAAGTGATCAGGTTCATACGAATTCATGACTGGATTCAGTACTAAGGGTAAGATAGTTGATAAAAATATTTGACATTTTACAGTCCTACGAAATGAAATCAGAGGAAAAAAACCCTAACAGCCACACCATTTCTTCTGCACTTTTGCAAATCCTATGAATTACTAAGCTGTAATGGTAAACTATTGCACAGACGGGAGGAGAAATGACCTTAGCTCTCATCCCAATCCTTATATCATTCTTCAAACATCAAACATTCAAGCATCAAACATCACTCGTTATTTTCTTCGGTAATTTGGGTACTTAATATCCAACACCATGCAAGCATAGATCTAACCACTTAAGGGAAGAATACAACTTCCTCTCTATATGCCCTCCTCCTCAACTTTGTCAGTTGTGAAAACAGGAGTAAACAAAATCTTTCTGCAATTTTGGTTTCCATGGTTGCCAAGGTTTGTGCTTATCTGATCAAATGCAGATGCTCACATCTGCACACTCCTGGGTGCTTCCAGTGCACGATCTCTTCTACCCTGTATGATATGAATCACATAGAATGCCCATTTCTTCAGAGGGCCCTTGGTGAGATGTACTTTGCTGAGACTGCAGATATTTAGTATTCTAATCTTATTCAAATTGTGCAATCCAAAAATTAGACTGCTTAACAGGCCAGAGAGTCAGTCCAGTACATCCATAAACAGGCATGTTTAACAAGTTATCTAAAAATACTTCAAGCAGAGTGCTGGCAGAAATATAAAATAGGTGGGGGTTTTATGCAAATATTTCAGATGATCAGATGCTAGAGGCCTTATTTGTTAAGGAAAGAAGCACATAGTTTCAGTACTTAAGCGAGGAGATTTTAGCAAACATTTGGTCTATCTACAAAGGTAGTTAACTCAGAGAGACACTGATAAACTAGAACATAGCAATGAACTGGTTCAGCTTGATGAGGAGATTTTGAGAAACAAGCAACCGAAAACATAACAGTACATCTAGAAAAACTGCAAAATCTCCATAGCAGAAGATTGAGAGGGCTTCTCAATTGAAAGTATCTGCCCTGACTTCTTACAACTTCCTTTCCTCCTGAAGTCTGACTTTTAACTGAAATATGAAGCTGCTAAAATTCACTTGGAGACAAGGATGAATGCTCATTATGAATGCTATCAAAGATCCATGGACACCTCCAGGGGAACTGTTGAATCAGGATTTAAACTTGTGATTGAGCACCTGGGAAAGGGATGTGACTGGCCCAGGGAGCACAAGTTTGCATGTTGGGCTCATAAAAGGGTCAGACATTGAAGGGAGAGCATCTCTTTGATCTAGGCTGCTACTGGGGAAGAAGTGCTGTACGGTTAGAGAGCCCCTTTACCAGTTGAGTGGGTTCAACTCTTCTTTCTGTATATGACTATTAGCTGACGTGCAAATACTTTGCTTGGTATCACTAAGAATCTATCAGAAGCAATTTTGTTTCTTCATGACCAGAACAACGCGGAAAGAAAGAAGGAGTGGATATGCTTATGTGCTGTAATAAAGCGTAACAAAGAGACTTATCCCAAGATAACAGTCAAGGTCCGCTCTGATAGCATTGGACGACCCTGTCTTAGCCTGGGGCTATGCCTGAGGTAATGAGTCTTGTGGAGAGTATGTGTCTTCTACTCGTGGACATAATTTGGCATCTTCATGTAACACTGTTGCATGATTCAGATGCAACAGGTCTCTTTGAGGCATAGGTTGCTCAGCTTGATGCTCTGCCATGAGGTGGGGACATGCTGCAGCGTGCTTATGTCTACGTTTCCAGAAGCAGAGATGTATATGGAGCAAAGCCCTCTCAGACCACTGTGCCATTACTAGAATCCAGATGCACCAGCCTGTTCTTGCTTTAACTTGCTCTTGGCACTGTAAATCTTCAGATGATTAAATAACATGACGCAATTGAGATCCGAATCTCCAGAAATTACTTGTCTATTTGAAAAATGACAGCAAGGACAGGACACACATTACCTTTCCCCCATACGCAGACATAAATCAGCTGAAGTGCCTCTGAATCTGCTACACGCAGCTTTGTATTCTTCTAATAACTTTTTATGGTTTTTATAATTTGAAAACAGAAATCCCATTTCATAAAATAAATCTCATAAAGCACAATCTTAAGAAGTACTGTACACTCCTGTCAAAGTCCCTAATTCCTTTCTCTACCTTTGGACCACATCTTTGCCTTTTTGTCTTAAGTATAACTGTTCCTACCTATTGAGAATAGTGGAGAGGTGGCTACATCTGACAAGGAAGTCAACGGTGCATTTAGTTTCCTTTAAATCCAAGAGGAAAAAAAAAAAAGATGATATCAATTCTCATAATTCTCATTGAACTCGTAGTCAAGACTATGCTTACACCTGTGTCTGCTATTCCACAAGAGTGTTTCTCTGGTCTTTCCCTTCTCAAATTCTTGTTATGTACCTGCATCTGAAGGAAGGAATGGTTCAAGATCAGAATCTGTTTCTTTCCGTTAGTCTATTCGGGAGTAAACATGTCATTTCCTCCAACTGTTTGTGAAGTCTCTGTCTCTCTCACAAAAAGGTTGTCACGATCAAGGTGAGTAAGAATGCAGACTCTCAGGACAGAAGAAGCTGGAAACTCATGGATTCTTTCCTGCATCCGGTGGCCACTTGACAAGTTCTATTGGGGATGGACTTGAGTCTGGACATACCTATCAGGGCCAAAGCTAACAACAATTTGACAAGTCTTAGTGACCAATTAGTCACTCTTCTGTAGGAAGAAGTAGCCAAGGGAGCTGGTGGACATTGTTGCTGGGCTGCTTTCCACAATCTATCAGTGGTTTTGCTCAACAGAATAGGTCCCAGATGACTGGAGCATTGCTAATGTGACACCCATCTATGAGGTTCATAAGGAGGATCCAGGGAACTACAAGCCTGAAAAGCAGGTGCTGCCTGACTAACCTGTTCTCCTTCTATGACCAGGTGACCCACCTGGTGGGTGATGGAAAAGCTGTTGATGTAATCTTACCAAGACTTCAGCAAATCTTTTGACACTGTCTTCCACAGTATTCTCCTGCAGAATCTGGCAGCCCGTGGCTTGGACAGGTACACTCTGCTGGGTAAAGAAATGGCTGGAGGGCCGGGCCCAGAGAGTGGGGGGGAATGAAATTAAATCCAGCTGGTAAACTGGTCATGAGTGATGTTCCCCAGGAGGTGGTAGTGGGGCCTGTCCTGTTCAGTATTTATTAATCATTATATTATATTAAATCATCTTTATTGATGATTTGGATGAGGGCATTGAGTGCATACTCAGTAAGTCTGCGGATGACAACAAGCTGGGAGGAAGTACTGATCTAGCTGAGAGTTGGAAGGCACTAAAGAGGCCGTGAACAGGCTGGATTGCTGGGCTGAGGCCAGTGGGATGAAATTCAACAAAACCAAGTGTTAAGTCCTGTGTTTTGGTCACAGCAACCCCATGCATTGCTGAAAGCTTGGGGCAGAGTGGCTGGCAAGCTGTGTGGAGGACAAGGATCTGGTGGTGTTGGCTGATCTCAGCTGAACATGAATGAGCAGTGTGCCCAGGTGGCCAAAAAGGCTGATAGCATCCTGGCTTATATCAGAAATAGTGTTTGCAGCAGGAGAAGGGAGGTGATTGTCCTGCACTGGTGAGGCTGCACCCCAAGCGCTCTTTTCACTTTTGGGCACCCACTACAAGAAAGACATTGAGGCCTTGGACCATGTCCAGAGAAGGACAACAAAGCTGGTGAGGGGCCTGGAGCACAAGTCGTATTGGGAGTGCTGAGGGAACTGGGACTGTGCAGCCTGGAGATGAGGAGGCTCAGGGGAAACCTTACCACTCTCTACAACTGCCTGAAGGCTGTGGTGATGTGGGGGTCAGCTTCTTCCCCCAGGAAGCAGCTATAGGATGAGAGGGAATAACCTCAAGTTGCATCAGGGGACATTGAGGTTGGATATTAGGAAAAAATTATTCTCTGAAATAGTGGTGAGGCACTGGAAGGGGCTGCCTATAGAGGTGGTAAAGTCACTGTCCCTAGAGGTGTATAAAGAAAGGTTAGATGTATTTAGGGACATGGTTTAGTGGGCAATATTGGTGGTAGGTGAATGGCTAGATTAGATGATTTTAGAGATCTTTTCCAACCATAATGATTCTGTGATTTTTTTTCTTTTCAATTTAAGTATCTGCCTGCCTTGCATGTTACACATTTGTACAGACAGTGAGAGAACTGTGCTTTCAGAAACAGCTAACAGTGCATTCAGCACCTGGCTGATAACTCTGATTCTGTCTTTCACAGGGCCACTGATTCTTAGGTTTCAGCTACAGTTCAAATATTGCTTTTTGTCATCTCTGGATGGGCTAAGATTACAGCCTCTTAATAAGGAGGTTATGTTTATCCATTTAGAACGTTTACAGCACAGGAATAAAAAAAAAGGAGAATAAACTACTTCTTTGCTTTTATCAAGGTAATTTTTATTTACCACAACAGGAATTAGAATCTTGAGAGTATAAAGAATGGATTTCTGTCATGGAAAAAATCATATTTTTTTTTCTTTTCATGCTAAATTGAGCTCTAAAGCCAGCAGTTACCATGAAAGATTTCCTCCTTCAAAAATTTACTTTCTATGACTCAAAATTTTCAGCTCAGTAAACACCATTTTGAATATATTTTTGTAGAAAAAATAGTGTGTTCTGAAGTGTTATTTTTTTTCCACTCTGAAAACTTTTTTCTCCAGAAGTGACTCCAAACAGCAATCCAGTGAAATCTGTATCAATTTAAAAAATGCATTTTGCTAGCTCACTCTTCCTTCTGGACACAGCTGTTCAACAAATGTTGTTTGGACAGCACTCATGGCATCTATATGGGTAGACATGAGGAAATATGTCTTGTTTTTATGTTACGATGAGGACAGTTCAGTTGTTAGAAAACTTTAGCTGCAATAAAGAAAACTTTAGCTACAATAAGCTCGTCATCTTCATCAGGAGACAGAATTTGAGCTGTACTATTTTCCTGGGGTTTTTTTTTGTTTTTAGAACAAAATAAAAATACCCAAACTCAGTTAGCAGAGATGGATTTTAGGTGGTATGATAAAGCTTAAACAGAGAGCTCTTCTTTCTCTCCCAAGTGCATTCAGAAGCTATAGTGTGAGATATATATATATATTTAATATATAAGTGTGTGGCTATTAAATGCAGTGGAAAACACTTGTAAGAGTTGATCTGCTTTTAAAAGCTCATTTTCCCCTCTGTGTTAGTATCAGAGAGTGGGAGACTATTCCTCAAGGAGGAGATAACTTTCACCAATACTTTCACAGACCTGTAATTAAAACACATTTAAAATATATACATATATACATATTGTACCTCTATTTATGATCTGTTAATCCTGTACTGCAAACAAAAAGCAATCTAAGCAAAAAGATTTTCCACAATCCTTTCCACCTCAGTGAAAGATGTGTCTCTCCCTTTTATTTTCCAGCCATCACTACTTCAGCAAAGCTCCTTTATGGGATAATCAAAGGAAAACATACCGGAAATTTCTGTCATAACTTCAGAGTTTTATACCCCAAACAAGGGCCAGATGCATACTCTAAGACTGAGTCATAGTGAGGGACTTTCTGATTATTTAATTACAATTTTTAATTAGTGTGAGAAAGTTTAATTGATCCTAAACAGTGGTAAACAGTTGACAAATTATGAATTCGATGCCTACAGAAAAACTAATGCTGTAAGGAAGGCACCTTTACAAACTTCTCACTTGTTACATTTCAAAGAAATAGTTTTTCCAAATGTCTTTGTGCATGTGGAATTACTATCATCTTTGAAGTTTAAATCATTTTTAAGATCTGGCTAGGGGCAAATTAGATAAGAAAGTGGCTGTGCAATTAAACTAATAATTTGGAAAGTTCACATGGATGTTTGATCCAACTGCTTATCCTGATAAAATGGTGCCAACACTATACTGACTTATTTTTTGCCTATAAACTTTGTTGCTGACAGATTTGGGAGGTGCGTGATTCAGTGCTTAGCACTGGAAACATGTTTCATTTGGTTTCTGAATATTTGTCCAAGATGAAGGCTCTGGTGAAGACTCTTGTGGTGTAAATTGACTTCCAGATGACTTGGCCATGCCCACTGAGCTGTCTTGATGCTGTTTTCCAACTCAACCCACTGAAACAGGGATTGGTGACATCTGCTTGAGGTAGTGCCAGACCCCTCAAGTCCTACGTGTGGACACAAGTCCCACTTCCTACTCCTCTTCACAGCCACCTGCCAGGTCCTCATTGCAACTGTGCCTGGTGCCTGGGCAGAGGGCTGCTCTGCAGCTGGAGAAAGGCACCACTCTAAGATAGATGTTACTGCAACTGCCGCTCCCACAGTACGCAGTATCTCTGTGTTACCTTCATCACGTTGTCTGGTATTCTCATCACATATCTTCATTGCTTGATTAAATTCCTGCCCCCATCCCTAAGCCCAGTGCACCTTTCCTGCACATCAGGATTTTGCTAACTGCAGTGGTCTGTTGTGCTCTACTGCCAGATCTGCATCTCCTTTTAGATTATGTGGGTTTGGACTGTCAATCACTTGCTGACAAATAAATCAATCTGTGGAGCCAAGTGGTTTTGTAAAATGCTTTCTGAATCATATCGACCAGATGCCTTTACAACATTGCATTTATGACCAGGACTTGATGAAAGTAAGGGATTTTCAAACGAAAGTGTATCTTCAAACTTTTTTGAAAAGTCAACTAGCTGTATGAAACAATGGTGGGCAACTGGGTTGTTGTTTGGACCTCTGGATGTACATAAATCTTCACTGAAGTGGAGAAACTCAAGCAGGGGTATTTTCACTTTTCAAGAAAAAATGAAGTCTCATCTGTACTTGCAAGAGAAAAGAGCCAAACTTTGTCCAGATGCCCTTCATGAAGCTTTTGGAAGACAAGCCCCTTTAAGTTTAATGGGCAGGTATGTAGAGAGATTCTCTCCAAGTGAGATACCTGTGTTCTTCTGAGATTCCTATTTGTCTTCTGATGGTTTGCCTCTTTGGATGCCTGATATTTTTAGAAGTCTGCCCTTATTTGCCTTTCATATAAACACAGTAAGAGTGAAGCATTATCTGTTTTCTGGATCTGGAAATTGAGATGTGCAAGGAAGCACACAGAAACACTGCGTTAAAGATCGCACAATCCAGGAGGCTCTCTTGGATCATGTCAGTAATGGGAGACTTAGGACAAGGCTGTGAGAAACATATCTAGAGTTGTATTTCTCTTGTTTTCTCTTCACAAGTCCTAGCAACTGTGAGTATTGGGATGTTCTGTGTGTTCTGATGCGGAGATGCATCCAGAAGGCAATGTTCAACAGCCACCAAAGGAAGAGTGAGCTAATGGTTGAGAAAGGATCAGATCCAAACTGAGAGCCTTCTGCCTTGTAGGCTGGTTCCTTGTAAGTGGATTCTAATGCGTGGAATCAAATTTACCTTAGCTCTGAAATCTTCTGAAGATGAAAGTGTGGAAAAAACATTCTCTGACAGCTCAAAGACAGAACTCAACCTGGTTTCAAGGACACAAGATTTTCCTCATTAACTCTCATAAAATTCAAATTTTCAACCTGGAACTCAGATCTACTGGAGTGTTCACAGGTGTTACAAAACCCTGCAGAGCTATTTGTATGGTTAAGTTTGAGATCTGTGAGACAAAGCAATGTGAATCACTTACCTCTGTCATTACATTCAACACGCTCCGCGAGTAGAACTGCTGAGTCCTTCCAAGAGCATTTCAAGGTTTTCTTTGCTGCAGTACCTGTCGCAGAGGACTGTATTTCCATTATAATGTACTGCTTTAAAATTAAACCCATCAAGGTACAAAAAGCATCTATTCTGATGCTACAAGTTTAATAATGAGTATTTTCCTCGTTGGATACAATTTTCCCTAGTACGCTATGCAACCAAAGAGAGGAAGGAGCTGCTGCAAGTAAGGTCAACCAACAACTGAAAGAATTAAGAAATTCAGCTGCCAGACATCACACATTCACTAGGTTGTCTGTTACACTCACTAGTGATCAACAGTGATTTGTTTACCTTTAAAAGTATAATGCACACTTCCAAGAAATCAGCTGTGTTGCACCTGGTAAGGCATTTGTGATGGAGGGAGGGGTAGGTTTTGCAGCTTGTTCCAAGAAAACCAATACCTTTACTTAAAGAAAAAAATCAGAAAAGTACAGAGTCAGGAACAGAGGGCAGAAGGAATGACACTGCAGCAGCAGAAGCAGCCCAGCACCCTGGAAGCTGGACAAGATTAGAGAAGAACCTCTGGTTTAGCAAATAAATTCTATGAAGCACTAAGAATTTCAATTTGTGCTACAGTTAATGGGCACTCAAAATCCTAAAGGAGGACAGATATTTCTGAACTAAAATTTTTACTCAGCTCTTCCTTTGTGCTAAAGCAAAAAAAAAAAAAAAAAAAGAGTTCAAAATCAGTGAAGAGCTGATCCAACAGATTATGCAAGTAAGATTCTTGCCAAAAGGAGTACTGGAACAAATGAATAACTTAAGGAAAAATGGAAATACAGTGGTAACATCTAAAATGATTTAACGAGGTGTCTGAGCCCATAAAAATATGACTGTTTTCACTGGACTACAGAACTGAAACATGCATTTATGTTTCAAAAGAGAAAGAAAAGCTTAAATGTCACCTTGGCAGTTATTAAACAGGTGCACTTATTTCAAAGGGAAATTAAAAAAGGACTATGGCATAATGCATAATCACATCAGGATGACATGACAAGCTAACCCAAAACACCTTGGAGAATGCTGCTGTCAAGTGAGGAGAGGAGACTACTGATGCGAACATAACCTGCTGCTGCTTAGCAAGAGTAGTTAACAGAGGCACAGTTTTGCTGTGATGACTACATCCTTTCTAGAAGCAGGGTTTGTAGGGAAATGGTGTGAATAGTTCTAGACAGTACTGCCCTGTGCTAGAAAATCCCAAAGGAAGTTACATTTGCCCAGACATTTTACCTAAACCACTTCCTGATCCGAAGAATTTTGCTAGCAGTTTTCTAGATGTTGTATTTGGCTTTTCCTCTTTACAACTGTATTCCTTCATATAGAGTATTCAGTATTGAAGGAAGATAAGTTCATAAAATGTAACTGATGCCTGTCCAAGCAAAAATCTTTGGATACTGCACAAGCTAGCAAACAGAAAGAATACCAAACAAATGTTTTTAGGCACATGTGGAGATCTGCATGCCTCATAAATCAAATTTTTGCAGTCCCTGTAGGAGTACTGACCAGGATGACAGTCCCATTTTGGCTGTGTAAGCTTTTACCTTGCTGAACATCCTTTCATCTCCATCTTTAACATAATTTCCTAAGGGCTGCTAGCATAGACATAAAACTAGAGACTCACTAAGTGAACCAGTTCCGTCATTAAAACATAAACATCTCGGACAACAGAACAGAAGAGGACTGATCTGACACATCACCTTGCAGATCTCCTTGGCAATGAAGCTACCTGACTTAGGTCTCCATCCCTGGGGGAGCCTGACCAGGGTGTGACATACCAGTCACACTGCACTGAGATCTGCTGGAAGATGTTTGGGAGAAAAAGGTTGATGTGACAAGAAAACGGACTGCAGAAACAAAGCTGCTTTAGACAAGGGACAATACAGGGAGTAGAAACAGGTGGATGAGCTAACAGAAAAATGAAAAGGTGAGTTTGGCATCATGTGCATACTTTTTATAAAACAGTTTTTATAATCTTTCTATGAAAGGCAGACATCATTTTTAGTACATTCTATTACTGGTTATTTTGTTATCTATTTTTCAAGATGTGCGCTTTTGTGTACTTTCTCTGTTTTGATCTTAGAATTGTAATATCACAGAATGGCTTGGGTTGAGAGGGAACCTCAAAGCCCACCCAGCCCCAACCCCTGCTGTGGGCAGAGCTGCCCCCAGCAGCTCAGGCTGCCCAGGGCCCCATCCAACCTGGCCTTGAGTGCCTCCAGGGATGGGGCACCACAGCTTCTCTGGGCAGCTGTGCCAGTACCTCACCGCCCTCTGGGTAAAGAATTTCCTCTTTATATCTAACCTAAATCAAATCCTTTTTAACTTATTATTGTTACCCCTTGTCCTAACATTACACACCCTGGTAAAGAGTCTGTCCCTATCTTTCTTGTCAGTCCACTTTATGTCTTGCTTCAGTTACCTTCCAACTGAGATCCGACAAGTAAAAAGGCTTTTTTTTCTATCATCTCCTCTCTTTTCTCAGTATGTCTCCATTTGCCTCATCCCAAAAAAACTAAGTGCTGATATACTTTGGTTAAAGGCTTGGAGGATGAGCAAACATTTATATTAAGACTCAAGGCTAGTTGTCTCCACTAGACTAATCCGTTTTCCCTCCTGCCAGCCCAGAGGTCCTGTGAAAGCCACCAGCAGATGTAGAAAACCTGAGATACTCTCTCCATAGAGTAGTCCTACTTCTTCTCCTGGTAGCTGAAGGGCTAGCAGCCAGCAGGCAATATTTGCTAACATCCAACTTAAATCTATCTGAAAAACAGAGAAAATGGTTTTAGACAGACTTGCTGCCTTCAGTAAGAAAAATATCCCCACAATTACATGTACAGGGCTTACTTTACTCACTGTGACCAAAAAGACACCTTTCTCACTGATTCCAAAGCTTAAAAATATATTTCCTTCTGAAAGTGATGCAGAAATATCACTTGAACAAATCTCCAGCTTTTTGCCTTTCTCGCTTTTCAATTAATCTCGTTCATAACTGGCAATACCAGTTTCACCTCTGGAGGTGGCAGATGGGGAAACTGCTGGAAAAAATTAAGAGTGCTGAGGAGGCAACACCTTTGAAATCCACTGATAGGACAGTTAGATAGGCAAGTCATGCTTTTGGGAGTCAGAACAGTGGGATTTGATGAACTGTGGAAAACAGCTACATACTTACCAGCTGAGGACACACTGTACTATAGGGTGTAATCAATAACAACATGCCAAATATGATTCTCCTCCAAGTCATGTTCCTTTTTGAGCGCTTTCCTTCTGTTTGCAGCAGCATGCAAACTGCTACAGGCTACTTGAGTGTTTTCTTCTTGTATCTTCCTATTTCCACCAGACCGTTTGAGCAGAGGCATTTCCACAAAATGCAAAAGCAAGCTGTTCCTGTTTGTATCAGGCGCACCAGATGGAGAAAACAAATCATTAATTTATGACTTAGAAGATTCGTTTTTATGACAGGACTTTGTAGCACCCCGCACTTCTTTTTCAGTTTAATTTTTCATGACATTTACAAGCAGCTAGAGACATAAAATTAGAAACAGGAGATTCCGTGTGGTAGTGGCGGTGGTGGCATGCTGCTCGCCGGCTGCAGTCACAGCAGCACAGCCCCAGGTAAGGCTGCCTCTGCTCCTGGCTGAAAATTGCCATCTCCTCAAGTCTGCCAGAATAACCATATAATTTCTCCCCCCCGTCACTCAGTTGGTAAGATCTCCTCTATGTACTCTGACAGCTCGTCTTGTGCAGTCAGACCATGCAACGAGCTGGGTTGGCCGTGGTGGTGGCTGTAAGGGAGCGGGACACTGCTGGGGAATTTGGGCAAGTTCTGATGAGGATTTGGGGCACTGGGGACAGCTGCACCTTCATTCAGCTGGACAGCTGCAGAATCAGATGCAGGAATCATCCAGTCTCAGGTCACCCCTCTGTCATGGTTCAGGATGACCCTTGCCCACAGTGCTGATGTTTTCCACACGCTGTGACTGCCCCTAGCCTTTGGAAACAAGTGAGAAGGCAACCAGGGCTTTCCTCCTCCTACACCCTGACCATACTCAGTGCATCACACAGATCCAGCTCAGCAGCCAGCCCATGAGCACTGAATCATCTTGCTATCAGGGACAACTGGGCTGTGGGACCACCTGATGTGCACCACAATTGCAGGATCACTCCCTTGCCAACAAACTGGACCTGCCCTTCAAACACCTGTGAGATTTTCTGATGGCAGCAGGAGGAGAGGCCTGTCATAAAGAGTCACAGAGCCTCTCCATATCCACTGCTGAACAACAATAAAATGCATTCTCTCTTCCTGCTCCTGCAGCACCACTAATGACTTTCCAGAGCAAACGACCTGTGCATCTCCAAATGCTTTGGATGGCCCTTCCAGGTTCTTTATGGACCTTTTGTGAATCATTGTTATTAATCATCCAATTAGTTGACAGTGCTGACACAGAGATGAGGTTTGGAAAGTAAGCATGCTTTGGAAATTGTGTCTGATTATTGGTTTTGTTTGTGAAACTGCTCAGACTATGGGAACAGTGACAGGTTCTGAGAGGGCAATTTAATTTTTTTAAGACAGATGAAGTGGCTGCTGCTTTTAGTTAATTGCCAGCTCTTTCTTTCAGTAACAAACAGAAAACAAATTCTATTATGTTCCTCATAATGAGCCAATTCCAATTAGGGTAATTACTATGGGATGATTGTAGACTACCTGTGGGGTAATAAGGGCTCCGCTGTATGTTTATCACACTCCAGGGATGTAAATATTTCATGATAACCACAGCTTCACACATAGTTGCCACTTAATTTAATACATTACATCACTGCTTCTGGAAAGGAGGGTGAGAAAAGAGGCAAAGCCTTGAAACATGATCTCAAAAGCTTCAACCATCTCTTTCCCTAGTAGCAAAACACCCTGCTTGATAATGGTATTATGCTGACTAATTCTCTTTTTTAGGTCATCTTCTGTTCGTTCAGCTGGAAGTAAAATTGTGCACCATCATCAGTGCTGGTTCTGAGCTTGTGATCCTGATGGCAAGCAGAAAAGCCAAGGAAGTGAGAGCCGGTACTGACCCAATGTCTTTTGCAGCACTGCCTGATCTCAGCAAAAATCACTTTGTGAGATACAAGGAATGACATCAAGATGCAACAGTGATAGAACAGTAAGTATCTGCAAGTTTTACTTGATATCAAATGGAGAATAGCTAGCAACGATGGTGTAAACCGTGGGTGTACAAACTTTTGGCTTGCCTGTGCCACACTCAGTGAAAAGTTGTCTTGGACTGCATACCAAATACATAGCTTGCTCCAAAAATAATGCCTCCTATTTATTTCCAGGGGAACTGCAACAGATACAAAACATGTAATAACACTGTTTGACAGAGCAAATTCTCAGCAACAAACCACTCTTTTTCAACACAGTCACCACCTTGACCTGTGCATTTTCACCAGTGATGAGCAAGAACATGCACGCTGCACTCATAACAATCTGCATCAGCGGATCAGCCCTTTTCAGTGTCTCCACCATTGAAATGCACCATACCATTTCCTCACTGTGCTCATGTTCACTCTTGAGTATCCATCAATGTTCTTAAAGTGTCAGTGAATGTCAATGGGTATGTTTTATTCTGCATGGACAAATTCAATGGCACACCTGTGCTTCATCCACACTTCCATGTCAGACCCTCTGCTCCCATCTGTTAACATGACAACAAAATGTATTGTAATATTGGTGGAAAGGTCCACCTTCTACATACATACCACCAACAACCTCTGACACTGTGGACCGATATCATAAAATAGGAGACATTACTTTCAGAGCAGCCTTCATATGTAATACGAAGCAAAACATTTTATTTTTTTTTTTGTATTTTTATCAAAACATGAAAAATAAGAGCAACAAAACCATAGAACTGCTAGGATATTTGACTCTTTTTTTTTTTTTTGGGAAACTGATGCATCAGTCTTGTTCAGTGGCAGTGGCTGCCATTGTCAGTGAGCTCTCAAGATGTTTGTCAGAGATTTTTGATGAAATGCTACTCTTCCTGTAGTTCATCCTTTAAAACAGTTGTTCACAAGTGTACACTGTGCCAAAAAGCAATAACATGAGTAAGGTGTGACTGTGAAGCAAGGGGTATCTCTCTCTGCTAAAACAGGGCTCATGTAGGTCTAGTAAAGGTCTGATTTTTGAGTTGAATATCTGATTCCAACTCTGTACACTCCATTTGAAAATCTGTAGATAATGTGTTTGAGTAGACTGAAAATGGATTTGCAAACATACAAAAAAATTGACTATCTTTATTCAATCTTAAAACTTATTCTAAAATTCCTTTATCAAAATGGAAAGCACAGCCGCATATTTTTCACTGTTTACAGGACTGTGTTTAACCAGTGTATCAAAATGCAAAATGTACTTACCATTGCATGAGTAAGCACTGCACTGTGTCCAGTCCCCATTTCAGCCCAGGCAGTGCCGATTTCACACCAATGTGTGGTTGCTTCTGAGTGATGGGTGTGTGCCCAGGGCCAGGGCCAGGATGCTCAGTGGGGCACTGGTACCACCATGATGGTGTGGGGCAGAAAGCAGTAGCAGGACAGGCTGGGTCAGACCATGTGTGTACTGTGGGCCTTGGGTTGGACATCTCTGGAAATATTCAGCATAATTCCCAGTTTTATCAGTACTTTATGGTAGAAGAATCTTATTCATCTGTAAAGAAAAAATAATAGACAATATCTTATGGCATAAACATTTTTACAAACAAAACTCTAACCACACCAACAGAATTAGTAACTCTCATTGCCTGTTTCTTTCAAGACAACCTCCTACTCAAGAGACAGTCGTGACAGCTGATGATTTTGTTCTCCACTTAAATTCTTCTGTTTTCTAAATTGTACTACAACAACTTTGGAAATGTTCTGCTCAAATACATCTGGTATCCTTCATAAGGGAAATTGAGGTTCCTTGTATGTTGTGCCAATACTGAAGGGCATTTCTGCTGCTGATCTTCATTGACTTCCAGTCGGGACAATAAGTCAGACACATATTATTATTAAATCCCTAAGTATAATTCAGCAGTTAGATGCAACGATGAGAATTATAGATGTCCAGGAGAAAGGTAACATTTTGTCCTCATTCATCATTTAACCCCTCCATGTCCAATCTGGGAAACCAAAAGTTCTTCATATTTTTCATTTTGTGTAAAAGTAGAAAAAGAGTGGCAGTGCTGTAAGCAGCTCACATCTCCTCTGGAAATAGTTACAGCATGCTTCTTACCCCAGAAGAATGGAGGTGACTATAGGTTCTCAAACATGAATGATTGTTGGTGAAGAAATCTTCAGAAATACAGAATCTTTGCAAGTGATACCACACTTCCATCCGGAGCCTGCAGGCAGCCTGAAACAGTACTATTCATCACTTTGTGGTGCACAATTAATTTCAGAAAATACAAATGATGACAAATGGTATGAAAGCTTCTCATGACCTTTCTTTTTTCAACTTTAAAGAACTTGGAGCTGATTTACTGGTGTTTGGATTGTTTGGGTTTTTTTTTTCATTTCCAAAAAATCTTTATCAAACATTTTAGATGTTCTTCAGTCAGCTGTCAAAAGCTACAACCCACCTTTGGCAACTTCAGCAACTGAGTTAGGGCTACATTCAAGTGAATTTAAGAGACACCAAAGATTAGTCACTAGGCAGCATTAAAAAGGAAAAAAAATTAAATCATGGACTGCATTATATTTTTAAACTACTGTGTGTATGCACTACCCAAAGCATGACAGAGAATCCATTGTGCAAGTTGTATTATTTCTCTGTTTTGCATATATTTTTTAAATCCCATTCTCAAAAATGGAGCTAATGTTGCTGCCAGGTTTCTATTATGCTAATTCAGACATCTTGCATGTAATCACAATCTTATTTGCTTCCAAGACTTGACTGAAGGCCAGCTAAGATGCTGGCATTCTGAGCTACCTGCTTACAGGGAGGAGGCAAGGGCAAAGATGTCACAGTCATTTGAGAAGCTTTTTCAAAGGTTTACAAGAAATAATTTAATCGGGGTTAAACCCTTCCTTTGTGGGAAGGGCACGCTGTGGAGGAGGGATGCTGCAGGAAGGTAGAAGCCAGGCAGCAGGGATCAGGGCATCCTAGAAACCAGCCACTACATGAATCAAAGCCGCAGAGAGCCATCCTTGCCATTGTTCCTCTGCTCTCTACCGAGCATTCCAAAAACCTGCTCTGTTATCAGGGCAATACTGGGTTTCCACAATGTCTAGCAGCCCAGGAAACAGTCTGATCCCTTCTTTTTGTTGCCCTTTGGGTTCAGGCTTTTTACAGAATGTAGATTTAAACTTCAGCTACCAAAGGCATTTTATTAGATCAGCATTTATTGGCTGCAAACTGTAGTAGTTGAGTGAACTGTGTTTAATTTCAATACCAGCGAAAATCAACATCTGCATTAAACACTTACAGCTCCATCTTGAACAAGATCAACTGAAGTTACCTGACAGTCATGTTTTCCATTTTCACTCTTCATGAAAACATCATCATTTGTTGCTTGCCAAAAGTATAAGCCTTAAATATACAAGTAATAAAAAATTTGTTTTGAAGGCCATAGAATAAAGATGAATCCATTTGGTCTAATCACATTTCCTTTTCCTGAACTTCTCCTAATCTTTAATAGCTTAAATCACCTCTGAAGGGGAAAAAGAATCAATCCACAAGCATCTTTAGAGCAAAGCAGAATTATTTTTAGATTGCACTTTGTGGCCACAGCAATAATGTATTGTTCTTCTCTGAAAAAGCACTCCATAAACATGGTATCATACAGGTCTGCTGCAGTGAATTTATCAACAGTTCATTTCTGGGAAAGAGCAGCAATAATCACAATGAATTAAATTTTTGAAGGGTATGGCTCCTTTGAAAATGATTTTATGGCTATACCAATGATAAAAGCCAGAAAAGAGCTAAGAAGTTTGTTATACTCTCAGGAGGATAACCATTGTACACAGCCAGTCCTCTTAAAAAAATCAGGAGACAGATAATGGAATAACTGCCATACAGATACGCTTTCAAAGCACTTTTAAAAGTACTGCAAAAACTCTGGCAGGAAATGTTTATACATAGTAAAGAATTCTACACAGGAGGTTTGGAAAACAGTCATCTATCATTACTGAGAAGCTCTCAGATCACATTCCTGGGCAAATCCCTCTATAAAATGGGTCACAGGTGAGCAGATTGCATTTTCTTTTTTGGACATATAAAAGAGTAAGGAAGATGGGGAGTCCAAAAATATGAGTTTGATCCTGGCATATATTTCCTCTCTGTACTCAGAGCAGTACTCCAATATAAATGCAGGGGGCAATATGGCTTTAAGGTAGCTTCTATTTAAAGGTCATTTTGAAAAGAACAGTAAATGACAGACACGGAGAAAACACAAACTCAGCAGAATATAAATCCTGTATTATGTGCCCTCCTGGTTTGTGTAAAGCCCAGTAAGCCACTGTCCCATATACTGACAACTCATTCTTTCCCAAAAATCACCCTGGCCAGGTTGTAGTTCCTTCGGATGCACCCAGGAACAGCTCATTTTTCACAAGTTTCTGCTTCATACCAGATCCTCTTTATCCCAATTTTCGTACTTCTTTGCAAAACATGCTCTGGAGGCACTAAAACTCTCCCTGTCTTCCCTCTTAAGGGAACCCAATTCCTTAAAATTTGCCTTTCTCCCTCTGAGAAAAAACTGTGGGAGAACAGTATTCATTAGGAATTGAGTGTATCAATTGAGTGCAAAGCAATTACAGATAAAGTTGAAAATATGGCCTGTAGTGGACTTTATATGCATGTTGTTAAATGAGAGATAACTGATCACTTGCATAATCTCTAAACTTCCTACAGTCTGCTTAGCTTGCCAAATGCTCATAGCTTTTGGGACACTGTTTTCTAAAGAACGAATGTGGATGGGTTTTTATCCTCCTTCATACAGACTGAAAGATTTCCATTGCTCTCTCCTGCAAGACATAATGCACTCTGGATCAGTAGGAGTGAATACCACTTGTCTTCCCAGGACCTTTCTATCTACGTGTCTTTCTAAATTTTACAAATGCTTTATTGCATTTCTGAGCAGAAGCCAGCATGGACCTCCACAAGCATCACTTCATTATCTCTCGATTACGTAAGCTATATTTGTGAAATTGCTTGGTTAACTTTATTATAGCCATGATTATTTAAAGAGTTCTTAATTACATCCCCTGCTGTCTTAGATATCCTTCCTTCTAATAGGAAGCCAGTATATGAAATTAATTTCACAACAAACTTCAACAGCGATTGTTTCTCAAAAGACCAACAAGAATGGGATGTTTTTGTCTATACAGTAAAACAAATTCAGTAGAGAAATGCACATCATCATTTAGATCTCTGAGTAGGATAGCAAGCCTTCTATTTCAGGAGAGACTTAAATCAGCTTTAAAAAATACCAGTTTGGTTCCTTGGTATTTTGATGATTGTTCTTCATAGTGCAAAGACAGAAGGACAATTGGGTATGTGAACAATGGAGCTGGTTAGGTAAGAAGGAAGTTCTTCTAAGTCAAAATCTCAAGAAGATACAATTCACATGACCAGTATGGAGCTACAGTACAGCCAAAGTAAGTCTCAGACCTCAGAAAAAAAAAGAAAAGAAAAGAAAAAAGAAAAAAAATTGATAAAATGCCTTTCCTTTTACAAGAGATGATTGTCAGTGCAGTAGTAAATAACCAACCTTAAAATGTAAAGGTGATGTAAAATGTAAAGGCTTCATATCTGTTGCACCTGTAGCAAAGTATAAATTTTGAATATTTGCTTCTGATACTCTTCTTCTGAGCTAAAAGTCCCTATTTACTAGTTACGTTAGAACACATCACTGTGAAGTAAAACCTGGAAAAAAAAGACCTAAATAACAACCAATCAAATCATAAAGAGAGCACATGATGTATGCACACAAAGAAAATGGTAAGAGGAATAATTTGTACTTTAGGCATGATGAAGATTCATTGAAAAGCATTAATATAATTTAATTTAACTATAGGTCATATGGTTCTGTACATTAAGCCACTAAACTCTGACCTCAAAAGTGGCAATCATTTTGTAGCTACAGATGCTAGACTGCGTCATTACAAATGTGTGGACTATTTTCACCCTTGTAACTCAGCATGATAGTCAAGAACTGATGCATCGTACCCTGAGATGGTGTAAGCTGTTTTGGGCTCACAGTGCTCCAGGATGACAGAATCATGAGAGCTGTGAACTCATCTGACAAAATCATAGTGCTCAGAATTTTGCCAAGTGCATTGTACCTTCAGAGAAGCAATTTTCTGAGAGAGTCCTGTACCTGGAACAGGACAACTGGATCTTATAACCATGGGTTCGCTCATGTCATGTCAGCTTCATAGTCTTGGGCCATTTTCCTTCTTTTAAAAATTTTGTCCTGAAGTTTCATATGTCAAGATCAGGATTCCATTACCCAACAATCCACACTTCAACCAATCACCTGAAAATTTGTGTCACTTGCTAATAATAACGCAATTCCAAACATCATTATCTACATGTGTAGTGATTTGGGAGATCCATATATGTGTGGTTATCATGAAAAAACTCTCCTATGATATCATAATGAAAATTTTGGATATTTTCTAAGAAGTTGAGTCACTTGAGAAGGTAAAGAAATCTGAGAATAAACTAACTAAGATACATTATACCATCGTATTTTATTGCATTTCATCTTCAATGTCATATATGTATCTCCTCCCATTATTATAAAAAATTCCAACACTATCAATTTGCTGCAAATTCCCTGTTGGAGTGATGCGTTTATTGCTAATGCAGACAGCTGATAACCAACCAATAGCTGACAAATTTGGGTCTCACCAAATTAGGGAGTAGAAAGCAAATTATGGTATTGCCATATATATACATATATATCAGATTTTGTCGAACATATGTTCAAGCTGTTGAGGCTGAACCGGTTGAACCAAGTTGATCCTCCACCACTCTCTCAGCAGTTCTGCAGGACAACAGCTAACCTCTGCTCCCACATAGAATGCATCAGGAAAAATCCCTGGTCTCAATAGTGGGGGGTATGAGATTCACAAAAAGGAATGAGCTGAACTACCTGAGCTCTTGTGTAATGCCTTGAGTTCTCAATAATGAAGTGGACAGTCTAGCTGGTGATACTGTTAAGGCTTTGATTATGTCCTGTTTCACCTTTTCTCCCAAAATAAAGTGCTGAATGCATATTTCAAACCTTAGTAAACAAGACATATTATGGTTACCCTGAGACAATATGTAGAGTGGATTTCCATTAACATGCAAAAAAATTTTGACCCAAGGAACAGACATTACTAATTCATCCAGTTCTGCTATATATCCCTGAAGTACCAAAATATATATTTCTATAATACACTGTAGTATATAACACCCCTTACTTCTAAAGAAGTCAGATGTCATGTGACAAATACTACAAAAAAAAAAAAAGATCAATCAGCAACCCGTAGCTCTTCATAATGTATGCGTTTTCAGCTCCTTATAGCAACATGAAAACCACAAAAATGACAAGGCCCATTTTATAGGTGTTTATGAGTAGATGGTCCATCAAGAGAAAACTGTTCCATTCTGTCTAGAACAATAGGGTTTGTTGTTGTAAACCATACATTTAGTATAAAGTACAGTTTACATTTTTTAGTATTCATACAAAAACCATGCACCATCAACAGCAGGGACTTTTTTATATCTTTAATGGCTTCATAAATAAAGTGTATAGTTATATATTTGAGTATATATATATATACATACACCTGAGTTAAATCTTTTTAGAAATTCTGTTTGATTTCTTCCTGAGGCAGAATCACTTACAGTGTCTGAGACATAATTTAGCCATGTCAGGCTATTTCTGTGTTTCCTGTAAGATTTATTTCTTAATGGTTAAATAAATAACCATCTAATCTGACTGAGCTGTTATTTGAACACCACTTCACTGTAAACAGTTGATTTGTTCACTCTTCTTAATGCTGTGAATTAGTTTGATGGATGAGGAATTGGGGGGCCAGGGAAATATTAAGGAATGGTATTTTTGTGTTGATCCCAACAAAACTGCACTGCTTCAGGGCAACACACTTACACAGGTTGAGAAGTCCTGAAAACCAGTAAGCAGAAGGTAAATCGTTAATTTTGTTTTCTACGGTGTGTGACCTTCGTGAAAAATAGAGGACATAAACAAGAGAAATTAATCATCTGTGAAAATCCAGAGAGAACAGTACTGAATAGGCAAATCTGCTTCAGGAGACCTCAGCAAACCACCACAGTGGTTACCAACTCAAACTACAGCAAGAGACATCACTTCTTGGATGGAAAGATAGTCCTGTCATTTTTCTTGCATTTTAAAACCCAGCCCAAATGTTCAACTGAGAAGTTTTTGTTTGGGCCAGATGTCTCCCAGTTAAATTAATAATCTAATCAGTAGAACCTTCTCTATTAGGCTGGTGAATATGTTCTTACTATACATACATCAGGGACAAACAAGAGGCATAAAAAAGCAGACAGATATTTTATCCCTCCAGTTTGCTTTCAGTACAGCACAACTCACCATGTTTCTTCCAAACTGGAAATGATCATGGATCATGGCCCAGTGAAGGGAGGAGCTGAGAAAATCCCAAAGCACAATGGATTTGGCAACAAAGAGAAACAGCAAGTTTGAAAAACAGCAGATGATAATGACCATGAAACATCAGTTGCACAATTGCCATCTCTCAGAGGAATCCTGATAAGGAAAACTGCTTAGGAAGCACTTTGAGATCATCCAATGGTAGCACAAAGTGTTAGCACTAGTATAACAGGTTGGATAGCTGAGTTGCTGGAAATCCAAGCAACTCATTTGTTTGTGCCTGATGGCAGCCCTGGGACTGGGGGCTTTCAGAATACCCCTTGCCTTGGCAGGAAGACAAGAAGAAAGCAGTGTATGTGTCCTGCTGTCTTCCCACACTGTTCCTGTTCCTCACTCCCTGCTGGAATACGGCCAGGGGCTCACGGACAGCTTCCGTGGTTCTTGGTGCTTCTGCTGCAGCTATCCTGTGTCTCTGAGGGCTGATGATACCCAGAGCAAGGGCTGTGGGCTTCACAGGAAAGGCCTGCAGGCACCTGGGCCTGACTGAGGCCCACAGATTCAAATGGTCTTATTCTGTGCACAGACTTCAGGCTCGGTGTAGCCTGCAGCAAGTGGAAATCAGAAACAGGCTCAAATTAGTTTCCAGTGGCTCTTCCAACCCTTGCACTGTCATTTCTTTTGTATAACAAGCACTGGTGCACGCTCACTGCCTCTCCTGAACCAGTTCGTGTGTGATCCTCCTTCAAAGGCAGCATTGCTCTCACTGGGAAAGTACAACAGGATGTGTGAAGAAGGCCTGGTACAAAGGGTGGCCTGAAGGAATAAAGCAACTAGGAGATATTGTTTGAGTCCTTGTGCTGAAGGGTAATCCAGGTCCAGCACCTGAATGCAGGCAGGCAGACAAATGAGGCCTTGTTTGGCACTCACCAGTGTAACCCTTGGCAGCTGTTAAACAGAGCTGGCCAACATGCTGTGTGAATGCATTAATAAAATATGCCCTGGTACTGCTAAGAACTATGTCAGCAAGTTATTGTTCTTTAAATGCCACAATAACATTCATGCGTGAGGAACACAACACAAGGCAGAGATTTCATCCCATTTTCAGAGCTTATCCTTGCTCCGACTTCCCGATAAAAGAGGACAGACAACAGGCATGAACCATGCCTGATGCGTCCAAGGGCTTTGAACATGAGTGCGATTGCTTTCTTTGACAGGAGGAGGAATGTGACTTATGTAAGAACAAGAAGACAACATACACCCTCTTGCAGACTAATAAGGACATTGTATGCTGAGACAAAGGCTGCAGGAAGAGGAGGCAGCGGGCATAGCTGGAATCTTCAGACAGTGTCCTTGGCCATGCTCCTGATATGTCCTTGACTATGCCTTTGCATACCTCTCCAAGCTGAGCACAGCTGAAGAAATCTGCAGCTGCAAGGACAAGCACAGCACAGCCATTTCAGAGGAGCAGAGCACAGCCCCCAAGGGCCCAGAGATGGGCAGAGCAGGGAAGCCTGCATGCCAGGTCACTTCATGGATCACCTGGCTGTGTGACCATGTTTTAGTTTCAGCTCACCTTCAGTAGTGTATAGGGTCTGCTCACAGACAAGCTCTGTTCCTATTTCCGTAAGTGGGGAGAGATTGAATTGAAACATTTACTGCAGAGCTGGGGGAAAGAAGGGAGGATAGCACATTCCCATGGGTGCAAGTAGGCTTTTCTGTAGGAGTCTCACATCTTGTTGTAGATTCTCAAAAGTGACCATCATCTGCATTTTTTTCGCATGATGGCATTAATTCTAACAACTGAATAAGCAGAAAACATCTTACTTAGCATTTTTCAAAGTCAGAGTGTCATGCCAAGAATATGTGCATGAATAATTATTTAAGAAAAAAACAAAGGAAGCTTTGCCAAATTCTACACATCAGGAAGCACTTTAATCCATGTGACCACCAAGTATTGCATTCAGCAGTGCCTTCATGATAACAGGCTTTCCTGAGCTTGAACAACTAAAATACTTCATTGCATCTACAAAGGGATTGGTGACAGTTGTTCTGTACCATATTTCCTACACTTTGTCTGACAGAGCATTCTTTCAAAGGTGCTTGAGTTGCTGATAAGGACATCTGTAGATGTATACAAGATGACAGTAATTCAATACTGCAGACTGAGTTGTACCTCCTGTGATTGAAATGGAGTGGATTTGAGAACGAGGAGTGTAATTCACACTGCATTATGGTTCTTCAGACACAAAGATGATACTACCCCCCAAGTTTCCTATAAGAACCAGATGACCATAACTGCCACCCAGTAGCAGTGCCCATCTTTTTCCTCAGTTGATCCACAAACTGTTGAAGGAAAATAAAATTAAAATATCAAAACTAAAAAAAAAAAAAGAAAGGTGAGAAAGAGATGAAAAAAAAAAACCTTCCATTTCAAACAGTCTCCAAAAGTAAATGCCTTACCCTCATTTAGGATCTTGTGTGGGGTAAGTTGTTTCAAGCAAAGTTTGAAGAGTAACTTATTTGTATGTCACATCTGCATCAACCAGAAGAGATAACCAAAAATCCTTCTGACCTAAGAAGCAGTTTGGGACACCAACATACTCACAAAGAAGGCTGTTCCCAGAGCAGTTTGCCCTGAGGGAGGACTCATATAAAGGACTGCCCAGCAGAATCCCCTCTACAGGTTTTTCACCCTCAGGCTTTTCAGGCAGAGAAGTGAAAAGAAATGCAGAAGCCACGTGAAAGCATCCCTCTGTTTTTACCACACCAAGGAACGGGCTCAGCAGGGTGGATTCACACACATGGAGGACATATGGAGGGTATATACGTCACTACTGGAAACCCAGTGTCTTTAAAGTATGTTTCTGGGAAATGCTGTCACAGCTATTGCCACCACGGTGACACCTGAAGAGGGGTTCTGGGAGGCCTTCCTCAGAGAAGAGGAGCTTTGGGACAGCCTCTGGTGGGTTTGATGAGATGTGAGAGAAGAACTTGTAGTTGTTCTTTTGTCACTCTTCTGCAACTTTCCTTACTGGGGAAATGAAGGGAAAACAGCTCTAAGATTTTCATTGCAGACTATCTGATCTCACTGGCACGGGAAGGGTAACTGCATGCAAGAGTGATATTCTTACTCTTTCAGCCTTTGCAGTCATAATGAAACCACAAAAAAGTATCTGTCCTACTGAGTACCAGCTTCTTAGATGAGGTGATTTAGTATTATTGCATAAGGCACCTGGAAATAGCAGCTAGAACCCAAATGCTGCTACGCAGCTTCTTCAAGGCCATGAACTAATTAACCAAATTACCCAATCCTGATTTGGGGGGGAGAAAGGAGTGGAGCTTTTCCACGGCTCTGCAGTGAGCGTGGTGGTCCCCAACACCATCCCCAGCTGCAGTTTTTTGGCTTCCCAGACAGACACAGCAGGGGGACGAGGAAGGACCACCAGCAGTGAACAGCAGGAAGTCTAATCACTCGCCAAATTTCCCAAGTTCAAACCAGGCCTGCATGCGTGGGGGCATAGGGCTGGAGCTAGAAAGACATGCAGAATGAGAAAGGGGGTGGCAGGAATTAGGGAAAAGATACCCATCCCTATGGGATGCTGGTAGCAGGAGCAGCCCCTGTCCTCCCTGCACCCAGGAGAATTCAGTGAGGCCCATCAGCAACACTTCTCTGCAGGACCAGACTGTGTGTGGTCTTCTGGCTGCTGAGGCGCTCAGCATTTTATTGCTCCTTTGCCTTAGCACAACTGAATCACTGCAGCTTTTCTGGCATCTTGGCCAAGCATGCCTCAACTTGCATAAAAGGAAATTAACAGTAAGGATTTCAAGCTGAGGCCATTTCTGTTGTAGGAGAAGCTTAATCATTACGGTACATTCAACTTGTCTGTGTGGAAGTCCCTCATGTTAACTCATGGATTCATTACCACTATGCTCTTTCTCTACAGAAAGACTGAATCCTCTCTCACCAAAACTTTGCCACTGATCATGACTCCTTGAGGGCTTTAGCACACGTTCACTCACTCTTGTGAAGCATCATCTTTTCCTATTAGGGACTGGCCTTGGCTAGTCCAAAGCATTCATGAACACTAATCATTGAACTGTGGTAGAGCTTGGGTTGGAAGGGACCTCAGTGCCCACCCAGTCCCAACCCTCTGCCATAGGCAGGGCTGCCTCTTACCAGTTCAGACTGCCCAGGGCCCTATCCTAACTGGGCTTGAGTGCCTCCAGGGATGGAGCACCACAGCTTCTCTGGGTAGTCTGAGCCTCACCACCCTATCCATGAAAAATTTCCCCCCAACTTATAAGATAAATCTCCCCTATTCTAGTTTAAAACCATTCCCCCTTGTCCTATTGCTATCTACCCATGCAAAAAGTTGATATCCCACCTGCTAATTCTGGAAGGAACACACACAGCTTTGATAACCACTACAGCCAGTCAGCTTATGTTATGCTGAGTATTAATTGGCTTTATTTATTTTGTTTCTTTATTTTAGGAAGGGCTAATGTGTTTACTTATGGTAAAAAAAAATAATAATAATAAAATAAAAAAACACACAAAGCATGAGATGACTTCACTAAGCAAATCCATTCAGCATTCAGATGGGTTTAAGTGTTTAAAACTGTAACACTGCTGACAGAATATAACCCAAAAGAAGGGCTATAACTTAATCTTAACATATTGATTGTGATTGTTTCTGTTCTTAAAGAAACAGTCCAATCTCAATAAAAGACATATCGAGTTATGGTTTTGCAACTAAATTATCAAAATATCCTAAAAATAATATTAATATTCAAGAATAAAACACCAACAGTTGAAAGTAATAATAAGCTAACTAGTTAGTCACAGTGCCACAGGCAAACCTAAATGCACCCAGTTCGGGAAGACACATTTGAACTGCAAGGGAAAGATCACATGATAATACTCCATGTTTGTTCAGAAAATTGGCTGGAAAAGAAACTACAGTTGTACCTCACTATGTAGGATTGGGCACTACACCAGCTGCACCACAAAGAGTAAGTAAATCTGTGCTTTCTGTAAACCCTTGAGGTTTATCTGAAGTACAATAGTGGCATGAGCAGGACAGTTAAGCTAGCCTCTAGACTGTGCTGGCCAACAAATTGCTCTGAGGCTATATCCATGTCCTTTGTTTTCCTTAATACAGGCCTTGGCCAGTAAATGTACAGCATCAACTACTCCAGAAACACCACAAGAGCTGAAAGCCAATCTCTCCTACCTTTGTCAATAGAGCTCTTCCAGTTTTCCTTCATCAGTGTAAATGAGGTATTCAGAGTTTAACTGGAAAATGTTGCCTTTAATTCCAAGGGTTATTTTTCAAGGTTATTGATCTTCCCTGAGCTACTGGCTCCTTCTACCCCTTCCCTAATTCTAATGGGAAATTCCTCACAAGTATTGTGGTCAGCTCCTGCAGGCCTCTCCAAACACAGGTGAGGTATTCATGGATTACCTTGGTTTGAAGAGTTAGCCCAGCAATTCAGCGCACTTCCTTGCCATTACAGTATTCATAAGTCTGATCCTATATGCTACTAATTAAATATTTGTTGCAGATTATTTTCCTGTGTGTCATTAGACAATCTCTGCCATTACTTTGTCTTTTCATAAAGACCAAACATGACTCATAGATGTTAGGCAGGCTCTGTAGAAAGTCTCTTAGACCAAGCAGCTTCTACTCCATCCCACCCATGTGCAAGACACCGATGTGCCACACTGACTGATGATGAGATGATACCCCTGAGAGCCACAAGTTTGTCATCTGCAAACACTGAACTTCTGCTTTGATAACTGCTCTACAGTTGCTGAGACTAGTGTGGCCTGGCTGAGCTAAAGACAGAAAGAAATTCCTTCTCCTTTCTATAAAAATTACAAGAGAACTCTGATTTTCATCAGAATCAAATCCTAATCATAAATAGAGGCCTGGATGCACAGACCTAATTACTGTACAAGGCTGCTTTTCTAAGATTATGAAGTGCAAAAATCAGTCATGCTTCTTGGCTCCAGTGCTAAGCTAAACTACTCCAGCAAATACTGTTTAATTATCCTGATTCTGCTGACATGTTTATATTGTTTACAGTGTGATTTTCCATGTCCTTTTTAAGCAAGTTGAGAAAGCTAACACACACAGCTGGAACTGAAAATAGTTTCATACTTTATATTCAGAATATAAGGATACTGAGATGATTAAAAAGACTTTAAGTTTAAGAGATATTTTGTTTGCAGATTGTTTTCATGAATTTATCTGCAAAACTTAGGCTTCCTGAAGTGAAACTGCTGAGAATTGCTGGGAAAGTATGTGGGACGGGGGGGGGTCTTGGAGCACCCAGAGGACTTTGCTGTTCAAGTGTACCACAGCATCCCAAGAGGCATGAGAGCTCTGCCCCCATATTTCCTCAAAAGTGAGCACTGGGCCTTTCTAGTCACTCTTGATCAGCAGTGGTAGCTCATGTCAAGTCACTTTCTTTGTCTTTTCTAGCCATCATCATGATGGTCAGAGACCAAGCCCAGCCCCAGGGAAGGTGAAGTCAGCAGGCTCATGCTAGGACACCAAATCCACCAGTACCTCACTGCCACCCCATTCCAGGCTCTGCTCCTCCACAGGTCATAGTACAGCTTAGATAGACCTGTACCTGCTATGCCATGAATGCCAACAACAATGGCAATTTTCTGAGACATGAGAGGAGAAGTGAGTACTTATCTGGGTGGACATCAGCTCCCAGGTACCCTACTTTATGGTTGCCACATCTTCACTGGTCCCCTAATTAACACTTCTATTAATATGAACTTTAATATCTGCAATAATTTACAAATGATCATAGTTTTGTCATTCTCATTTCCTTTTCTTCATGCAAGTGTGTTCAACAAGGTTCAACAAGGGCAAGTATAGGGTCCTTTAGCTGGGGATGAATAGCCATATGCACCAGTACAGGTTAAGGAATGTCTTGCTGAAGAGGAGCTCTGCAGAGAAGGTCATGGGAAACCTGGTAGACAACAGTGTAACCATGAGCTAGCAGCGTGCCCTTGTAGCCCAGAAGGCCGATGGTATCCTGAGATGGATAGAGTATGGCCAGCAGGTCAAAGGAGGTAATCTTCCCTCCATACTCAGCCCTGGAAAGGCCAATCTGGAGTGCTGTGTCCAGTTCTGGGCTCCTCAGTTCAAAAAAAAAAAAGACAGAACTTCTGGAGAGAGTCCAGCAGAGGGCCACAGAAACATAGAGGGGCCTGAAGCATCTCCTATGCAAGGAAAGGCTGAGAGACCTAGGAGTGTTCAGTCTGGGCAAGAGTAGTCTGAGAGGGGACCTCATCACTGTTTATTAATATCTAAAATGTGGGAGTCATGTCGATGGGGGCAGACTCTTTTTGGTGGCAAGCAGCAATAAAACAAGGGTTAACAGGCAGAAACTGAAATACAGGAAGTTCCATGATAACACAAGGAAGATCTTTACAGTGAGAGTGCCCTTGAACAGGTTGTCTAGAGAGGCTGTGGATTCTCCTTCCCTGGAAATATTCAAGAGCCACCTGGATGCCTACCTGTGTAACCTGCTGTAGGGAACCTGCTTTGACTGGGGCTTGGACTCTGTGATTGCCAGAGGTCCCTTTCAGCCCCTACATTTCTGTGATTCTGTGTGACACTGTCACATCCCCGAGGTTCCTATTTTCAGAAAGCTGTGATATTTATTCTCAGAGCTCCAGTAAGGGGAGTTGCTGTGACTTGGTATGTACATTTAGGAGAGAAATGAGTGGCAGCAAGAAGTGAGCTTCCAGCCATCAGGCCAGCTGAGTTTGTGCAGCCTGGGCACTTGTGTGACAGCCACGAGGCAGAACTGCTACAGGAACTGCGACATTTTCAACATCACAGCCACAAAGAAAGATAACTACCCACCCCCCACATACACTCCAAAAAGAAGGAACAAATATATTATTTGTCTACAACTTCATCTATAGTAACTACACAGTGCTACCGTGTAAAACTCTTTAGTTCTGAAATCTACTGAATAAATTTCACAATCTCTAAAATGTTAAGCTCTTCAGAAAGACTCAGGGTTGTTCCATCTATGTTATAATCATCTCATAGGAGCCAGCTGAGTCACTGAGATGACAATCTGAAGGGAAACTGCCACTTCCTTGAGCCACTGCAACCACTGTGAGTGTGTGTACCTTACTTTTTCAGGGCTCTCAGATGGGAAAAGGACTAGGATAGTGTTCCAGATACAAAATAATCTGGAAACCTCTCTCAAGTACTTCAAGCACAAGCAGAGAAATAAGGATTGTTAGAATCCAGATCAAGAAATTGCTGGGATTATGATGAAAAAGAAAAATGAACATAGATAAAATCTAGAAGCCAGAATAAGGCAGATAAAAAAAAAAAAAAAAAACTGCTTGCAAGCACTGAAAAAAAAAAATACCAAGGAAGAAAGGAAAAAAAGAGCAGTTACTGGAGATCAACACTGTAATCAACACTACTTAAAGATAGTGTGATTTTCTGCCTACTGCCACAGGCTTCTTCATGCATCATTTTTTGCAAAAGCAGAAAATTATTTTCAAAATAAGTTACAAACCTATTTGAACTCTCTACTTTCCTGCTGGGACACTTGCTTGGTTTTGAATACTGGAACAGGCAAACTGAACATCTCGTTTATAAAGATAAGGGTTTTAGTATGTATTACCTACCATAAATCTACTCTGTCAGCTCAAGTATTGTGGGCACAGGCTACAAAATAAAATTCATTCATGAGATGTCCCTGCCACTCACTGATCTGGTATTGCTCTAAGACATTACCCTTGACAACAAGAAGAATGTAGATCTGTACCAACTTACTATTTTCCTCTATAACAATTATGTTCCAAAAATTACATATCGTCAGTGTGGAAGATTTCTCAAAAGTTAGAGCCATCACAAGAGGGTAAGGGAAGCAGCACGACTGCTTATTGAAATAGTCGAAGTCTCCTAAGGAAAGTATAGCTCATACCCCTGTGCTTATCATAAGAATAGTCAGTTGGAACTGAACCAAAACCATCCAGTCCACAATCAGGGGGTGATCAACAGCAGGTATTAAAGGAAGGCTATAAGAGCTGCACAAACACTTGAAGATGCTGTCTCAAAAATGATCTCCTAAGCTCCAGCAGTGTGCTAGAAAATCATATCACAAACCAAAGGTGCACGTTTAATCTTAGCTTTAAATAGGCTTTGGTGTTGTTGGTTTTATTTACTTTTGTCAGTTTTTCTAATCATTAATTACTGTAAATTGTAGTATCAATAATATTACCAGACCAGGATTCCAAACTGCTGACTGGTACTTTCCTTGGACGATCCCTCTTGTTTCAGAAGAGGGAAATTGTTCCTTATTGATCTCCATCCCCTACATTATATTTTAGCTATCTTTCATACCTTCTGAGCCTTTTTTTTTTTTTTTACCTGACTGAAGTCCTACTATGTTTGATTATTCATATATTGAATCCCTTTCATACCTTTGATTGTCTTTGTCACTTCTCTATGTTACTATTTTGGTTCTATTATATATGCATATAAGTAAAGTGATGTGGGCCAAAAATGTCCACAGCATTCAAGATGTTGTAGCCTAACAATGTTTTACAAGTTGTTCTCCTTCTCTTCCCTAGTAATTTGCTTCATATTTTCTGCCACTGAACTGACATTCTTGCAGAATTTGCTATTATAACTTCAGAATCTTTGTGCTAGTTGACAATGGCTTTTATGGAATCTGTAATTGCATATATTAAATTAGGATTTCTCTTGTGAACTTCTTTATATATTTTCATACATTCCTTTCACCCCTGCCC